>JAMJFZ010002981.1:1417500-1952500 GCA_026225945.1 Cricetomys ansorgei
TATTAGGTATGTGTGTGCACGCATGTGTGTTTACATGTATGCACATGTGTGTAGATGCCAGAGGTCAACCTTGCTCCAGAGTTGTTCCTCGGGAGCTTTCGACTTCACTTGTTTGAGACCAGGGCTCAGCTGATCAGCGAGGCTGGCTGGTCAGGAAGCTCTGAGATTCTCCTGCCTCCACTTCAGAAGTGCTGGGAGTTACAAGCAGGCGCTGTCCTACCTGGCTTTGGACTTGGTCCTGGGGCTTGTGTGGCAGGTACTTTCCTGGCTGAGCCATCGCCGCAGTCCCCTTAACCGCGTGGGCTCTCTAGTTTTAGGATGGGAACTTTATTTAATTCACCCTATTTCTCTGCTCCCTGATGTCTAAGTGCAGCACAGGATGCATTCAGACTGTAGTCCCTCAGGAAGTGCCCAGTGAATAAATGGACGAATGGATGAATGGAGTGTGGTGCCGTGAGCAGTTGGGAAAGAGTAAGGTGCGGTTCACGGAAAACAGTGCTTAGCAGAGTCCAGCTGGATGGGGACGTGCCTGCTGTGTCCACATCCTAGCTTGCTTTAAACTGAGCAGAGATGTGCTAAGACACCTCGATACCGGCCCTGTCCCTTCAGGTGCAGGCATTCACAGATAGCATGGTTTTTGTTGTTATTTTTTAAAAAGATTTGTTTTTGTTTTATGTGCATGAGTGTTTGCCCACGTGTATGTATGTGCGCCATGTCCATGCAGTACCCGTGGAGGTCAGAAGGGGGCGTCAGGTTGACTAGAACTGGAGTTACAGGCGGTCGTGAGATGCCATATGGGTCCTGGGAACCAAACCCAGATCCTCTACGAGGGCAGCCAGTGCTGTCAACTGCAGAGCCATCTCTCCAGCCCCTTAGAGTTGCTATTTTGAGTCAGGCTCTTGATACATAACTCCAGGTGGCCTTGTACTTGCCATTGTCCTGCTTCAGCCTACCAAGTACTGGGATAGCTTTTTGTGATTTATTTATTTATTTTATGTGCACTGGTGCTTTGCCTTCATGTATGTCTGTGTGAGGGTGCCTGCCAGGTTTCTCTGAAACTGGAGTTACAGACAGTTGTGAGCTGCCATGTGGGTGCTGGGAATTGAACCTGGGTCCTCTAGAAGAGCAGCCAGTGCTCTTAACTACTGAGCTATCATCTCTCCAGCCCCAGCTTTTTTGTTTTAAGATGAGAAATCATGTGTGAAGAACTCCTGCACTCCATGCGTCTCTCAGTGCTGTGGTTTAACGTTGACTTAAATATGGTGGAGCTCAGTGGGTTTCTTACTGTGTGAGCATCAATTTCCTCAGCTGTAAAGCAGGTATGATAATGACAGCCACCTCCTTAGGCTTCTGGGAGATCTGAAGAGAGAGCTAGTGTGCCTGAGCTCCCCCTAACGTCTGCTGTTACCTTCGGACTCACCCCATAGCTGTCCACAGTACCCGTTTGGTTCTGAAAGGTCTCAAATATTGGTCTTTCGTAGCTTCTGAAGGGAAGTACACCAAGGAATAAACCTCATTTTTCAGGTGAGGGAGGTAGGAGGGGAAGGCAATGTTTAGTTATTGTCTGGCCAGAGCAGGATGATCACACAAAAGCCGCCCATCACTCTAACGTCAAGGAGTAGTTGGGCCTTGATGCTCAGCTGACGGGGACGGTGACGGTCCACAGGACACAGAGAGGCCACTTCTGCAGACCACGTACCTAAGAAGTGAATGACAGACTTTGAGCTATCTCTGGAGCCCACAGCTTCCCAGATGCTGGGAGCTGGGTGTTCAGTCCCCCAGAGCAGATCCTCTGGCAAGCCAAGCTGCAAAGAACACTTCTACTGCCAGGGTGACTGTGTGGATCTGTCTTGAGGGTTGGCAGGAAGTTGGGTGAACCCTGTCTGGGTTGCATATAGGTGACCTTTGCCTCCACCCTGTCTCAGTACTGCGGTCTCACCTCTGTAGGAATTCCTCTGTGACCAGAAATACAGCGATGAAGAGAACTTGCCGGAAAAGCTTGCAGCCTTCAAAGGTGAGCCAGGACCACCGCCCAGCTTCCTGCTCATGGAAGAGCTGACTGCTCCCTCCGCCCCTGGCACACAGAACTCCTTGGCCCCACAGGACTGGCCTACAGCTCTGATTCATCCAGCACTTCCCATCAGGCTTTTACACAGGGGTCCCCCCAAGAGGCAGGAGCAGGCCCTTTCTCCTTCCTCTGCCACAGCAGGTCCCTGGCTGCAGGCTTGGTCTGGCCCTTCCCCTCTGTCCCATGGCTGCCCCACGGGGCTCAGGTTGGCTCCTGTTCTCCTCCTCAGGCCCTGTGCACTCCCAGGGCCCCAGCACACAATCTGCCCTTTGTGCACAGCCCTTTCGTCTCCCCCTCCCTGGCGGAGCCTCTCAGGAGCCCCTGTGGAGAATAGACATTTGTGTCGCTACAGTGGGGCAGGGGGGCAGAGTTTCTGCCCATTGAATCCCAACAGCATGGGATGAAAAGAAAACAGGGCCCAGGAGCCTGCGCCGGGAGAGGGGCCTTATAAAGGTTCCTCTGTTCAGGGCCCTGGTGCTTGGTCCTCCGCCAGTGGCTGGAAAGGAGAGGAGCCCAGGCACACAAGGAGTGGGCAGACCCACCTTTCCTTCCTCTGGGATGCGCTGGGGGGGTTGGGAACCCTGGACTCCAGAGGACATCCGGGAGCAGCCATCCCTCTCCCAAGTGTTTGCAGTGTGGGCATCCTTCCCATCCTAAGGCCGAGCGCCTGCCAGTGTGCCTCGCCTACTCATCTGGCTCACAGCATAGTTGTCTTGGCCAGGACTTAGATTGCAGTAATAGTAATAACGGCCGGCAGGTGCTGAGTGTCAGCCCCTGTTCAGCAACAGCCCGCATGCTCTGCCGGCTCCACCACCACCGCCCCCCAACCATTAGGAGGCAGATGGTGAAATTGTTCATTTACGGACCAGCACACTCAGGCTTGGGGAGGTGGGGCTATTGGCAGAGGGGTCACATAACTCACTTGGGGCAGAGTTGAGTCCTGAACCTTGTCAGTCTCTCTCCAGAGCCCCAGGTCTCAACCTAGGTAGGTATATGATGTTTACATGGATGGGGGAGCAGGGCAGGCCTGCAGAAGAGGCATGCAAAGGACACTGGGGCCTACTCCTGGGGGAGGGCCTCTAGGAAGAAAAACAGGATCGTGGGGTCTGAAGTCACGTCTTTATTGGGAAGTAGGGTTGGGTCTGTTGAGTGAGGTTACATTGGAAAGGGAGAGAACCAAAGGTCCTCAAGCTGGTCATTCCTCTGCTCTCTGGGTGGGTGTTCACTGGGCACCAGGCCCTTGCAGGCCTGGGGAACCACATGAGACAAGCCCTGAGGAGTGAGTGGTGTGTGTGTGTGTGTGTGTGTGTGTGTGTGTGTACATGCAGGGTAAGCACAGAGCAAGGGGAGGCCAAAGTCAGCAGGATGTAGGTGCCTAGTGGAAGGTGATAAGGCCCATTCAAAGAAGGGTGTGTGTGTGGGTGGGGGTGGGGGTTGTCTGAAGTCTGAGAAGGGGCCGGAGCACACCTGGGAGGATGCTCCAAGCTGAGGGACCTACCAGAGATGGAGGGGAATGGGGTGCCTTGAAGAGACCAGGAGGGCCTGCCCTGCTGAGGTAGGATTGAGATGTCCAAAGCTACACAAGAGCTTGCTGACATACTGTCCTAATCAGAAGACACCAAGCTGGTGGCTCCCACCATCTTCCCTTGCTGCTCTCCCTAGACC
The DNA here is from genome assembly GCA_026225945.1 of Cricetomys ansorgei. Taxonomy (NCBI): domain Eukaryota; kingdom Metazoa; phylum Chordata; class Mammalia; order Rodentia; family Nesomyidae; genus Cricetomys; species Cricetomys ansorgei. The sequence continues at coordinate 1,421,234 of JAMJFZ010002981.1, forward strand.
CTTTCTTTGACTTGGGGTTTGCTATCTCAAGGTTAGCGGGGTTTGGGGAAGATCTATACATGTACCTCTAAACTAGAGCAGACCCTGGGTCCTTCTCTGAGTTTCTGAGCCAGGTTTTCCATACTAGCTTTCCAGCAGCACCCCCTGGGATACTTGGAGACACCCCAAGGCCTGACCCACCACTCTCTCTACACTCCCAGGTCCACGTCTCTGAGGGTATAATTTGTTTCAGTCACTTTACAGCCTCTGAGGAAGCTGCCTTCTTCCTAGCAGAGCCGTGTGGCTCGTTGCCACCTTCCTCTCCAGCGCCTGCAGGACAGTGGTACAAGCAGGAATACTGTGGAATTGGTTCTTTTTGAAAGAATTCAGTCCAGTAATGGCAAGGTGGCTCAGGGGATAAACGCACTGGCCACAAAATCCCAATGACCCGAGATCAGTCCCCGAAACCAGTGAAAAGGTGGAAGGAGAAAACTGTGGTCCTGAGGCCTCCACGCACATGCATGCCCAGATACACACTCAAATAGTTTGATCAAGAGATGTGGACAGTTTAAGCAGAAGTTGATTTATTGAGGCTAAGCAAAGCAAACATTCCAAAGAGAGATTGGAGTGGACTTTTGCTTTGTTGAAAGCAAAGACTTTTTTATGAATATTTATGAGGTGGGTGGCATTTTCATGGGGGAAAGTGATCTCAATCAGAGTAGTCAGATCTCCATTTTAGAGTATTTTTCCCATGATCCTCTAGAAAAACCCACAAGGGAGGTCAGTGTCAACACTACGATGCGGCAATATTATAATGACATCTGGTCTTTTGAGGATGCAGACCCTGTGTGTGTGTGTGTGTGTGTGTGTGTGTGTGTGTGTGTGTGATGTATATGTGCACCCTTGTACAGCAGGAACAACCAAGGTGAAACTTCTAGCATATTTAACCACAAAGGAACACTGACTGTCAGGAGACACGCTACCAACATTTGCTATAGATTTCCTCATAGCTAATTCTTGCCTACCTGGTGTCAGGGAAAGTTTTTGGCTCTCCCAGAGACAACAGCTAAGATGACAGGACTCCTGGGCTGGAGAGGATGTCACGGGCTCCCCAAAGATTCAGTCGACCCTTTTCAGAGAGTCACTGGGCTCTACAGGGAGAACTGTGGCTTCCAAGCTAATGACAGTTTTTGCTTGTGATTTCCAGAGAAGTACATGGAGTTTGACCTGAACAATGAAGGCGAGATTGGTGAGTGAGACCTTGGTGGCAGAAGAAGGTTTGAGATCAAAGAGCCCTGCTGATCTGTGGGGGCACTGGGTAACCCTCAGGCTGCCCTGATGGCGCCGACGGCCAGGCTACCCTGACACCAGTAGCAGGAGACACGGGGAAATGTTGAATTATTTTCAGAGACTTCCACTGATGGGGGGCACTGGGATCTCGGTTCACACAGCAAAAAAGAATTTCAGGATGAATTGTCCGGCTTCGTGACTGGCACTTTTACCTACTGAGCCATCATGCCGGCCATGGCTGACTTCCTCTCTCCATTCCTCCCTCCCTCCCTCCCTTTCTCCTTTTTTTTTTTTTTTTTTTGTATTTTGAGACAAGGTTTTGCTGTGTATTCATGGTTGGTCTGCAATTCACAGAGATCTATCTGCTTCTGACTGTGTCTCCCACTGTAACCAACATCACCCCCCTCTCTTAACGTCCATAGTTGAATCCTTGATAAAAACCTTTTTAGCCGAGTAGTGGTGGAGCACACCTTTAATCCCAGCACTCAGGAGGCAGAGGCAGGCAGATCTCTGTGAGTTCGAGGCTAGCCTAGTCTCCAGAGTGAGTTCTAGGACAGCCAGAGTTACAACAGAGAAACCCTATCTCGAAAAATAAACAAACAAACCAACAAAGAAAAAAAGAACAAAACCTTCTTAACAAACTCCAAATTCACTTCATTAAAAGTAAAAATGGGGGCTTGAGAGAGGGTTTAGTGATTAAAGACACTTGCTGCTCTTGCAGATAACCAGGGTTCATTTTCTAGCACCCACGTGGTGGCCCACAGCCTCCAATAACTCTTGTTCCAGAGGATCTATCACCCCCTTCTGGTTTCCTCAGGCACTACACACACAATGCACATAAGCACTAAAACACATAAAAATAAATACATCTTTAAAAATAAAGTAAGAAGGAAGGGCTGGAGAGATGGCCAGCAGTTAAAACTGTGTGCTTTTCTTGCAGAGGACCTGTGGGCTTTTTGTTTGTTCATTTGTTTGTTTGAAGATTTATTTATTTTATTTATATGAGCGATCTGTCGGCATATATACCTGCACGCCAGAAGAGGCCACCTGATCCCATTATAGATGAGCCACCATGTGGTTGCTGGGAATTGAACTCAGGACCTCTGGAAGAGCAGTCAGTGCTCTTAACTGCTGAGCCATCTCTCCAGCCCGAGAAGACCTGCGTCTTATTCCCAGCACCCACAGCAGGTAGCTTACAAACATCTGTAACTCCACTCCTGGGGATCTGGTAGGTGCTCATGGCCTCTGTGGTCACTATGCTCACAGACACACACACACAAACACGTAGTTTAAAAAATGACAATGCAAAGTAGAAAAGAAAAAGGACAGTAGTGGAAGAAGTGTAGTTTTCTCAGGAGAGACAGAGTCATACAAAACAAAATCAAGAGAGGTTAAGTTTGAATAGTTTAGCAATAGCTATCTATTGAGGCCTTTGAGGTTACTTTATTCAAAGGGTATAATCAATATCTAAGTTTAAAAGATTAAGTAAAAGTGTTTTTGCATGCTTTTTAACCTGAAGAATTTGTCTTTTCACAAGTGAGATTTTACAGTGTTTTATGAGTGTCCTGTACAGACTTCACTGGCTAAAAAGATAAAATTGTAGGTCACAAAGGTCAGTGGACTTCTAACCATACAGAGGTCACAAGGAGGTCGGGACATGCTCTGACTGTCCGACTGTAAACAGGGCTCCTGATCTTGCTGGGAGATTTTTCTCAGAACAGACAAGCAGGGTGTGTGCTGGCAAGGTTAACCTCAGGGGTCACACACATTCTGGCTGTGAGCACAGCTGGCCGGCTGCTCTGTGGCTCTTGTTAGGAATCTCTCAGGGACAGGAATACTGTCTTCACAGATTTTTTTTTTTTTTTTTTTTTAAAGACGGGTTGAAATTCTTGACTCTATGCCAGTAAGAGATTAAGGCTTACCCTCAGGGCCAAGGGGCTCCTCCCCCTCCCCATGCCCCCATCTTCTATCTTTCTATCCTGCCTCAAGCCAAGCCCACCATGAGTCTGTCTGTCTCTTGGCTCAGCTCCACTGCCTGAGAATCCTCATGGTGTGGTTCCTTCCTAAATTACCCAGAATCCCACCCTAGAGCCTCAAGCTCCATCCCAACCAGGCCTGCAGAGGCTGCTCGACTCCTGGCCCGAGGGGCTGCCGTTCATCCTCCTCTAGCCTGTTGCATGCTCACTGCCATCCCTTGTCCTGCAGTTGACATGGAGTGTAGTCACTGCCTCTTACCTCCAGCAGAACCCCCTGCTTCCTGCCTTGAAGATGCTGGGGTGACGAAGGCACAGAAGTTCCAGGGCACTCACATCTTGATGAGAAACCAGTCTGATCTTCAGCTGCAGGGCTGGGTCATGGTTCGGTCTGCTCAGTCACCCTCGGAGAAGTGAGAGGATTCGGTGTGCCCCTAACGTTGGGGTGTGGGCTTAGGCTCAGCATTTGCTTCTGAACAGGTTCTCTGTTACCCTGCCCCCCTACCCAGGACATTTCATTGCATGAATGGATTCAAATGCATTCAGCCAACACCCGAATAGCCACCATTTAGAATTTTAGATTTTAGGTGATTTCATTTTTTTGTTTTGAGTCAGGTCTCCTGGTAGCCCAGGCTAGCTTGTAACTTGTGGCAGTATGTATCTGGGGATGACCATGAATTTCGGATCCTCCTGTTTCCCAAGTGTGGGGATTGCAGGCATGCACCACCATGCCCACTTTAATATCGGGCAAGGGATGGAACCCAGGGCTGCATGCATGTTAGTCAAACACTCCACCAACTGAGCTATATGTTCAGTGGAGTTTTTGTTTTGTTTTGTTTCTGACTAAGGTTGACTACAGTCAGCTCAGGCTAGCCTCAAGCAACCCCTCCTTCCTCAGTCTTCCCAGTGCTGGGTTACAGGCAAGCACTGCCACATTTGGAGTGCTGGTTCTGATTTCTTTTTAGATAAATTACGTTTACTAGGTACTTGCTTACATGGAGGGGGTGGTCCACTACCGCATGTGTTTGACAGTCAGAGTACAACTTGAGTGAGTGAGGTTCCTCTTTCTACCACGTGGGCTCCAGGGATCACTCAGTACCCCAGGCTTGGCAGTAGGCACCTCTACCCATCCTGCTGAGCTACCTTGCCAGCCTACTATTTTCTATTTTAACCTTTTTTTTTTGTTTCTGTTTTTGTAAGCTCACAGTGACCGTCTCTTTAGGGGACTTTGTCCCCTCACTGGTTATCTGTGGTATAAACCTCACTGATGAGAGAGACACAGTGGACCAGGGCACTTAGAAGCCCCCCTGCCAAATGTCTTCTAGAAGAAGTTTGAAGTTCGGTGGGCAGCATGTGAGCCACAGAAGCTGCCTGCTCGCAGAAAAGCCCAGACAGCTTAGCAGCTTCGGGTTGTACACAAGTGCTGCCCACCTCACCCCTGCTCACAGTCCCAGGATCTGCCCCTGCCCACCCTCATTTGCTGGTCCATTGTTCACTGTGAACAATTCTCAGGAAATAGCCTCAGATCTTGGTGGGAGCCCCGAGGTCAGGCAGAGGCTCATGGGGTGGAGTGACTGTGGTGCCTCCCTTGCTTTTCTTTCATTTCGTTCTTTTGTTGTTTTTCCTGCCCTGAGGGGTGTTTTTGGCTCTCTGTCCCTTCTAGCCTAGGGAGACTCTAGAACAGCAGAATGGAAGTGACAGGTGGCAATGGCCTCGGTCGCGTCAGAGAAAGTTTGACTTTCAGTGGGGTCAGGCTAACTCCCAGGTCCCTTGGCTCCCCCAACCAGAGCCCCCGCTGGGAGAGTATCCCATATATCATGTCTGCAGGAGCCTACTAACCATTTCTTCCTTTTTCTTTTTTTTCCCTTCAAACTGATTGTGGGTGGATACATACATGTGTACTTGTGTGTAGCTGTGTGTAGAGGCTAGAGATCACATGCCGTCTAAATTGCTCTCGCCTTTAGTTTTTGGACCTGGAGCTCATTGGTTTGGCTAGGCTCGATGGCCAGTGAGTGCTGTGGGAACCTCTTGTCTCTGTCTCCCCAACACTGGGATTACAGGCTCGTGCCAGGGTACCTGGAACTCAGTTCCTCATGCTTGCACAAGCTCTTTACTGACTGAACCATCTCACTAGGCCTTCCTCATTATGTAGCCCAGATTGGCCTAAAACTTGTAGGGATCCTTTTGCCTTAGTCCTCCAACTACTGGGATTATAGACATACACTACCCCTCATCCCAGAGAGGTGAAGCAATCTTCCCCAGGACCCCCAGTTAAGAAGAGCAAAGTTCAATACCAGCCACGCCTGACTCTAGAAGCCCAAGATCCCACATGTTGGCTGGTTTTTTTGTTGGTTTGTTTTCTGTTGTAACTCTGGCTGTCCTGGAACTCACTCTGTAGACCAGGCTGGCCTCAAACTCACGGAGATACACCTGACTCTGCCTCCCCAGTGCTGGGACTAAAGGTGTGTGCCACCACCACCTAGCCACATGCTGGCTTTTACTGCTTCTGAAGAGAGCAGGAATTGTGCAGGAATGGGGCATCCCTGGCCCCCTGCAGGGCCTCACTGTCCTGTCTCCACTCAACAGACCTGCTTTTCCTCTCGGCAGATCTAATGTCTTTAAAGAGGATGATGGAGAAGCTGGGGGTCCCCAAGACCCATTTGGAGATGAAGAAGATGATCTCGGAGGTGACAGGGGGTGTCAGTGACACCATCTCCTACCGAGACTTTGTGAATATGATGCTGGGCAAGCGGTCTGCTGTCCTCAAGCTGTGAGTACCTCCTCAGCTCATGGGGTTTCCGAGGCGAGGACATCCTGAGGGGAGGGGCCCCGGGCCCTCACCCCTGGCTGGTGAATAACTTGTGCTGCCAGCCACGTGAGGAGCTGAGTTTTCCTTGCCTATCGTCTAATGCCTGGAGGAGAGATTAGCCTGCACTGGGGTACATGGCAACCCTAAGATCAGCGGCTCCACAAGTGACGAAGGTCAAAAATGATGGCAGCACTAAGTCTGGTTTTGGGTTTTTTAAAAAGGGTTTTGAGGCTGGGTCTTCAGAGTCTTAACTATTGTAGCCACATGTGACCTGCCTCAGCCTCCCAAGTGCTGAGCTGATAGGCACACAATTCCACACCTGACTATGGTCACGTCTTCCTTTCTTTTTCTCCTTCCTTTCTTTTGCGTGAGATTCTTGGAATCGAACCCAGGGCCTCATACAAAGTAGGAAAATGCTCTAACCATTTTGCTACAGCCCTAGCCCTACTTTCGACCTGTTCTGAACCTAGTTTCCTCATTTGTAAAGCATATTCCTACTCCCTTTTGGTTATGGGAGTTGACAGAGTTGATAATCAGCTCTAGCTGGGCATGGAAGGGCACATCTGTCTTCTTAGCACTAAGGCTGTAGATTCAGGAAGGACAGGAGTTTCAAGGTTATCCTCAGCTACCGGCTTCAAAGTTGGAATCTTGGCTCTGCCTCTCAAGAGCAGGTTTACAGGTGTGTGCCACCACTCCTGGATGAATTTCAGTGTCTTCAGTTGAAGGTGGAGATGGCACATGAAGCATTGTCCTGCGGGCCAGTGAGGCGATGTGGTGATTTCAGCCTAGTGCCCAGCCGATGGCACAAATCCATGTTTTGCCTCCTTAGAGTTATACCCGTCTCACTTAGTGAAGGAGCTTGTTCTGCCAGGGGGATGGCCCAGTCAGCTGCCGTGTATTTGAATATATCTCCAGATTGAGGATAATTATTGTGTTGCCTGCCTGAAGCCTGACAGGATGTGATTTCTATAGCTGAAACAGCCTGCTTTCTAATGTAACTAAAAGCTGCTCCCTCTTAGTTCAATGTAAACAAACAGAGTTTCTGATAAAGAGGTCATTTGGGTACTCTACCAGGCCAGAGGCAGCAAAAGGTGTGGCCTAGTATCTCCTATTGTCCTGTAGTTACCCCACTATAAACGTGGATAAGGCTCAGATAGGGTGTGGCCTAGCTCCTTTTGTGTTGGTGACACCCTACTATAAATGTGGGCACGCCCTGACTGCCAAAGGAGGAGTAAAACCATTGTATCTCTTTGATCTTGCAAATAGACTTTGAAGAAAGAGCCAGGAGGGGCCCTTTAGGATAAGAGTAAACTGCTGGGACAGAGGAGTTGGGGCTGGAAGATGACTCGGGCTCTGCTGGGGTCTGTCAGGCTTGTGCCTTTAAAAATGTCTCATGTGTCACCAGATTTAATAAATGACTACACCAGACAGTAATGGCATGGCCTGAGTTTAGTTCCCAGAGCCCGCATCAAAAGCTGGGATGGGGGTACATTCCTGTGATCCCAGTGCTTAGAAGGCAGAGACAGGTGAAACCCTGGGGTGCCCTGGCCAGACAGCCTATTTGGCAAGTCTCAGACCACTGAAAGACCTCAAAGGAAAATAAAGGAGGCATCAGCAGAATGATTCATGCATACACTCATTCGAGATGTTCATTGAGGCCCAAAGGGGCCAAAGGCCCGGCTCCTGAGCCCATGTTTCATCGTGGCCAGAGTTTGTGGCTGGTCCACTTTTGTATAAACAAGCAAGGGTTGAGTCACTCGGCTTAGAAGCAGTAGGCCAATACTGAAGTGCAGGCAGTCTCCCTGAAAGGTTACATTTTTGAACCTTCATTGTTTCCCACCCCCCCCCCAGACTGGACTGGAGTTGTAGTACAATGGGAAGGATTTTGTTCTGTTTTGTTGAGATGGGGTCTTCGTTCTGTCCTTTTTTCCTTCCTTTTCTTTCTGTGTCAGGGCCTCTCTATTATGTAACTCTGGTTATGTAGACCAGATTGACTTAGAACTCACAGAGATCCATCTGCCTCTGCCTCCCAAGTGCTGGGGTTAAAGGCGTGCACCGCCACCGCCCAGCCAATAGGGAGGGTTTTTTGTTTGTTTCTTTTGTTTGTTTCGTTTTGAAGATCCGATGGGATTTTTCAGCAGAGTTCTGGCTCAGCCCACTCTTCTCCAGACAGCTTGGATAGGGCCTGGAAGCCAGAGGCCTAGATTACCTGCTTCCACCTGGGACTTCATGAGCAGTTGGGAGTCCCACTGCCCATTTGTGCCCAGTTTTTCTCTGTGAAGCAGGGCCACCAGCTGCACAGCTGCCAGTGTGATCTTCCGTGAGCTCTTCCCAGGACAGCGTTGGGGTGCTCTGCTGAGGGCTCTGCAGAGCGAAGGCTGGGGACTCTGTTGAGAGGAGGGGCCCTAACTCTTGTTTTTCTTCTCTTCATCTCCAAACCAGGGTCATGATGTTTGAAGGAAAAGCCAACGAGGGCAGCCCAAAGCCAGCTGGCCCTCCTCCAGAGAGAGACATTGCCAGCCTGCCCTGAGGACCCACTTGGACCTTCTGGGCTGCCATCCCTGCCCCTGCCCCTCCCTTCTGCTCTCTCTGCCACTGTGATCTGTCTTACATGTTTTGTCCTAGAGGACTCATTTTCTTTTTCTTTACGGAAGGGCATGTTACTTGCCTTAATGAGGCCGGGAATCCTAAGCCTACCCCCCTCTCCCCGCTTACAGAAGGGCTCCCATCAAACCAAACACTGGAGAGGACACAGAGGCTGCACAGTTGAGTTCCCGTGTTTGAAGAGGGTCCTGGCAATTCTGTTCATCTCTCTAGGTTTCTAAGCTAGGTTCAGGCTGCAGGTTTGGCCCTTGTGGGCCCCTCCCCTCCCCCTACTCAGAAGATTCTGAGCTCCAGGGCTCCTACTACAGCTTCAGGCTTCCAGCGTTCCTGATATTCTAGCAACAGCCGCCAGTGCCTCACAGACACAACTGATTCCCCCTTGGTTTCTGCCTCTGTCCATCCTCAGGGCCATGGCACAGGTGGGGGAAAGAACAACCACTGGAGTCCTTCGGAGGAACCAGAAGGGACTTCTGGCTTTGCTCTCTGACCACACCTTTACAGACAGCTCAGAGGCACAGTGCAGTCCCCCTGTCCTTCGCTAGGGCAGTGAAGGGCTTTGGAGGCAGAGGTGAGGACAGTGGTGTGGGGGAGTCCCTCTTTTGGAGAGTGGAAGAGGAGTCCAGTGATTGTGTTGACAGAGAAGCAAGCTGACGATTGCAAGATGCCCCGAATGCCACTGTCTACCTTCCTCCTCCGCAGGCCCCTCCCTCCACTCACTGCCGTTATCTACTGAGCGCCTATTACAAGCTTCAAGTGCCCCTGCTTTTTCTTGACATGTGCTATATCCAGTTCATAGCCTCCTTTTCAAGTCACTCAAGACCTGGAGCTTGGAGTTAAGACGGAGTTCACCCAGCAGACCTTAGCTGGACCAGTCCTCTCCTTTCCCTGTGCTTGCCTACAGGGGTTAAGTGCCTTGCTGAGGAGGGTCAAGGGGTTCATCTAGAGATGGGAGAGTGTGGACTAGGAGCCCAGGTGGTCAGGTGCCCTGCAATCTGCTCTAGGCTGCATTGGTTAACAGAGAAGGGTGGGAGGACCTTCTCCCAGCCTGATACTTGAGGAAGGTGCCAAGCCCTCTAAAGACCTTGGGTCAGGACTCACCCTCCCGGGGGCCTCTTCTTGGCCTGAGCTTGATAAGGGCCAAGTCTTCTTTCGCAGATTGTCTTCCCTATGGCTCTTGACTGATCCTCTGGGACCAATTCTGCAGTAATGTATCAGCTTGACCCATCTTACCCAAATGGGGACCTCAGTCCTGACCCTGCCTCTGTTCTGGAATGCTTTACCCTGGGCTCTCAGGACAAGACACAGCCATTCATCAAACATATTTATCAAGCACCTGCTATATGCCATTGGTTCAGAACCCAACGGTGAAATGGACTGACACATGCAGCCAACGACAGTGTGATGCTAGGAAATGGGGTGGGGGTGGGGCAAGGGGTGAGCACCCTGGCCCAGGATTTCCAGCTGGGCTCACCACTTGGCAAGAGTCTTAGAAGAGCCTCTTTAAAACCATAAGTGGAAAAAAACTGGGAACTATTTAGTGCGGTTTTCCTGTGGCTCCTTAGGTCCCACAGTCCATACCCAGGGTGCTGTCCCCACAGCAGCTTGAGAGAGTGAAGCAAGCAGGGCATGAAATGGCTAGCTCCGGTTAGTCCTCTGGTCTCAACCAGTTCAGTTCAGGAGAAAGATCATTTAGCTCTGACTGGCTGATTTTCAGCCTAGGGAGCTACTTCAAATGCACAGTCTAGTTGAAGTTTAAACCCCAGCATTCCTTCTTGTAAATATAAAATCTATCTACCCTCACCTCATCCTTTGTCTTTTTTTCTTTCTTAAGATTAGCATCTCCTGTCCTCATTCCTTCTGCCTCCGTTCTCTAGCTGGCTGGGCTTGGACTGCATTCAGTGTGTCCAATTTTCTGTGAGAGAGGAAGGCAGAACCAGTCTCAGGGGGGTCCACTACTCATGAGATTACACACCACTTCCATAAAGGAAAGCAAAGGAGTGAGCCTCTGACCTCTGCAAAGTACAAGAAGAGGCTCTCTAATTGGGAGGGGACTCTGTGAGTCCATTGGGTGGTCTATAGATCAACACCTGGGAAGATGGTCTTAATTACCCTTAGGGGGCAAGGGCTTACATAGATTTCAAATCGTCTGTTCGCTCCAGGGTTAACCTCTCTAGTTAAGGGCTTCACTTTCTTGGGACATCAGCTGTCTTATTTCTGAAAAAGACCAAATCAAACTGGTGTAACCAGCAATGTGGGGACAGCCAAGTATGGCATTGTCCCTGTGACACAAGACCTTTGTCAGGTAGATTCAGGTGAATGACACTGTGTGTGTGTGTGTGTGTGTGTGTGTGTGTGTATGGGTGGGATATCGCCTCTTGCAGATTGAAATAAACTAGATCAATTTACCAATGTCTTTGTGTTTCTTGGAGACGGCTCTGGGCTCAGTAAATTCAGAAGAGCTAACTGATACAGGTACCAATTGAATGAAGGTGTCCTGTGTGTCTCAGACAGTTGACTTCATCTGACTAGGCCTAAGACCCACTTCTACTTTTATCATTTTGCAATGACAAGTGGCTTGAAGGACAAACAGCTTGTTGAAAAACAGCATGTGACAGAATGTGCCCTCTGGAGTTGTCCCACTAGCTCCAAGTCAGGAATCTATACTTTTATAACTCTATTCCAGAAATTTCTTCAACCTCGGACAGAATAACCAGATCTAAAACTTAACCCTTCCTGGCTGAGAGCCACTGGACAATTTTCTTAACTGCTTTGTGTGGAATTCCCTCATTTCATTAACTTTTTTTTTTTTTCCAGACAGGGTCTCATGTAACTCAGGATATCTAGAGATTGCAATGTAGTCAAGGGTGACCTCGAATTCCTGAGCCTCTGGACTCCACCTCCCAAGAGCTGATGACAGGCACGCACCACCACGACTGGGTTTCGATTAAAGTTACTACCCCCCGACTAGAAACTTTGAAGGTTGAAGGAGACACTTCAAAGTTAAGCACGAATTGTTTTGCGATGTGAAGTGGATATAGCTTTTGCCCTGACATGATTACCTTGAAAAAATAATAAACAAAACCGATCTTTTGTCCTTTTTCCTCTCCGTTTTCAGCTTTGAGCAAAAGGGTCCCGCACCCGCACCCGCCAGTCCACCCACTAACCTAATCTCTCTGTCCGCTCTTCCAAAACCTCTCAAAGCTGTCCCCTGGAAACAGTTTCAAGATCCCAACTTCTATAAGTCGGAAGCTCCTAAAGCCTGCCGTAAGGGCTACGAGGAGGTTCCCAGTCTTGCGATGACAAAGCGTGCGGGGCTCACAGATAGAAACCTACACAAAGCAAGCATGTGCGCTGCACGGGCAGCAGCGAGGGCGCCGGCGCGCGCCTCATGGCCACACCCCCTGCTCGGAACTGGCCAATGGAGCCTGGGGGACAGGCAAGCTCGCGACTTCTGATGAGCCCGCGGCTGACTCGGACCACACCTCAACCGGCGTGGTGACGTCAGCCACGCGCGCCGGAAACGCGCATCTTCCGCGCGCCGCCGGCGCTAAGGGAAGGAAGTTGGAGGCCAGGGCGGCCTGGGCTGTGTGGGAAAGGCTGCAGGCGGCAGCGGCAGCTATTTGGATACCCTGAAGGCTGCTCGATGGGAGACGAGATGGATGCCATGGTCCCTGAGCGTGAGATGAAGGTTAGCGACGGGCCGGGGCCTCCCTGCCCGCGGTAGTCTTGAAGCTGCCTTGGAGCCCCGCCTCCGCCGGTTGCCCCTACAGTTTGTCGGGTTCAGAGCGCTCACCTGTGCTTCCGCAGCTCTGAGCGTGTCGCGGGCGTGAGGTCCCTGCAAGTGCGGGTCACCTGTCCTTGGGTGGGCTTGGCCACGCCTCATGAGTTACCCCATCTTCTCTCGTGTGCTAGTCGCTGTAGGAATGGCAACTCTTGTTTATTGTGTGTGAGGTACTGTGTAGCCCTACAACTAGCTCATAAAGATGAGCAAATTTAAGTTCTGAAAGTAAATTATCCAAAATCGCGTGGCCAAAATGTGTCTCTTTTATTTTTTTAGGCAGAGTCTCTTGTAGCCCAAGGTGACTTGTAACTCGAGGTAGTCGAGGCAGGTCTTTGATCCCCCTGCCTCCACCTCCCAAATACTGGGATTACTGACTTGCATCACCACAATTGATTAGACTCTCACTTCTTAGCTTTCCCTGTACTGATACTTGAAAGTGGTCCAGACTACCTAAAGTGGAACCAAGAAACACCATTGCCTTCCTAAACTCTTAAGATAATTGGAATAGAAAAACAATTTGGCGCTGGAAATCAGCTTGAAGTCAGGAAACTAGAGGGAAGACAAGTGACCCTAATGATAAAGTGGGTACCTCCCCCAACTATTGGAAACTGTGTTAATAGTTTATTTATGTAATCTGGCGGAATGAAAACACAAAGAACCATAGACAGCTGGAAATGAGTGAATGGGGGAAAGTGTTAGACATTTGTGTGAGCAGTGAATCACTAAAATGCATATAGGTGAGAGTGGTCCATACCATACTTAGAAACAGTGGCTCTTCTTTGAGCAACAGCGCCTGTGCTGAGCCCTCTAATGGGAATGGGTCATGTTCCTCAGATATGCTGGGGTAGAGAGACCTTAGAACCACAGGGTGAGTAGCAGTGTTTGAGTTACTGCCAGTACCAGAAAGGAGAGCTTTTCTGTGTTGCTTCATCACACTGGCCCTCCACACAAAGACCCACTAGAATAGTCATGATTCCTTTATGAACCTATAGTGTGGTCCCACGGGGAAAGTTGTGTGAACTTTTGCCCACTGTATTCAACTGGGATTAAGAATGTTTCAATCTACCTTTGAGTAAATATTCATTAAGCATGGACTGCAAGGAAATTAGTATGTGTGGGTATGTTAGACACCCTTTGTGAAACATACCATAAAGCTCTATGAAAATAAATTTTCTCTTGTACCTGTCACATTCTTTTCACTAAAAACCTGACCTAAAGATAGGTTTAGAAGTTGGGGCACAGATATAGCTTAGCAAAATGATTACAAATTAACAAAGTGCAAGGGTGTTAGATTCCCAGAAACTGGAGTTACAGACAGTAATGAGCTGCCATGTGAGTGCTGGGAATTGAACCTGGGTCCTCTGGAAGAGCAGCCATCTCTTAACTGCTGGGCCATGTCTCCAGTCCTCTTTATTTATTTCATTCAACAAATGTTAATGAGTAATATGCTATGCACTACCAAAAATACAAGTCTTACAACAGAAAATTGTTGGCCTCAGAGTAATAAGTATGTTTTTGTTATACTGAAATTGTGTTTATGGACTGTAATAATAAGCAAGACTTAATTTCTTCCTTCCTGAAAATTGATCTTGTTTCATCCTCCAAAACAGGACTTTCAGTTTAGAGCACTGAAGAAAGTGAGGATCTTTGCCTCTCCTGAAGAGCTGCCCAAGGAGCGCTCCAGTGTGCTTACCATATCCAATAAGTTTGGTATGCTCTTTGCTGGTGGCACCAATGGTTTGCTTGTGTTTCCTACTAAAAGCCTTCTTATCCAAAACAAACCCGGAGATGATCCCAATAAAATTGGTGAGCACTTTGATTTATATTACATAGCATAGATTTTTATTGCATGGCACACTATGGTGGCATGCCAATTAATGTATTTCCTTCCCAAGACACAATACTAATGTGAAAATTAAAATTGGTTTTGGGGTTAAGATTGCCTTGCAGGCGGACTTAATTCCAGGTTGGGTGTCAAAAGCCTTTCTAAGTTTTCTCTTCAGCTCTGTATGCTTCTATTTCTGTGAGTTGTTTCTCTAAGATCAGAGGAAATAAAAAAATTACTGTTGTGCATGCTTTTTTTTTTTTTTTTTCTCAGTTGAACTTGGGGTCCAGTTGTCTAGGAGAAGGCATGACAGCACTACCCCAACAGATGGAAAGGTGTTTTTGGAGTGTTGTAGCAAAGGCAATAGGAAGTCTTGGGATATTTAATACATATTACCTACTTACTGGAAAGTTAAGATTATAACTCCTATAACTAGGTATCCAAGGGTATATATTTACATAGATGGAAAAATGTTTCGTATTGACTTGGATAAAGGATTATGGCGGTGTGCCCAGAACATGCTGTTTTTTGCTTTGTCTTTTCTGTTTTCATAGTTGAGTCAATCCAAGGTGTGAATGTTCCTTTGAAATTCCCAGTACATCACCTGGCACTGAGCTGTGATAATCTCACACTCTCTGCGTGCATGATGTCCAGTGAATATGGTTCCATTATAGCTTTTTTTGATGTTCGCACATTTTCAAATCAGGTAAGCTACTGTAAACTTTACTTTCAACATAAGAACAAAGAGATTTCCTTATAGACATTCTAACTTGGAAGCTGTATAAACTGATGACATGAATGCTTCATGGTATGGTTAAGGGGAAATTTTTTATTGTAGATATAAGAGGGTGGAGAACCAGAGGCATTTGGAAGAGTACAGAGCAGAGAGAGAAAGAAGTAGACTAAACATGGCTAGCAGACTGGACACGGCCAGGACTGTCTGTGAGAGAGAGGTGAATAGCAGGGGATAGAGAAAACATAGTGGGGGAAGCAGGAGCAGGGAATGGGGTTGGGTGAAGGGTGTGTGTTAGAGAAAGCAGAGCAGGGTTATAAGGAGAATGAGTAGCTTGGGGGAGGGAAGCCCATGAGCTGGAGGGAATTTAGGGTAGGAGAGGAGGTAGAAGGGCTAGGATATGAACTTTGAAATGTCTAACAGGTACTTGAGATACTCCAGGAGCCTGGAGACCAGCATGAGCTTTGATATGCTAGTAGGCGGCACGATAGCTATATGTCCCTTCAGAGGTAAGGGAAATGAAATGACTCCTTTTGGTAGATAGGAACCAGCTTCACAAGTTCCTGAGGAATGCTTGCTTTTATCTAACCACCAGAAATCTTCCTGTAGTCCAGATTGATCCCATTTCTGGGTATTGGAACTACCTTTTGGAGTTTGGGGAATTAGGATATCCTTTGACCCTAATACACACTTCTCAGGTTGGCATGTGAAATCTTTGTCTGGATTAAAATATAGGTTACAAAAAATGCTTTTTAAATATATACGCATATAACTCTTTGAGGCAGAAAATATTTTAGTAAATTATTTTATAATACCTTCTGTACCAAGTTAACATTTCTCATTTACACACAAGACTGCCAAGCAAGGACACTTAGAAATTTGCTCTGTGACAGAGTTTGGAGCTAATGGAAGTTCTCCGATGCAGGCAGGTTATTCAGTAGCAGTGTAGAATACTGTCTATGTGCTTGGAATAGGTGTTTGTATGGGTTGTCTTTTTTCATGCATCCTATAGTAGTTATAGTTTTCTTTGTTTTACAGATGGAAAGACAGATTTCAAAGAGTTTAAGTAGCACTGGCCAAGCATGGTAGCACATACCTATAGTTCCTCAACAGTGGTTCTCAACCTTCCCAATGCTGTGACCCTTTAATACAATTCCTAATATTGTGGTGACCTCAAGCATAAAATTATTTTCATTGCTACTTCATAACTGTAATTTTGCTACTGCATCATAATGTAGACATCTGATACGCAGGTTGTCTTAGGCAACCCCCAGGTTGAGAACTGCTGCCCTAGCTGAAGCAGGCAAATAGTGAGTTTGAGGCCAGAACAGGCTACATAAACAAGAACCTATCTCAAAAAAAAAACAGAAAAACAAAACTTACTCCCACCAAAAACCAAAGAAATAAAGCAAAAAGCTTAACCAAGGTCATTAAGAAGCCGGTTCAATAATTTAGTTTTCTGTCTGTTACTTATTGACTCTTGTATTTGCATATCCCTGCTAGCTGTCTCTCTGAGTGTCGTGGAATAGTTGATGGTCATTTCTAAGTTCTGTTGAACTGTTTATAAGAAATAGATTAGTATGCAGAGCCGTTTCTTTTTTTTTTTTCTTGGTTATAAAGAAATTAAGAGTATGATTTAAGAATGCATATTGAATCATTTCCTCTGAATCTTAAATGCTTCGCTGTTTATTAAATTTATTAAATTATTTTGCCTTTGTGCTCTTATTTTAATAGGCTAAACCACTGAAACGCCCATTTGCTTATCACAAGCTTTCAAAGGATGCAGGTGGGATGGTGACTGATATGAAGTGGAACCCCACTGTCCCTTCCATGGTGGCAGTTTGTCTGGCTGATGGCAGTATTGCCGTCCTGCAAGTTACAGAAGTGGTCAAAGTGTGTGCCACTCTCCCTCCCTCTGCGGCAGTTACATGTGGTGGGTAATAATGGCTTTCCACCCATAAAGCACAGTAATGGCAAGCTATTTAATATTTAATTTCTGGAAGTGCAAGTGAATGGCTTTCTTGTTTCGTGTGGATTGCTGGGAGGTAGAGAGTGGGGTAGACATTGTGAATATTCTTTATTTCTATAGTTAATGGTTTTGAAGCCAAATGGCATAAATGAATTAATTTGAATGTGCTCGGGCTATTGAGAGAAAGAAATATTTTGGCACAGCTCGATTAAAGCTGAGTTTTTTGAGAATAATTGTTTCTGAATCTAAAAGAGTGGCCATCTGAATGTCGTTTTTACCTCCACGAAAAACACTAGAAATAACAAATAGAAACAGCAGAGTGATTCCTTGATCATTTAAAAACCTCCATTCCCATTGTCTTGCAAAATTCTATTGGAAAGCATTCTTAACTTTCAGTTAATGGCCTGGTGGTAACTTGTAATTGATTTGTATTGTTAAAATGGTTGTTCTTTCTCTACTCTGCCTGAGGATGATCTCATGGCCTTTGTGGTGGTGATTGATTATGTTGCTGTCTAGATCCTAGAATTTGTTTTTTTTTTTCTCCCTTCATATTTTAATTGATGGCATTGTCTTCCCAGTGTGCTGGAGTCCCAAAGGAAAGCAGCTGGCAGTAGGAAAGCAGAATGGAACTGTGGTCCAGTATCTTCCTGTGAGTTACTGCTTTGCACTTGATAACTTTCCTGTTTAAGTCACTACTGTTGGGGATGGTTTGGGGACGGTTTGGGGACATCTTTGTGACTCTTTTTCTTTTTTCCTATTAATAAGCAATTTGTGATTGAGAATATCTCAGTGTTAGTGTGTTTGCCTAGTATTCGTGAGGCCTTGGATTCAATACTTAGAACTACAAAATAATTTATATTCATTGTATTGAATCTCTCTGTGAATGAAGAAAAGATTTGTCCTCTCTGTGCCCTAGTGTGTCCTTCCTGGGATGCCTCTGTTCTGTGTAGTCAGGTCTCCTCCCTTTTATGGGTGCCCATACAAATTGCTCATGTGGACATGCACTGCTTTGGTTTTCCTTTAAAGTAAAATGTGATCCTATGCTACACACTATTTCCTAACTTCATATTTCCAATTCTCCTTAATCAGTCTGTTTGCTTGGCTTAAGAAGAAAGAATTTTTAATCCTACCATTCAGAAAAAATGATATTTTAGTAGAAAAATTTCCAAATCCCTCCCTTCCTTCCCCTTCTGTCCTTTAAAGACTCTATGTCAGTGTGCAGTCTTTAAACTCTTTCTCCTACATCTGACTCCTAAGTGCTGGCTCACTGGCATGTGCTCTGGATTCTTAAGGTGTATCAGGAAATGTTTACATAAAACAAGGCATTTCTACTCATGACCCTGCTTTGTTACTTGGCTTTGTTGGAAACCTTTAAAATCTGTGAATGAAGTCTTGTTTAACAACCTGCATGGAGGATGAGTTTTGTACAAATAGTTTAAAAAGAGGAGGAGTTGATGAAAAAGCTATTACTGTAATACGGACAGTTTTTATGTTTCATCCATGGAAAAGGTGCGGTTCCTCCACTTGTGGGCAACAGACAGACATTTTTTTTCACATACTGGCATGGAATAAATGTGGAACCACCACACACAAGCTCTTGTGCTGGGAGCCCAGTGGTGGTGAAACATACACTGTACAACCTTCCTAAGAGAGACAGACATATTTTCTAAAGCTCATTAAAGAAGGCACACATCAGCTGGGCACAGTGGAGCATGCATATAATCCCAGCAGCTGGGAGGCAGAAGCAAAACAATTATGAGTTCATTGCCAAACTGAACTATTTAGTGAGACTCTGCCTCACAAAACCAAAGACTAGAGACATAATTCAATTGCAGAACATTTGCTTGTGTGTATGTACCATAGATAAATCCTCAGCATCAAAACAAAAGGCAGACATCCTGACCTAGAAATTTCTTTTCTCAATATGTATACTAAAAAACACATGTCGTCATCCAACGTAGATGTAAAAGGATCTCTCTTAAACACAAAGGAAAACTGGTGGTGCATTTTCACCCCCTCTCCTTATGAGGCCTTTGTAGCAGTAGACTACAATCTGTTACCCTTCCTTTAGAGAAGGAGAAAGGAAAGATAGAAAAATCTCTGCTTTTACAAGTGGCCTTGATATAGAAAGAGAGAAAGATAGAAATCTTCACAGCCTCTTTTAGGCTATCCTAGGTTTCAAGAGGACTAGCTGGCAGTGAGTCAGACTAGCGTCTCAGCTCATGGTCTGTAAACTCAATCCCTCCAACCTTTGTCCTTTTAGTGTGATAACACTAACGACAGCAACCCTACCAACGAACCACCAATCAATGCCCATACGACTCTCAGGGCTTCAGACCTTTTATGTCCTAAGCCAAAAGTTCCCATAAACACCTGCGGCACACAATCCCAAAAACAAGCTACAGGTGCCAGAACAACAGTACCTAACCAAATTATAGCCACCTGTGTCAAGGATTCCAAATTAAACTCAAACAATTATACCATAGCTGAGGTAGGAACACAAACCTAATCCATACGCCATATTGCATTTTACAGAAACTAAAATAACAAAAACTTCTTCCAAGTGTTCCTCTATAGGCCTTTTTGTTTTTTTGTTTTTTGAGGCACGGTCTCACTTTGTAGACCAGACTGGGCTTGAACTCATAGAGATCCACCTACCTCTACTTCAGGAATGCTGGGATTAAAAGGTGTGCACCACCATGCCCAACAAACAAATTTTTTTATTTCTATTTATTTTATGGTTCTGAGTATTTTGCCTTCATGTATATATGTGTACCGCATGCATGCATGATGCCTTTGGAGGTCAGAAGACAGCATTAGATCTCCTGGAACTGTACTTAGGATTGCTTGGGAACCACCATGTGAGTGCTAGGAATGGAACTCAGATCCTCTGCTAGAGCACCAAGTGCTCTTAACACTGATCCTCTTTAGTAACTGGGAGTACAGGCAGCAGGAAGCCATTTTTGTTTGTTGTCAAACATTGTTATGTGAAGTTGGGTGCTGCTTTAGGGAGGCAGTAGCCTTTAAAATGATAACGCAGTCTATTGATTTTTATTGCTTTGCTGTTTGCCTACTTGTTTATTTATTTGGTGGGGAGCAGGGTCTGTAAACCAGTGGTTTTCTACCTTTGGGTCATGGGTCATGACCCTTTCGCAGGGGTCACCCAAGACCATCTGCATATCAGATATTTACATTACAATATATAACAGTAGCAAAATTACAGTTATGTAGGAGCAACAAAAATACTTTTATGGTTGGGAGTTATCACAACATGAGTAATTTATTAAAGCAGCACTAAGAAGGCTGAGAACCACTGCTCTTTATAATCCCGACAGTCCTGGAACTTGCCTTCTTTGCCTCTGTGGGTAGGCTGGGATTAAAGGTGTGCACTACTACTATGCCCTGTGCTGCTTTTTCATTTTTAATAACTTAGTATACTGAGGTCTTTCCAGCTCTATGTGGGGAGCTACTCTCTCTTTGTAGCTGAACAGTACTCAGCCTGTAGACAGGCACAAGTGAGCTTAGTGATCACTGTGACTGCTGCTGCATTGAGCATTCTCGTCAGTTGCATCTGAAGGTGTTCATGTGAGTGTTTCTCTGGGAAGGACGCTAGGAGGAGACAATGTTCTTCTTTTTGTTTGGAGGGTAGGGGGAGATAGGACACTAGCTTCTAGGAGATCCGATTGGATTTGACGGCTTCATTGATTTAAGCATTGTTTCATTTGACATTTTTCAAATCTCTTTCAGACTTTGCAGGAAAAAAAGGTCATTCCGTGTCCTCCGTTTTATGAGTCTGTTCATCCTGTGAGAGGTAACAACTGTCTTTCTTATTTTCTGGCTTCTACTGCAGCCATTCTAGATCATTCTAGTATCTCCCATCCCTGTTCAGGAGAGTATGAGAGCCATTCTTACACTTAATGTCATGAGTTATTCAGTGTTCATCATTTTTCTAATAATAATCCTGTAGAAAACCCACTATTTCTGAGAAACCGGGCTAATTGAAGCCTTTGTATCTGCATATCCTTATTCAATGGAGTGTGGTCCTTGGTAAAGCTATAGTAGTTCGATATTTTTTTCCCAAGTTAACTCTTGTAGCACATAGTGGCTATTCCAAATGTATGATGCTTTGTCTGTATCTTCTTGCTGAGATTGGTCACCTAGGAATTAGGGATGTGTGTCTTTCAGTTCTGGATGTGCTGTGGATTGGTACCTATGTCTTCACAATAGTCTACGCTGCTGCAGATGGGACCTTGGAAACCTGTCCAGATGTGGTGATGGCTCTGCTCCCGGTAAGCATGTGAATAGAGCATCTTTTTGTTCTGAGAGTCACAAAAGTGTTCTAATAAAGCTAACTTTCCTTTCCTTATTGGCTGTGATGGTAGAGTCAGACATATAGTTCCAGTGTCATCCTATGGGCCTGGTATGTCCGTTTAGAGCATTGTCTTAGTTACTGTTCTGTTGCTGTGAAGAGGCAACATTACCAAGACAACTCTTATAATAGAAAGCATTTATTTGATTCTTCTATTATCGGGAGTTCTCCCCATTCTTCTGTAGTAAATCTGTTTGCTCTGCATAAGAAAGAAAGAATTTTTAATCCTACCATTCAGAAACAATTTGATATTTCAATATATAATTTTACTGTCTTGGAGACAGGCTCACTGTGTGGTCCAGTTGCCCTTCACACTTTTTTTTTCCTTTTAGTTTTTCGAGACGGTGCTTCTCTGGCTGTCCTGGAGTTCACTCTATAGACCAGGCTGGCCTCGAACTCACAGAGATCCACCTGCCTCTGCCTCCTATGTACTTGGATTAAAAGTGTGCACCTCCACCTGGTGGTCTCCAAACTTTTAATTCTTCTGCCTCTGCCTCTGCCTCCTATGTGCTGGATCAGGAAATAATAAAACAGGAGGCCTTTCTACTCCTGGCTTTATTGGAAACCTCTCACGTGAAGTCTGTTTAGCAGCTTGTTCTATAGAAGATAGATTTGGCTCTCCTGTGCTGTTACATGTTCATGTTTCAGTTTTCCTGTTTGCTTTTCCAGATAAAGTTTCTCTGTGTAACAGTCTTAGCTGTCCTGTAAATCACTCTGGCTGGCCTCCAACTCAGAGATCTGCCTGACTCTACCTCCTGAATGCTGGGACTAAAGGCGTGCGCCACCACCACCAGTTTTCCTTTGTGTTTAAGAGAGATCCTTTTACATCTACGCTGGATGACGACATGTGATTTTAGTGTACATATTGAGAAATGAAATTTCTAGGTCAGGATGTCTGCCTTTTGTTTTGATGCTGAGGATTTATCTATGGTACATACACACAAGCAAATGTTCTGCAATTGAATTATGTCTCTAGTCTTTGGTTTTGTGAGGCAGAGTCTCACTAAATAGTTCAGTTTGGCAATGAACTCATAATTGTTTTGCTTCTGCCTCCCAGCTGCTGGGATTATATGCATGCTCCACTGTGCCCAGCTGATGTGTGCCTTCTTTAATGAGCTTTAGAAAATATGTCTGTCTCTCTTAGGAAGGTTGTACAGTGTATGTTTCACCACCACTGGGCTCCCAGCACAAGAGTTTGTGTGTGGTGGTTCCACATTTATTCCATGCCAGTATGTGAAAAAAAATGTCTTCATTAATTTTTTTTTTTGAGACAAGATCTCACATAGTAGCCTAGGCGTGGCCCAGGAAGGCCTTACATTTTCAACAGTCCTCCTCCCTCAGCCTCTAAGTGCTAGGATTATAAGGATAAGCTACCATACCAGGCAGTTGTAGTAACACTCTTGTGTGTCTGCTGAAGTTTGGTTTAAAATTATGTTTACTGAGATGTCTTTGACAATCTCAGTAACTCTTTTTCCTGGGAGTAATATTGACACAAGTACTGGCTGGCTGCTGTTTCCTGTGGTAGGCCAAGAGTGGCTAATGAAACATCGTTCATAGCTTTCCAATGGAGTCAGGAAGCTTGTGGGTCTCTTGTACAGGTGACAAAACCAAGTATCATAGAGGCTAAGTGAGTCACCCATGTGTGTTCTGCAGCAGGATGTGACAGAATACAGTTCCTATTCATATTGGCTGGTGGTTGGGTTTCTGTTCCTTATGTTATATGGTGCACCTTCAGAACTCGTCCCTATGTTTGCACAGATTTTGTGTCAAGTTTCTGATTAAGCGTGAGTGATTTTTGTCTTGAGATAGTGAGCTGTGTAAGAGTCCAGAGAAATTGCACTTAAGATTTCTTTTTTTTCTCTCTGTTGTTTATAGAAAAAAGAAGAAAAGCACCCAGAGATATTTGTGAACTTTATGGAGCCCTGCTACAGCAGCTGCACAGAACGACAGCATCATTACTACCTCAGTTACATTGAGGAGTGGTGAGCAGTCTTCCTGCCGTCAGTCAGGCCATGTACCTCAGACACTGAATTACAGTAGGGAATTGTTCAGTAAGAGAGGAAAGTACGGGCTGATGGATAATAGTGTCCTATGGCCACGATGTCTACTTCCCAATCCTGATTTATTTATATTCAATATATACTAATCTGCAAAGTCCAATACATGTGTGACCCCCCTACCAGCCCCACTCCATTTGTTTTTTGAGACAAGTCCTGGCTGGCCTCAAACCCAGAGAGGTCCACCTGCCTCTGCCTCCAGGGGGTGAGCTAGGTTTAAAGGTGTACAACCACACCCAGTACCACAAAGACCAATTTTTTCCACTACAGTGAGTGACTACAGTGAAATACTGCTTTTTTTTGTTGTTGTTATTGTTGTTTGTTTATTTTGAAAAAGAGTCATCTGTAGCCAGACTATCCTTAAAGTCACAATGATCCTCCTGCCTCAGCCTTCTGAGTGCTGGGATTACAGGTATCAGCTGTCAGATCTGGCTTAAAAATACTGATACTTAAGGAACTCATTCAAGGTTTCTCCAAGAGCAGCTTGCCATTGAAAGCCCATTTAAGCTTCTCTTCTCAAGCTGGATTTCCCTCCTGTGAGTAGGGTTCTTGTTGAGCCCAGACATGATTCTGTATGTTTCCCTTGTCTTTGATACTAGTGGGCAAGCTTTACTCTCACTGCAAAGCTCAGCACTACATCTAGCACCTTCGATCCTCTTTTCAGCCAGATATGAAACCGTGCCCTGTGTTGGTACTGTAGACCCAGTTAGGTTCTTGCTGTTAATGAGCTTGAATGTGATGGCTTTCTGGTTTTGTTCACAAGGGATTTAGTTCTGGCAGCATCTGCAGCTTCAATAGAAGTAAGCATCCTTGCTCGACAAAGCGATCAGGTAAATTTCTTTTTTGTCACTTTTATGTTGAATGATGCTTTTTGAGAGAAATCACAGTGGAGGTTAAGACTGTAAATGAGGGTTCATCTCTTTTAATGAGCTTTTAGGGCAAAGACTGAAGGGCAAAATGCCACTGACAACAATAGCTTCTCCATTTCTCCCCCCTCCCTCCCATATACATGGTTTTACACAGGGTTAAGGATCGAACTCAGAGGACTTTACCAACAGCCACACCCCCGACCATCGCATCTCATTATTCTTGCCCTGTTGCCATAGTGCCTCTTCTTATTGTCTGCAGTCCCCACACTGCCACTGTCTGCATGCCGACTTGTAATGATCATTGTAGGTTTATTTAAGAGTTAGAGTCAGTCAGCTTGGTTTGCGACTGTGCTACTGTGCCTTGCTTGCTTCTTGGCACAGCCGTATAGTATGAGCATGTGCTCTTCTGAGCCTGGACAGTTTCTGCTTCTCTAGCATCGTTACTTGTCTCCTGTTCCCTTCTGATTCATGCTGCCCAGTTGGTCAAGACAGAAAGCTAGACGAAATGTCAATGAATTTTAAAACTCAGGAGTCATCTGGGTGAAATGGAGCCCAGCCTCAAAAACTGAAGCAATAGGGGAGTTACTGGAAAGAAAGAAGTTTCCCATGGAGTGTAAGCAGCAGGACTGGCTTGTGTGAGACAGGAGGAAGAAAGAGCATAAGGTTGCCTTCTGTCTCACTGAAAAGTGACACAGGCATCTGCTGAGTGTGCCTGTTGGGCCCTCTCCTTGTCACTGTCCTTAGGAACTGCCGAGCTGTGACAGGCACCTTGGAACTGTTCTAGGTAGGGCTTACAAGGCTGGAGGCTAATACACCAGGAGCAAGTGGAGAAAGTGACTTGCTTAACCATTCACGTGCTAGGGTGTTCCTAGCTTTTAGCTTTTATATGTTGTCTCAAGTGCTGGAGCCTCCCCATCAGCACAGGAAGCTGAACCATGCCATGTGTTCTCTGTTGATTGAATGGTTGCCAGGAAGAGGCAGTGAACAACGCTAAGCAACACATAATTTTCTGTTGTGCCTTTTTTTTTTTTTCAGACTAATTGGGAATCTTGGCTACTGGAGGACTCTAGTCGAGCTGAACTGCCTGTGACAGACAAGAATGATGACTCCTTGCCCATGGGTGTCGCCATTGATTATACCAATGAAGTCGAAGTCACCATCAGTGCGTGTTGCCTAGTATTAGCTATAGAAATAGCTGTTCAAAAATGGTTGATACTTTGAGCCATTAGCACATTTCTACCTGCAAAATGGTGGAGGGTGCATCATGGCAGCACGAAGCTAACCAAAAATGGGCACTCTTGAATGAAACCGTAGCCAAATACGATTCATATGTCTGCATCAGCTTGAGTAGGAAATATTTGAATTTCATGGCATAGTTTTGATGCCCATTTGGTTTCCCAGTGACCTCACTGGGATGTCACTGTTAGCTGGTAGTCCATCTCACACACAGTTAAGGGAAGAATGAGCTCCAAGCTCATGTTTTCCACATGGGGTCTGTGCATTTTCTCTGAATATGCCCTTTCCCTGTGGAGGTCAGCAGTGAGACTACAGTGACTGGGGATGTGAGGAGAGAGCTAAGGAATATTTGCCTGCTTGAGCCTCACTATACTGTCCTGGTCAGGCACCACTGAGCTCCTGGTCCATTCCTTGGTTTGGTAGGCACATTTGGTCTGATGAGTTTGTACTCTGTTCCCCTTACGTACTTAAAATTCAACTGTGAATGAGTATAAAGTAGCTTAACTTGCAGTGTGTGTGTGTCTTAAAATGCCATCTTGTCATTTCTATTCCAAACCCAGCATTGCCTGGAGACTCCTATCTTGTCAGGGTAGTGCTGAACCTACTTCCTGAATGGAGGGAGCCTGGGGGGATACAGGGCTGCTGGAGTGTCCCACAGGGCCCAACGAGACATGGTGATCTGATAGTGACAGGAGTTCTAGGCATAGCTGCTGCATGAAAAGTTGTTCACAGTGGAATCTGCTGCTGTGGCCCCTCACGACCACTTATGCAGGGCAGTCTGCCCTTCTAGGCCCAGTCCTGAAAATTGACTTGGCTCTTTTATCCCCTTTGTTTTCTTTCTTGACAGACGATGAAAAGACTCTTCCTCCTGCTCCGGTTCTCCTGTTACTTTCAACCGATGGTGTGCTTTGTCCATTTTATATGATCAATCAAAATCCTGGGGTTAGGTCCCTAATGAAGCCCTTAGAGCTGGTCTCAATAGAAGGAGAGCGACAGCCCAAGTCATCAGGTATGTGCCCTGCTTGCTTTGGCAGCTCCAAGGATGAAGGTGACTTAAAGATGCGTGTGGTCATCTACACACAGTCTACTTTAGGGAGGTTTGGGCTGATCTTGTCCTGGAACATGTGTGCACATCTTTGCCTCCCTTCATTCCTGGGTTCGTTCTCCAACCCTTAACTTCATTTGACAGAGAAAGGAATGTCAGTCATGTTGATCCCAGCTCTGTTGTGTGACATGAGTTTTAAACACTCGTTTAATTGTGAGATTTGGTCAGAGTGACTGCACGGACAGTGAAAAGTGAAAATGCAAAGCTAAAAAACGTTTATTGATAGCAAAGAGGTAGAGAGATGCATCATGAGAAGCCACAGTGTGCTGTGCTCTGCCTTCATATAAAACAGAGTATGTTGCAGAAGTTTATTTTTAGTTATATATAAATAATAATTTTATGCACTGTTGGGCGAGGGGCTGTCTAGGGCTTTTTGTATTGTTTGCAAGTGTTGGATTTCTGGGGGTGTGGGGGGGGAGTTTGATTGCTAATGGTCTGCATGTGCCATCAGTAGAATACCAGAGGAGTTCTGAAAGAATAAAAATGCCTGAGCTGAGATGCTCAGGGTTCCACTGTAATATGGCGATGGCCATGACGGTGCTTCCCTCTGCAGAGATCTGGCAGGATTTGAGTCTTTGAAAATGCCTCCTTGTTTTCCTGTTTGAGAAGCCAATCAGTAACCTAACAACTACAAGAGTACACATAGAGAACACAGGGAAAGGGACCATTAAACTCTAGTCTATTTCTGACTAACAGGAATATGGAGACTTTAGTGTCTTATTTATATATTTCATTGTCTTTTGACTTGTCTCTTTGAGGACATTGTCAAGTAATATCTGTATTGCAGAAAAATTAGAAAATGCAAGAACAGAATCCATAGACCATCAAATAGGAAGCATAGTCAGCATTTTGAGATGGAATCTTCGTGCAAATGCTAACCTCTATGTCAACTTTTTTTCATTGGTGTTGTATCATTTGTGAGAAGTATCTAAACTTATTAGAAGTATTTTTTTCCCCATATATTGGAATTTTGCTATTTTTCTCTTCAGTTCTGTGAGAATGTAACTGATTCTTCTTGTGTGGCTAAGATGCCCCTAATGTCACTACTGGTTCCATGCATAAGGACTGTTGGTCGTTAGGGCAGGATAACGTTGGTTATGCCTGGCGATGTTTTCATGGTGTTCTATAAGGCTGAGTGACTCATGTGTCACAGAGCACTCTTTCTGCGGGCCCTGCCTACTGCTGGAATACATTGCCAATGATGTGTCAAGTTTTAGTTACCCATGGGTGTACTCTTTTGAGTTATATTCTCCCCTCATGCTTTCAAGAGCACCTACCCCCGCTTCACAGTCTGGAGTGAAAAGGGCAGCCTGTCCGATTGACACCTGTGGGGTAGTGGTGTCTGAGCGCTGCTCTGTGTGAGGGACTGTGCACAGCCATCGGGTGGCAGCTGTTACGCTTTTCTAGAGACCTCCTCCTCCTCCTCCCTTCTCGTCCGGTGCTGAGCTGACGGCTGGGCCCTGGTGAGTGAGAAGGGAGTAGTGAAAGTGGAAAACAGTCTGTCCTGGTGCCTGTCCAGAATGGCTAAGGTAAAAGACGGAAGTGTGGAAGACATGGATGGGTCTGTGTGTTTCCACAAAGCAGCTTCAAGGATGTGGTACTGACTGCTACAAGTAGTAGCAGGCTGATGGTCTTCAAATACTCAGTTCTAATTGCCCGGCAAGGAATGTCGACAATCTCTTTAGGATATGGCCCCTATTCCATTTTGGTCTAATCCTAAAGGTCATGGAAGTGATTTATGTCTGCATGTTTCTTTAAAGAAGGCATCTCCTGCTGGTTCCATAGTTAGTGTGTAAAAGAGCCAAGTAACCCACTGAAAGTCATGCTAGATACTCTTCTAGAAGTGACAGTTTATGTCAGAAGGTGGTGCTGCCACGCTCACCTCCTCTCTATACTCGTAGTATCTCAAATGAAGACAAACTGCCTCTTAGCCTAACAGCCAAGGCCAACTAATGTAAATAGGAAGTGTGTTTATTTTTTAAAGTATTTATTTATGTACATTTGTTGATGTGTTTATTTATGAATGGGTATTTGCTTTATAGAAAGTTGTGAAAGTAGAACAAATTCTAAACCTGCCTTTTTTGGGCGCTGTTTCACAGTTTCTGTGTGAACACCTTCATAGTAACAGTCAAAATGTAGACATCATTGGAAAGCTGGTTTTATTTTTATTTATATGTTTTGATATTGATTTTTGTTTGTGATGGAATCTTACTGTGTAGCGCTGGCTGGCCTGGAACTCACAGAGATCAGCCTGCCTCTGCCTCCTGAGTGCTGGTGTACACTGTTATACCCAACCTGGCATGCTGATTTTAAATTTAAGCTGTAAACTTTTTTTAGGTTCAAAACTAATTTTCATTGTTTATTCAAAAGAATAATTGTTTATTGTTCCTTTGACTTTTCTAACCATTAATATTGTATTTACTTGCTGGGAGGTGGTGGTAGTGGCACACACCTGTAATCACAGCACTCTGAATTCAAGGCCAGCCAAGGCTGCACAGAGGAACTCTGTCTGGAAAATCAAAAAGAAGATTGTATTTATTCTCATTCTTTTGATTATTTTGATAGGGTTTATTCTTAAAGAGGGATCACTGGGGCCATTTTTTTTTTATGGGTTTTGAGACATGTTATGAAAATGTTTTCTAAAGTTCTACATACTGAGATGCCTGCTGCTGGGAAAAGATCTCAGATTGACTTTACCTGCTTTCAAATGGTGACATGTTTTAATTTTGATGTTTTAGAGGGAAGTCAAAAATGAACTTCACATTCTTTTTTGTTTCTGTTTATTTGAGGCAGGGTCTCAGTGTAGCCCTGGCTGTCCTGGAACTCTGTGTAGACCAGGGTGGTCTCAACTCAGTGATCTGCTTGCCTCAGCTGGGAGTACCAGGGTATAAGGCAGATCACTACTCCTGGCTGAATTTACACGACTTTGATTAAAGATACTGAATTTTTTTTTTCTTTTTATGAATTTGGCTCTCAGCTTAAATTTCTTTTTTTAATAATTTAATTACTTTTATTTTATGTGCATTGGTGTTTTGCCTACATGTATGTCTGTGTGAGGGTGTCAGATCCCCCAGCTGCCGTGTGAGTGCTGGGAATTGAACCTGGGTCTTCTGGAAGAGCAGTCAGTGCTCTTAATCATTGAGCCATCTCTCTAGCCCCTCAGCTTAAATTTCTTAGCCTTGAAACTTTTAAATATGAATTGACAGCTTTTTTTTTTTTAAGTTAAAATGTAGTTCATTTACCTCATTTTTAAAAATCATATCTAAGTATTTTTAGTAATACTTTGACTTTACTTTTTTTATTTATTTTTTGATTGATGAAGTTTTTGGACTCTCAGACTCAACTGTCCCGATCACTGTTGGCTCATTCAGATAGTTGTATTTGAGGCTTTTATTTATAGGACCCTGCCTTTTTTGTTTGTTTTTTTGAAACAGAGTTTCTCTGTTGTAACTCTGGCTGTCATGGAACTCAACTCTGTAGACCAGGCTGGCCTCAAACTCACAGAGATCCGCCTGCCTCTGCCCTCTGAGTGCTGGGATTAAAGGTGTGTACCACCACCAGCAGGTTTATAGGACCCTATCTCTAATTCACTTGGAATTGCAGAGACCTGAACTAGAGTTATTTGCTGGTTAACTAAGTAATGCAGAATGAGGTTGACTCCTCACTATTCAGGGTTTGCAGTAGCAAACTCATTGTGTTTTCTATCCATGAAGTCCTGTTAGCCTAGAACAGGGGTTCCTAATCTTCCTATTGCTGACTCTCTAATTCAGTTTCTCATGTTGCAGTGACCCCCAATCATAAAATTATTTTCATTGCTACTTCATAACTGTAATTTTGCTGCTGTTAGGAATTGTAAATGTTATGAGATGTAAATATCTGATATGCAGATGATCTCTGTGAAAGGGTCATTCTACCCTACATGGGTCGTGACTCAGAAGTTGAGAACCACTGGCTTAGCGCCTTTCCCCATTTTGTCATTCTTATCTTATGGAATCCCTGCTATGGAAAGACCAACTAACTCGCCCCCACATTTTGTTTTCTTAAGAGACTCCATTTCATCAATGTTTCTCCCTTTACCTTCTGTTGTGTGGACCACCAGGGTTACAGTTTAACTTTGTCCCTTTGTTTCTCCTCCCTTCTCGTTGCAGGAAGTTTTCCTACCACTCCAACTTCCCCTCAAGCCCCACAGAGCCTCGATGCCCTAGCAACAGCCTCTTCATCCCTTGCACCTGTGTCCTCTGCCACTCCTATCACCACCTTCCCTTTGCCCTCTGCTGGGGGGGCCCCTCCTGTATTCTCCTTTGGCCCTTTATCCTTAAAGCCATCTGCTTCTGTCACTGGGGAGCCCCCTCCATTTTCCACTGGCTCTGACAGTTCCAGAGCAGCACTGGGCTCTGGCACCTCCACCTTCTGTTTCGCTGCTCCTTCCAAAGGCTCCCTGGCCCCAACCCCGTCAATGTCCCCCATGGCCCCATCTGCTGCTCCCTTCACTTTTGGATCATCAGGTTTTAAGCCCAGCTTGGAAAGCACGCCAGTGTCCAGTGCCCCAAACACGGGGGTGAAGCCTTCGTTCTCACCCCCGGCCTCTTCGGTGAAAGTCAGCCTGAATGAGAAGTAAGTCACCTGGAAATTCTGAATCTTTGGGTAGGGTGGTTGAGATACCGCATGCTGGTCACTGGGTCAGGGTCACTGTGCTAGCAGTGGACGTTCAGCCAGTGTCAAGGCTCACGTCTCCCCTGCAGTTTGAGTCCAGAAGTGTCTCTTCAGTGGTTGTACCGCTTTTCCAACCCTAAAGAGAGGAGGTGTTCCTTACTTTAAAGAGGGAAGCGGCCCAGAGCACGCATTCTGGGAAGGTAACGGGTCCTTTGCGGTTGTTTCCCCCTCATCTGTTTCTCCACCGAGTCAGCTGCTTTCTGTGCGGCCGCCAAGGCGACTTGTGCGTTAGAGATACATGAGGGAGTCTCTTGCCGACAGTCCCCAAAGGCTGCTTGTTGGGTTTCCTGTACAATTCAAACCTTTTAGCATGGTGTCCGGTTTCTTCCAGATCGAGTTCCAGCCGGCTCCCTCACACCTTATTTATTTACCTCTTTGTCTGCTGTTTTCTGTCCTGCTCATCTAGGGGGATGAGCTGAACATCTAGTGGGAACGCTCCCTTGTATCATACGGCCTTTTCCAGGTGTACTGAGGACCAAATCATCAATTTTTGTCTCTACTTGCCTTGTTACAGGGATGTGCTGCTCAGTCTGTCATTGCTCAGATTAAATTGACATGTGGCCACTGGCACTCTAGCCCCACCCAGTATTTTATTTTGTTGGCCTACTCATTTTTAACTGAACAGTCATCTACTATTGAATACTTAGGTTGTCTACAGACCTTTTCTTGTGTGGAGTTGACTTGGCACTCTTACTAGGCCATGATGTCCTAAAGATTGTGACCTTCTTGCATCCCTGGTGTTTTTCACCCCTCAGAGATGATTGTCCTCAAAGCAAGTTCTTGTACTTGGTTGCACCACCGCCTTTAAAGCAAAGCAGACAACACTCAGCTTGGTAGACTAGAAAATAAATAGTTCATTTCATGGAGAATTTGGTTTTTGCCTTTCACTAAGTACTTTGGAGATGCTGCAGTTGTTAGCACATTCTGGAATGAGCAGGTGGTAACTGTGCCCTCTCATGAATAAGCAGCAAATGTGTTATTTTTTCTAAAGGCAGTGAAGATGGGTAGTTAGTTATTCTTGGCTAACATTGCTCATGACCATTGTGAGAGAATCCTCTAGCAGACTGTCATGATAGAATTGCTTTTCTACTTTCAGGTTCACCGCAGTGGCCTCTTCTGCACCTGTTCATAGCTCCCCAAGCACATCCTCTGTGCTGCCATTCTCTTCCTCTCCTAAGCCAGCTGCTTCTGGACCAATCAGCCATCCCACACCTCTCCCAGCATCATCCAGCTCCATGCCTTTGAAGTCTTCAGTCTCTCCCTTACCATCAGGTATTCTCTGAAGCCAATAGCTTCCGTCCTCAGCCCTCCCTTTCAGATGAATGGCATTCAGCGTGTTAAGAATGTTGCTAATATAGTGAGGCAAGTTTTTTATTTTCTTCTTGCTTTAATGTTTCAGTGTGTGTGATTGTTGTGCTTTGAGTTGGGAGATTCACAGTGGCTTCAACTCTATTAACCTTTACTTAGCTGATCATGAAGATTCAAAGACAGTGTCTTGTGGCTGGGTGCTCCCCCTGCTCTAATAAATGCAGCCTGCTCTAAGGGAAGGGCAGATACTGGGCTGCCCTTTAGCATGGCAGGAGCAGCCCTTGGTGGCTCTTGTGCTTACTGCTCGAGTCTCTAATTACATCTTCACCATCAGGCACTCTAAGCAAGTGATGAAAGGGAAATGGTTACAGACAGGACATTGACTCAAGGCCAAGCGCATTTACCCCTGTACCCTTCCTGTCACATGCACAAACTGGTTGCAAAAACTAGATAAATACTGTGGTCCTAACCAAGGTTCATTGCTTCCTAACATTTTGTTTGTTTCTTTACCTCTTTCTTCCTTTATGTAAAAGTTTTTAAAACATTTGAGTTAATTACAAACATTTGAAACACTTCACCTCAAGATACATGGGTGCCCATCTCCTAAAAGCCTATATTATTACACTCAAGAAATTAACAACCGTCAAATCTAGAGTCCGTGTCATATTTCCCCAGTGGTCTCAATCAGAGCTCATGTACCACATTCTGTTGTTTCTTTTTTTTTTTCCTGCATAGTCTGTTATCATTAGCATTTATGAGTAAGCCAGCTCAGTGGTTTTGGGGCCAACCCTGATTGGATTTAATTACTTCAACATGATAGGATTCTGGTGAAAGATTTGGGGCAGCTACATCACATAGGTGATGTACATCACCGTGCATATCTTTATTCAGTCTTACTGCAGAGCTTGTTCGAGTTTGGGCTTGGGGGGTGGTGTTTGCTAGATTTCTTTTATATGTATGTATATGCATGTGAGGGCTGTTATCTAGGGAGGTCAGAGGTGTCCAGTCTCCTGGATTTGGAGTTACAGGCAGTTGTGAATCAACTGATGTGGGGGCTAGGAACCAAAGTTGGGTCCTCTGCAAGAGCAATGCTTACTCTTAACTATTGAACCACTTCTCTGGCCCCTGGTGCAGTTTTTAAATTAGCTAGTTGGGTGGCCATTTGTTTGGGATTTTTGTTTTGTTTTGAAGATAGGATTTCACTATGTAGTCCTTGTTTTTCTTGAACTTTTACTCTGTAGACCACGCTAGCTTCAAACTCACATATCACTTTAGCCTGCTTCTGCCTCCTGAATGCTGGGATTAAAGTCTGGAATCACCACACCCAGCCTGTGTAGCCATTTGGATTTGAATGCCTGGAATAATTTTATTTTGCCAAATCCCGAACAAACATTAAGCAAGGAAATTTCTGGAATCTGCTTCTTACCTTTTGCTCAGAGAAAGGGAAGTTTCTTTCCTTGTCAAGTTTGCCAAAGTCACCTCACTAAACCATTTTGCAGCCAGCCATCTTTGTTTTTGAGACAGGTCTCAAATGTGACCCAACCTTGCCTAGAACTTGGTGTATACCCTAAAGTGACCTTGAACTCAGACCCCTCCCTTCCTGGGCTTCCTGAGTGCTGAGTTTGTAGGTGTGTACCACCAAACTCAAAGTAGTCATCATTCTTTAATACTGTCTTAAAAATAGAGCAAGGGACAATGTGTAAATCCTTTTTTTAGATTTTGGGAAAGAAGTTTGTGGTGGCAGTAGTAACGTGAATAGATAAGATAGCTATTATAGCTGACTTCTCTTGTCATTTGTGCTAGCAGGCCGATCTACTCAGAGTAGTCCGAGTTCAGTGCCCTCCATGGTTCCGAAATCACCCAGGATAAACCCTCCGGTGGCAAAGTCAGGCTCTCCTCAGGTATGTTTAAATTCTCATGATATACTTGCATGTTAATAAAGTGGGTCTTTGTGCTTTAGAATTCAGTCATAGAAATAGTAGTTAGGACTATATAGGAGGAGATATAAAAGTATGTGCTTAGTGATTAGCAAAATTAATCTTTATTTCATACAAGTTTTAGCCATCTGGATATTTTCTTGTATGGAGTTTCTTAATGTTATGTATGTATGTGCGTATGTAATTTATTTATTTTTGGTTTTTCGAGACAGGGTTTCCCTGTGGTAACTCTGGCTGTCCTGGAACTCAACTCTGTAGACCAGGCTGGCCTTGAACTCACAGAGATCTGCCTGCTTCTGCCTCCCGAGTGCTGGAATTAAAGGTGCTTGAATATTTTTGTCTCAGATGGTACCCTAGTTTTATTTCTGTTACTGTGATAAACACTGACAAAAAATGCTGAGTGCTGATGAAGCACGCCTTTAATCCCAGCACTTGGGAGGCAGAGGCAGGCCGATCTCTGAATTGGAGGCCAGCCTGGTCTACAGAGTGAGTTCTAAGACAGCTAGGGCTACACAGAGAAACTCCGTCTCACAAAACCAAAACATAAAACAAAACAGAACAAAAACAAAAACACTGACTGAAAACAATGTAGGGGAGGAAAGGGTTTATTCTGCTTCCCACTTAAGGTCATAGTCCATCACTGAGGGAGTCAAGGCAGGCCAGGCCCACTTACTGTTCCACACAGCAGTACCTCTGAGCAAGGAACTCACTTCACAAAGAAGTACAGCAGGAACCATAGAGGATATTGTTTGCTGGCTGGCTCTCAGCCTGGCTTCTACACAGCTAGCTTCATACACAATTCAGGACCACCTACCTACCTATGTCTACTACTATGTCTACTGCCCATAGTAGGCTGGGCCCTCCTACATTAGACAATTCCCATAGACATACTCACAGGCCAGTCTAATCTAGGTAATTCTTTAATGAGGCTTTCTTCTCAGGTGACTCCTAGGCTGTGTCATGGCAGTTAAAGCTAAGTAGGGTGGGTGGTCTATTTTAACTGATCTTTCATATTAGTACATGCAAGGTATTGACTCTAGATCTTGGGCATGCTTAGCATCCACTCTCCCACTGATCTGTGCATACTTAGTTCTTTGGAGCAAAGCATATGCAGTACATATTTTTTGTGTGTGTATCACTTATGGATACATGATCCTACTTTTCTTTATTTTATAGCCTGGGGAGTTGAACTAGCTTGGCAAGTACACTACCATTGAGCTATAACCCCAACCCGGTTCTTGTGTGTTTTAATTAGTGTTTTTCACATATTGGTTTTTTTTTTTCTATATTTATTTTTGTTTTATGTACTTTAGTGATTTGCCTGCATGTATGTCTGTGTGAGGGTGTCGGATCTCTTGGAATAGGAGTTATAGTCAGTTGTGAGCTGCTATGTGGGTGCTGGGAATTGAACCTGGGTCCTCTGGAAGAACAGCCAGTGCTCTTAACCACTGAGCCATCTCTCCAGCCCCTCACGTATTGCTTTTTAAACTTGTACTTATTAGGGGTGTGTGGTATATGTGCACATGAATGTGAGGAGGCCAGAAGAACAATGAGTGTCCTGCTCTATCACTTGCTACTTTATTCCCTTGAGGCAGGGTCTGTCACTGGACCTGGGGCTAGGTGGACAGCCAGTGTGCCCCAGAGATCCTCCTGTGTTTCCCCCCCTTGGCTATGGGGCTGTATGTGCCCATGGCCACACCCAGCTTTTTATGAGGGTGAGGATTTTTGAACTCAGGTCCTTAGGCTTACACAGCAAGCATTCTTACATACTGAACCATCACCCCACCTTCTCATGTCTTGTTTTAGGAATCATTTCCTATTTCAAATTCAGAACGATTTTTCTGTGCTGTTTAGAGTTTGATACTTATTAGTATTTAAGTTAGTGGGCATGACCCCAGCTTGTTTTTATGGCTTTAATGTCTATCAGTTTCCCACTTGGGCATTCCAGGTGCAAGAGTCATGCCTTTTCCTGTTGTGTCTCCCATCCCTGGTCCTCCCATCCTAACCCCCGTGTACTGCAGTACTGCAGCTGTGGACAGTGCCCGCACATGGGCATTAATTAGGTGTCTGCTGTTTAGTGACTGCTTATGCAGTCTGAAACCATGTTAGGCACGTCAGTTTTTACCATCTTCTGCCTGGCACTCCTGTTCTTGTCTCTCTGAGAAGCATTGCTTCTTCTATAAACCCCACTGATAGACCAGGGCTTTGCACCCTATTCTCCCTGGTTTTTCTGGCAGTGCTTCTTCCCATGCTGGGTCGTGTCAGTCGTACCATATTCTGTGTCAGATATTCTAGTATATCATTGCTTTTTTTATTTTTCGAGACAAGGTCTCTCTGTTGTAACTCTGGCTGTCCTGGCACTCATTCTGTAGACCAGGCTGGACTTGAACTCACTGAGATCCACCTGCCTCTGCCTCCTGGGTGCTGGGATTAAAGGCATGTGCCATCACTGCCCAGCCCAGGAGAACTTTCTTGACTATTTTATACCTTGTTCTCTCCAGGTTTCCCCTTTTCTTACCAGTAGAAATTGTCAGCAGGTTCTTACCATATGTCTTGTCCCTGAGTGAGGGTGTCATAACTGGCTCACAGTTTTTGCCATGTAGAGTGAGTCCTGTGCACACAGCTCAGAAGAGTGGAGACACACACAATGCAGGAGTGCTCACTGTGATGGCCTGATGGAGAGCCCATCTTGAAGCCTTTTGCCTTCCATTTCAGGCCAAGTCTCTTCAGCCTCCTGTCACAGAGAAACAGGGACATCAGTGGAAAGATTCAGACCCTGTGATGGTTGGAATTGGAGAGGAGGTAAGTTTATTGCTTGAGCATTATTTTTCTGAGAGAGCCGTGGTGGTGAGACTGGAGTGGCCTCAAGTGCAGTCACCTGCATGTGCACTATTCCAACATCAAGGCCTGGCCTAGTTCCTGTCCAGGCTGCTCTGAAATGTGGAAGTATTGCTGCCACACAGGACACGTTTTCTCTTCGTTTGTGGTTCTTGCAGATTGCACACTTCCAGAAGGAGCTAGAGGAGTTAAAGGCCCGGGCCTCCAAAGCTTGTCTCCAGGTTGGCACCTCAGCAGAGATGAAGATGCTGCGGACAGAGTCAGATGATTTGCACACCTTCCTTTTCGAGATTAGAGAAGCCACGGAGGTTTGTATCAGTGGATATCTTTCCTGACTGGAAGGGGGCTTTTAGAAGTTGGCCTGTTAGTCCAGAACACTGGTATGAAGTGCTATGGTTCCCGAGGACCATCAGTGCTGCTGGTGGTGTTGTACCTGCAAAAGCCTGAATTCAGGACTGTGAGAACTGAGCAAAAGCTACGCTAGCTGTCTGTTTCAGTTTCCTCCCCTGTAAAATGGGATCACAATTTCTACCTCTTTAGCACATACTAGGCTATAGTTGTTATTTAACT
The DNA here is from genome assembly GCA_026225945.1 of Cricetomys ansorgei. Taxonomy (NCBI): domain Eukaryota; kingdom Metazoa; phylum Chordata; class Mammalia; order Rodentia; family Nesomyidae; genus Cricetomys; species Cricetomys ansorgei. The sequence continues at coordinate 1,459,199 of JAMJFZ010002981.1, forward strand.
TAAATATACTTTCAAATGTTTCCTTTATAGCATTGAGTTAAGATAATGATATTTCGGAGCATATACAAAAATGTCGTATTTGCTGCTTAAAGCATTATTTACTGTGACTCTGGTTACTGCATACTCCATCAAGCACTGTACTGATGACTTTACCAAGATCCCCTCAGGAGTCCTCTCAGCTGTCCTTCCTAGGACATATTATAATCCTCTTCATTTGCACCTTAGGAAGGGAGGCTTAGAAAGGCGAATGACTTTTTGAAAGTCCTTGTTTAGTAAATGATATTGCCAGAAATGTTTTCAAAAGTATCTCCAGTCTTCTTGATATCAAGCTTGGAAAGAGAGATTCCCCAGGGTGTTAGGTGGTGTCTTCTATCTCTGTTCTTCTTATTTTCCACATTGGCAGTCATCAGAAGTTGTATTTGAAAAACAGGAGAAAGAGTAATTAAAAAACAAAAACATTTAGGATCTGAAGAGATGGCTCAGTGGTTATTAAGAGCATTGGCTGCTCTTCCAGAGGACCTGTGTACGATTCCCAATGCCCACATAGTGGCTCACAGCCATCTGTAACTCCAGTCCCTGGGGATTTGATACCCTGTTCTGGCCTCTTTGGGCGCCAGGCACTCATGTGGTGAACTCTCCACCGTCCTGGGTCCACACAGAGGTTTTGTTTTTTGGCAACACAGCAGTTGTAGCAGTATATCTCTGTGCCTTTTCTAGTCTCTTCATGGAGACATAAGTACCCTGAAAACAACTTTGCTGGAGGGCTTTGCTGGTGTTGAAGAAGCCAGAGAACAGAATGGAAGAAACCATGACTCTGGGTATCTCCACCTGCTTTATAAAAGACCACTGGATCCTAAGAGTGAAGCCCAGCTCCAGGTATGTGAGGCCCTTACGTCTATGGAAAAGGGTTCAGAAGCAGTGAGCCTGCCACTATGGCTGTGGGTTTGAGTGATGTCTGTTCAAGAAGCTGCAGACTTTCTGCTAATAACTTGCTGTGCTTTTCCATAAACTTACTTACAGCAAAAATAATGGTACATTTTCTTAAATCTAATTTTTAAAAATTTACTTTAAAAATAAACTTCTTTAAGTCTTGACCTTGATAAATTCCTTTGTTAAAATAGGTGTTTAGAAATAAAAGCATGAGTAATCTTACAGTGGCAGTCTGTCAGGGCACTGGGAGGTATTTTTTAGACATTATTTTCAGTCTGCAAAACAGCTAGTAACCCTGTGTGGTGGAACATATCTCACACTCTCAAGAGACAGAGTAAAGAGGGTGGTGATTTTGAAGCCAGTCCAAGCTACTCAAAAAAAAAAACCCTCTCAAAAACAAGAATAGAAAGCAAACTGAGCTGTTCTGCAATGTAAGAGCTATTGGTTCCACAGAGAAGCACTTCCTAAGCTAAGAAGGACTGTGGCCCAAGGTCAGGCTGCCTTAGGAATAGTGGCATCAGAGCCTCTGGCCTATCGGGGCTCTGTCACCAGCTTGTTCTAGCAGAGTTGCATTTCTTGTTCACTCTTAGTATTCATTTCTGCTTTTGCTAGTTGGATTTTGTTTGCCTTGGAGTTCGTGGGTCACCTTCCTTTTCAGTTCATGTAGAATCCCAGAGGGTCAGTGTGTAGGCAGCCCTGATTCTCCTCACCTCAGGCATGGGTCTGTGGTTATGGTGAATCCTTCTTGCCACAAAGGATTTAAGCCTCAGGCTTCTGTTCCTACTTTCCTATCCCATGCTGGGGAGACCTTCTAGCACCTGAAAGGTGAGAGAATGTCCTCTTCTAGAGGCAAGTTCCTGGGATCATTGCCAGCACCTCCTTCCCCTGTGGGTGTTCCTTGCAGAGCTGCTGTCATTCCTCCTCTGTGCCTTCACACATGCCTTTTCCACCTCTGCTTCAGTTGCCAGGCCCAGAAGAAAGCATTCAGCTTCCACACTGAGAAAGGCGTAATTGTCTTCTTTCATCATAGCATTAAATAGACAACGGCAGGAAACTTGGACACTTAATACGTACAAAGCAAGGGTAGTGTAGCTACAGTGCTGCCACTGCCAGGGTTCATAGCTAGTGAAGCCTATATCCATGCTCTTAGCTACTATGCTACAGCCAGTGTACAGTTCCTGAATTGGGGTAAGTGACGGTCACGAAGATGGACATAGAATTCTAATGTGGTATGTGTTACCATGGGACCAGAGGATGAGAGCAAGGAAGCCACGTGTTTGCAGCAAGTCTTTGAAGAAGTGTTGAGTACAGACCAGAGGTCACGGCTGAGGTGGGTTAAGGAAAGCCCCCTGTGGCATCAGATGTCCTTGAGGCTGATGCTCCCTTCCTGGACTCAGCTTGACTCTTTCTAAATGACATTTTCTGTTGTGCAGTTGAGACATAATGCCCCTCGGAGAATATCTGTGAGATACATGTGGCACGTGGCAGCTGTGTGAAGGAAGTGCTTATATGGGTGCTGCCCAGTGTCTGACACTTATTTAGTTAAATGCTTCAGCTTTGTTTTTAATTTTTGAGAGTCAAATTGCATAGCCATGAAGGTTGCTGAAAGAACGTTATCACAGGCGTAGCAGCCTGTAAGAATTTTAGTGGTGTGGGTTGGGTTTCCAGGGTGGATACTGTTGTGGTTTTTGAGAAGTGCTCTTGAAATGGTGGGGTGGCCTGTGTGTTCTGTGCTGCAAATATCTAGGGTCAGAGTTATTTTCAGCACCAATTGTAGAATTGTCTTGACTGTGTTACCGTTCTTTTCAGGGCGGGAAAGGAGAACTAAATGAGGCGCTGTGAGCACGCCTGCAGCAGGGCATTTTGGCATGTCCCAGCCTTCCTGGGGCTGGACACTGAGATGGAAGTGGGTGCATTTGTTCCCCTGACCCAAGGCTGCCACACCCATTCTGTTTCCCTTTCTCAGTTTCTTCTCTGTTGTGCTACTAAAGCAATGGAATTTCCGTTTTTCATTCTATTGAATGGGTTATGTTTAATGGTTACTATTAACACTTAGTGTTTTCCTGTTCACATGGTTCTCAATATAGAAACAGCATCAAAGTCACTTTGACTATTTTAATGTATCTTCCCCTCAGCTACCAGAAAAATGAGTAATTTGCCTTTTGATTCTTTTCTTGTAGGAAATTCGACGCCTTCATCAGTATGTGAAATTTGCTGTCCAGGATGTGAACGATGTTCTAGACTTAGAGTGGGATCGGCATCTGGAACAGAAAAAAAGACAGAGGTGAGTGAGATGTCTCGTTGCCTTTTGTGGGTGCACACGTCAGAACCTCCAGTATCTTCCTCCTGCTTAGCCAGCTCATTTCTAAAAGTTTTATTTACAAAAGCACTAAATGGTGGTCATAGTAGTTTATATAAATGAATTTGTATCCTGCCATAATTTTAGAATGATAAGAATATGAATTTCATAAGGGCTGAGAATGTAGCTCAGTAATAAAGCAGTTGTCACAGAAAAACCTAGCCACCAAGAAGGTATATAAAAGATATGTATCATTGAATAACATGTTCTTAAGAAATCACATGAAATGCTTTTTATCTTGCATCAAATGTATAAAATAATTGAAAAGCATTTCAGATGATTCCAGTGGGAAGGTACAAATGTGGGAAAGAGGGAGCAGATCAGTGGGTAGATTCATAGTTACAGCCACAGTGAGGATTAATAGAATTCCCCTTGGGGCTGGGAGGATGTCTCAGTGGTGAAGAGTGCTGGCTGCTCTTCTAGAGGAGCTGCATTCACAGTTTCCAGCACCCACACTGGGTACTTCACAGCTGCCTGTAACTCCACTTTCCTTCACAAGCTCCGTGTGTCCTCATGGTGCTCATAAAAACATTCTGGCACACACATGCACATAAATAAATAAAAACCTTATAAAACACAGAGAGAAACCTCCGTGTACATTTGTCAGTCTTCCAAATAGTCCTTTTGAGAAAATTTGTTTCTTGTTTGATTTTTTTTTTTTTTTTCCCTCACTTTTTGGGAAAAGGTCTCAGGTTTTATTGTCCAGGATGGCCTGGAATGCTTAGCAATCCTGCCTCAGTCCCCTAGGGCTGAGAATGTAAGCATGAGCACATCTGGCTTAGAGGAAAGCAAAAGTGCTCGTTAGTCTGCTAGTTACAAGGGTTTGAGGACTTGCAGCCTGGTGCCTGTCCCTGTCCGGTTTGTGCTTTTGCGTTGTGGAGGGACAATGCAGAATGCTGAGAGCAGGGAAGTACCCACGGAAATATGAAAAGCATGGCAGCCCTTAAAGATGTTAATTAGTGATTAGCTCTGTATGGAAACAAAAACTGGTGTGTTGATTTGTTATAAAACTGTGGGATCGTGGAGCTTTTTCTTGGGACAGTGGGTGTGTTGTCAGGAACAGGTCTAGAGCATGTATATAGTTTAGTAAGCAAAAGTAAGTAAATGTCACCACGCTGTGTGGAGCAGGCTGAAAAGCCCAACCAAAGGACCCTCAGCTTGAAGCAGAGGAGTGGGGAGGCAGGCTGAGAAGTTCTGCCAACTTTTTCCAGCTGTGTTCCTTTTTGCCTGCTAATAAGTAAGCTTTCCAAAACTGCACGTACTCACAGAAGTCAGCTTTCTTTACAGTGATGGTCCCATGCATTGCCTACTCACTTTACTATTCAGTTCCCTTTCTGTAGAGTTCAGGGTCTGGGCATGGTTTCTACTTCTTGACACTTCTCTATTTGTAGCCTTTCTCTAAAATGTTACCTTATACCAACTAAAAAGTCCTGGAAATTGTGTTCAGTTACTCACTTGTCTGCCTTGTTTCTTCTCAGTGGTTCTAAGAAAAGGAAATAAAACTGGAAGTTTCTGTTGAGAATCAGCAGTTTCGTTCTGTGGCATTAGACAGACAGATGACAGACAATAGCAAAGAAACCAAGAGGCTTGTACTTCATATTGGACCACCCATTTTTGCTTTATTTGTGTATTTTTCAAGTTAATACAAATATTTTTACCAATGCTCAAAGGTTGATAATGAAAAACAAAAGAATCTAGACGTGTCTTTCTGCCCTTAGACCTGCCACCTACAGCAGCCGCCTGTCTCTTTCATTCTTTGGGGAAGTGGTCTCCCTGTGCCGCCACCGGCATGTTTCCATCAGCAGTCTAAGCACCACTGGCTCCCACACACTCCAGGGAGCCGAGTTGTTGTCCTTATTGAGTGTAGCTTAAATGCAGAAAAACACAAGTCCCAAGTGGACTTCTGGAGGGGTTTGCCTGTGCTTTTGGTTTCTGTATCACTCCCACTATGTTCTTCCCCAGTACCTCCAGCTTTGCCCAATTTGTACTGTGGCCTGCTACAGGCCTGCCCACCCCTCTGTTCTCTCTTACCCTCATGAGATTCTCATGTCCCTCTCACTTCTTAGTATTTTCTTGATGTTTCTTGTCTGCTGGTGGCTCTCTGTTTTATTTTCCCTGTTAGAATTGCAGCCACATGTTTTGTGGGGTGGAAGGAAGCTGTTTGTATCTAATTCTTTTCCTTGTTGCCACCAGGCGCCTGCTTGTGCCAGAACGAGAGACACTATTCAACACACTAGCCAACAACCGGGAAATCATCAACCAACAGAGGAAGAGGTTGAACCACCTGGTGGACAGTCTGCAACAGCTCCGTCTCTATAACCAGACGTCCCCATGGAGCCTGCCCTCAACACTTTCAACGCAGAGCAACACTCACAGGTGCAGGAGACTGCTGATGGGCAGGAAGGAGATGTTGAAAGAGCACGTGAGCATGTGAGGTGGTCTCAGAGTGGCTCAGGCACGCATTTGAAAGCAGTGCTGCAGTGTGTTGGTCTGCCGTCCTGGTCAGGTTCTTCACCCCTGTGACCTCTGGTTCCTTTGCTTGAAAAGTTGGGATGACGGTGCTGCCCTTAGGGTGTGTGTGGGCTCGATTCTGTAATGCATGAGGTTTGTGCCTGAAGAAGTAGGTGCTCAGGGGCATCAGCAGTTTCCATAGTAACACTGAGGCAGTTTTACAGGGCACAGCCAATGCGGTTACGTTTTGTAATTGCCTCAGAAGCCCAGATTTGCTATTCTGCTTTAGCGGGGAGATGTACAGATCCTTGTAATTAGCCAGTTTGTCCCGAACTTGCTCTGTTTGTGTTGTTTCTGCTTTAGCCATGTGTAATTCGGTTGTCCTTCCTGTTAAGGCACCAGCATTTGGCTTAGTGCGGGAGTTTGTAGTGTTGAGGTTGTTAGCTTTTATTTTCTGTTTCAATAGGTAGTTTATTTCTGTAGTGAATATTCTCTAATATCTTGGGCTTAGATGTTGAGAAGAGTGTATACCACGTAGCCTCAGCCTTCTGGTGGTTGGTTTGAATGTAACACTGTCCTGTTTCAGTTTTGACAGTGACCTGGAAAGCCTGCTAAAAACCACCATTGAATCTCACACCAAGCCCTCTCCCAGAGTGCCAGGTAAGTGCTCCCTCCAAGCTTCTCAACATACTTTGTGGTCTAACCTGGCTTTTTAAAATTTTAAGCATTTATAGGTTCATGATTTTTTTTCTTTTCTCTCTGTCTCTCTCTTTTTTTTTTTTTTTTTTTTTTTTTTTTTTTTTTGCAGCTAAACTGTCTCCTGTGAAACAGGCCCAACTAAGGAACTTCTTGGCCAAAAGGAAGACCCCACCAGTGAGGTCCACTGCTCCAGGTAAAGGGAACTGGTCCTGAGGTTTTCATCAATAGCTGTGTATTGCTAGGGTACAGTGTAGGTGGGCCAGTTGCTTTTGCTCAAATGTCCCCAGAATCTGTCGTCAGTCTGAATGTTGGAATAAGAAACAGTTCATATATTTTGGATGAAACTAAAGTGGTTCTTTGAGCTTTGATATCATGCAGTCCCTAGGCTATGTGATAATGATTCAGAATGGCATGAGGTTGACTGAGCTGGAGCCTAGCCTCAAATCTTATGTGAGTTTTTAGCAACATTACACTTCAGAAAAGTCTTAAGGAAAAACTACAGATTAGGCAGTGATGATTAAAATACTTGCTGAGGGACTGTACATGGTCTAGTGAATAAAGGCATATATAAGCCACCATGCCCAAAGACCTGAGCTCAGTCCCTAGGACACACATAGTGAAAGGAGAGAACTGACTCTTACTGTCCTGAACTCTGTGCGTTGCAGCATATACACACACACACGCACACACCACAGTAAATAAATGTAGTGATACATTTTTAAAACACTTGCTGAAAAGCAACAACACAGGAGATGAAAGGTTCTTTTAAATTATTATCTAAAATTCCTCAAAATATTTTTTTCTTTGAGTGCTGGGAATTAAACCCAGAACCTAGCACATGCCAGGGGTTTTCTACCAATACCAGCAAACTACATCCTATCCCTTAATTTTCTTTTCTTCTTTGTTTTTTGTTTGTTTTTGTTTTTTGTTTTTTGTTTTTGAGATAGGGTCTCATGTAGCCCCAGCTAGCCTGAAACGCACTACATAGCTGTGTGTTTCATTTTCAAAGCTAAGACTGCATTGTGCCTTTGCCCTGTTGATTTTCAGCACCATGTGACCTCAGCACCGTACAGTTGTCAAGGGCTTAAATGCCAAGCTCTGCCATTTAGTCCTTTCCTCTTTGAGCTGCTTCCTAAGTCTTCTGCCTACAGAATATTTTGCCAGACATGTTTCCATAGCCACCTCTGCTTAGGCCACCATTTTTGGGGGGAAGGGAAACATAAGCACATACACGCCTCACTCATGGGCATGCAGAGCACACAGCCATAGGATGTCAGTGTTCTTTGTCACTGTGTCTTATTCCCTGAGACAGGCAGGCTCTCTGAACTGGAGCTAGGCAGCTTAAAGGTTCCCATAGCCATGCCTGCTCTTTTCGTGTATGCTGGGGATTCTAACTTAGATCATCGTGTTTAAACAGCACATAACTGCCGAGTGGTGGTGGTGCATGCCTTTAGCCCCAGCCCTTAGGCAGCAGAGGCAGGCAGATCTCTATGAGTTCAAGGCCAGTCTGGTCTACAGAGCAGTTTCAGGACAGCCAGAGTTACAACTAGGAAACCTTGGAAAACCAATAAATAAACAAACAAACAAACAGCATGTACTAATGGCACTGACCTATCTCCCTAGCTCCTTAGACTACCATTTCTTTTGCAGCCTCACTTTCCAAGGCTTCAAACTGTCCTACCTGCAACTTCCAGATCTATGGTACTGTCTTAGTTAGGATTTTTGTTGCTATGAAAAAATACTATGACCAAAATCAGCTTGGAGAAAGGGTTTATTTCATCTTATAGCTTGTGGTCTATTACCTGGGGAAGTCAGGCCGAGTACTCAAGGTAGGACAATGGAAGCAACAGTTGATGGGGAAGCCATGAAGGGTCGCTGCTTCCTGGCTTGCTCCTCATGCCTTGCTCAGCCTGCTTACTTATAGCACCCAGTACCATCAGCTTGTGGGTGGCAACACCCACAGTGAGTTGGCCACTCCCACATCAATCATCAATCAAGAAAATGTCCCACAGGCTTGCCTACAGGCCAAGCTTGTCGAGGTATTTTTCTTAATTGAGGTTCCCACTTATATAATTCTAGCTTATGTCAAGTTGACAGGGAAAAACAACAAACAAACACAAAAAAACCCAACCAGGACAGGCACCAATGTCTGTTATCTACAACTAATACCACCAAAATCAAACTGCTCTTCTGCAGTAAACTTTTTTTCTGCTTTCTGTGTTTGAGCTCTTTGAACATATACCTGATGATGGCTGCAGGACAGGTCCTTGTCTTAAAAAGCCATCACACATTTACCCAATCTTGTTAATCTTGTTTGTTGCTAGGAAGTTACTTCAAACATTCTTACTCATAAATCCTTAGCTCAAATATCTGATTATATCTTTATGATTGAGTCCTTAGACTTGAGATTTATGTAGCTGTTCATTCAGCAAATATGATACCTACCTTGGTTCCAGATAGTGTTAAATAAGAGAAGCAAAGGTCTAACCACTCAAAACTTTGAATAAGGGGCTGGAGAGATGATTCAGTGGTTAAAAGCACTGGCTGCTCTTTCAGAAGACCTGGTTTGATTCCCAACACCCACATGGCAGCTCACAACTGTCTGTAACTCCAGTTCCAGGAGACCTGACACCTTCACACCAACGCACATAAAAATTAAATAAATTTTAAAAAAACTTTGACTAAAGAGAACATAAAGACTAAATTGAAGCTGCATACTGTACTTGTTTCATAATAGCACACATGCTAGGTAGGATAACGCAGAACATAGAAGCTTGTTTTGGAGTTGGGGTCTTATGTAGTCCAGTCTGGCCTTCAGCTCTGTGTAGTAGAGGGTGGCATTGAACTTTTGATCTTCTCTCCACCTCCTGAACACTGGGGTTCCCACCATTGCTGCCACCCAAAGTTTACATATAAAAATTTTTAATTTTTAAAATTACAGGGACTAGAGGAGATGGCTCAGCAGTTGAGAATGCTGGCTGTTCTTCCAGAGGATTTGGGTTCAATTCCCGGCATTCGCATGGCAGCTCACACCTGTCTGTAACTCCAGTTCCAGAGAATCTTAATCCTCACACAAACATAAATACAGGCAAAACACCAATGCACATGAAATAAAAATAAATTATTTATTTAAAATTGTTACATAATACGCAGAAAAAGTACACAAAACAAAAAACTGCGTAACATCTACAGAGCATGCCAGCTTCTTAGAAACCTCTTTTATGGCTGGAGAGATGACTCAGTACGAGTGCCTTCTCTGCAGACATGCAGACCTGAGTTCCCATCTCCATCACTCATATAAAAAGAGAAAATGTCTGCTTGTGCTTGTAACCCAAGCATTAGCAGGGGATGGAGACAACATGGTTCTCTTGATGTTACTGACCAGCCTAACCAAAACAGCAAAATCTGATGCAGTGAGAGGCTGTCTCTAGTAAGGTAGAAAGTGATAGAGGGAGTGTCCTGTTCCAGCTCCATGTGTGTGTGCACATGCACACACACACAAGAAAGCTCTTACGTTTCCTCTTCTGAGAGAGTATGTTATGTGGGAATATGTGGAAGTTATGTGTTGTTTTTTTTTAATTTATTACTTATGTTTGTGTCATTTTTAATTTATTTTGAAAAAAACCTCTAAGAATCTAGACACCGAGCTCCCATTTTCCTTCACCTGTGTGGAATGATCCATGCCTTAGCATTTGTTTGACTTGCAACCTTTCTACTTTACAATGAGAAAAAATCATGATCCAGTAGCCATTTCTGTCTTCTGCTTTCAGGGCAGTGTTCAAAAATTACTCAAGATACCCCATACTTTCTTGTAAAATAGGCCTTCTGTTGGGTGATTGTACCCAACTATAGGTTACTGTGGGCTTCTGAGCACATTTTATGTTGTCCAGGATAAGCTGTTGTGTTTGGCATCCTCTGTGTATTAGGTGCTTTTCTGACTGGTTTCTTCAGCGTACAGTGAGTTTTTCTGGTTGTAGCTAAACCGTGTTGTAGCTAAAGGAACATCCATCTCTATTTGCCAATTAGTACTTTCCACAGTTGCCTTACTTCTCCCTCCCCTCAATACTATAATATAATTGTTGTTACACCTATATTGGTACTGAGGATCAAAACCAGGCTGCACACGTTAGACAAGTGTTTTATGACTGAGCCCAAACCGCAACCCTGTTGTTTTTTGTTTTTCCTGACTATGTAGTGAGAAGACAGGGTAACAGGGATCCAAGAAGACTTTGTATTGATTTCTTTCGATGTTGCAACAAATCACCACAGATTTTGGCTTACAATAGCATCTGCTGCTATTGCTCATGCAGGCAACTTCAGGCACTGTGTGGCTCAGCTGGGTCCTCTGCCAGGGCAGAGGTTGGACTCGAGGTATTGGCTGAGCTGCTCTGTGGGAATTGTACTGAAGGTGTACTTCCAAGCAGGAGGTCACAGTCCTTTGGTGCTGCAGGATGAGGTCCTTGTTCTCTCTGTTGGTTTTCCTTACCCCTCATCTTTAGGTCATTATTGAACAGAAGTTCTTGCTAAATATCCTATCTCCCTGGGCCTCTGCTGTATCTCTTTGACCTCTCCCTTTGCTTTGATCCTGTGCCTTTAGGTGTTCATGGGATTTGACCTCTAGGATTAACTCCCTATTTCAAAGTCAGCAGATTTATGGCATTGCTTTACCTATAGGGTGCCTCTTGTCACTTCTCGAAACATGGCGCATGGGTGTGTGTACACGAGTGCCTGTGGCTCTAGGGTGGAAATCTGCTGATACAGAGCTCTCTTCTAAGTAGCAGTGTTGAGAACATGGTCTATGAAGTTAGGTGGACAGGGTTGCCACTTACAACTTTGTAACCTTAGGCAAATCACTTAACCTTTCTAAGTATTAGCCAAAAGTTCAGTAGCAGTTCCTGTTGTGTGTAACTAACCCAGCAAGGGTTTAATAAAAACGAGGACACATTATCATCAATACAAGCTGTACCAGACCTCAGCAGAGGGAACATGTCATGGTAAGCACTGTCTTCAGCCCCTGATACCAACTGCCTCGTCCTCTGAACTTTACTAAATCAAGTCTCCTCCTTACCGACCCATAGGTCTATATGCATGATGAAAGAAACCTCATAGCTTGACTCATCCATAACCCTTTGACAGCTGAGCTATGTCAGTATTATAGTAGGGAGCTCAAAGCCCTATAGGAGTGATTCACTTCATTGCTGCCTCAGGTTGGAGTAAGTCTGGAGACTTCCTGTTTATGACCTTTGGACAGGTATAGGAAACAGTCCTTTAACAGAAAGCAGCAAACCTTTACATTGATAAAACAAGCCTTTTCAGCTATAGAAATCACAAGTTCTGCCAGCATTCCAGGCTGCCAGCACAGTGGTTATCTTAAAATATACAGGAGTACACACACAGAGAAAAATACAATATTTGGAGATATGTTCAGTTGTTCTCCAACAAGTTCCTAAATTATAGGGTGATTCTGAGGATTAGCCAGGGTGATGCGTACAGACACTGCGCCTGCAGTCTTTCTGGTGCTGCTACTGATTTGGATGGAGTTTCTTTCTTTTCTCTCTTTTGGGATTTAAGAATACAGCTTTAATTTCTTGATCACCTTTTTTTTTTTTTTTTTTTTAAGTTTTTGGAGATGGTTTCTCTGTTGTAGCTTTGTCTGGCCTGGAACTCACTCTGGAGACCACAGAAATCCACCTGCCTCTGCCTCCTGAGTGCTGGGACTAAAGGCATTTGCCACCATGGTCCAGCTTTCTTGGTCACTTTTGATCATATAAATATGTAAGTCTTGACATGATAATAAAGGCCATAAAATTAAAGCTCTTTGATAGTACACAGATAAAAATAATTCAGTTGGTTTCCTTCACCTCCCACTGAGCAGCTTTTGGGTCAAAAATGGAAGACACAGGGATCTGCACTCAACATTAAGTGATGGTGATATCAAGTTAGTTGCAGAAATTAAACGTTTTCTGATTCTGACGTCATATACGTGGATGGGAGTTTCTAAGTGGCCCAGCCCAGAGTTGTTTGTGTTGTGATGGCTGCTGCCCATTCAGCACTTGAAATGTGCACCTGGAAGACAGGACTTTGTTTCTTTACACTTGATTACTTATTATATTTCTTCTCAATTTTTATTTAGTTTTTTGTTTTTGTTTGTTTGATTATTTTTTGAGACTGACTTTCCCTTTGTAGCTCTGGCTGATCTAGAATTGTGTAGACCAGACTGGCCTTGAACTCGACCACACATAGCTGTACTTAGCTACTTTAAATGGCCACAGCGGCTAGTGGATATTGGGCAGCAGGGCCCTAGTATGTGGCACTGGCTGTTGTGACACACTTACGTTGAAGCATTATGATCTTATAGAGCAGTGGTTCTCAACCTATGGGTTGCAATCCCTTCGACGTGCTAACTATCCTTTCAGAGGGGTTGCTTAAGACCATCTGTATATTAGATATTATTCACATTATGATTCATAACAGTAGCAAAATTACAGTTACAGATTATCAATGAAAATGATTTTATGGTTGGGGGTCACCACAACTGTGTTGTGAGGAGCTGTGTTAAAGGGTTGCAGCATTGGGAAGGTCGGGAACCACTGTTGTAGAGTGATCTGCCTTCAGAGCAGACAAGCAATAGAGTAAGAATGCTGTTTTGAATAAAATAGGAAGGAAAGGGAATGTTTTGTTTTTTCAATGTACAGTAATAACATGCATTCTGAAAGTCATGGTAGACTTTCATGGTAGGTGGCATAAGACCAGACTCCACAGTGTAAAGAAGAAAGAGCAGAGAAGTTCAGAGTGAAGTTGAGAATCACTGGGCTCATTTAGATGTGTTTGAGACTGTCAAGCTGAGGCCATTCTCACTGACGACCTCTTGCGGGTGTTCTGAGGTCAGTGTTGAAAGCAGCAGTGGTGGTGTGCTTCTTCAGCCGAGCCCTGGGACCTGCCTCTTACCTGACACCTTTCTGCTGCGAGAGCTTAGGCCCTGGCTTTTCTACTAGTGTTGATTCTGTCTCTCTTTTTTAGCCTTTTGTCTGATAGTCAGGCTGTTCCTATCCTAGCAACTTAGCTTTAACAGCCCCCTTTGAGCAAAAACCCCAAACTATCATTATTCACGTTCAACAACAACTGCTTCCGCCTAAAGTATATAATAATGAAATGTTTTACGAGTTGGGTATGTCTCTCTGAGCAGTGAAATGATACAGATTTGGTGTTTGCTTTGAGTCATCTAATGTTGTTTTTGGGGTGGGGCTTCTGTAGCCAGCCTGTCTCGGTCAGCCTTCCTGTCTCAGAAGTACTATGAAGACTTAGATGAAGCCAGCTCCACATCATCCATCTCTCAGCCTCTGGAGGGAGAAGATGCCCAGCCGCCCTGCAAAGAGGAGGAGACCGTGGTCCCAGTCCCTCGACATGCCCCTGTGGTCCGCACACCTTCCATCCAGCCCGGTCTCCTGCCCCAGGCGACGCCGTTTGCTAAGCCTCACCCCAGTCATAGTTCTTCGCCTGCTGTCATGAGCTCTTCAAGTAAGTCAGTAATTAAAGCGGAAATGCTTCCATCCCCTTTAGATTTCTTACTAATGAAGGGAGTCACCGTGTTTAGACCTATTTAGACCACTGAGAGTCCCGCTCATTTCTGCTAATATACCAAAGTTAGAAGAATGCTTCAAAAGATGCAGGTTCTCTTGAGGTGGTTGGCAAGGCCACTGTGGAATAAAAGACCGAGGTTACACACCACAACAGCTTAACTCTGACGTCACTGAATTGTTAAAATAGTTTTTTTTTCAGAAGTAAAGGCTGTTTGCCTCAGTATAAAGCAGCACCCATTCTCAAGTCCTCCCAAAGCCAGCAGCCCTGCAGGGTGTTTGGCGCAGAACTCACAGCTGCAGAGCCCCGGTCACAGTCACTCACTCGGTGTGTTTGCTGCTGCAGGGCAGCGTCGGGGCTTGTGTCATAGGGACTTCTAGCAGGGGCACAGGAGTAGGTACTAGATCAAACCTGTGTTGCTCTACATGTTCTCTGTAGTGCTTAAGAACCCTTAATTTTAGCATTTTTCCTACAGTCTAACAGAAAATTTACTGTTTTAACTTTTCTATATTCTCTTCACTGACCCCATTTTTCTATAATTTTTCTTTTCCCCTCAGGCTCTACATCTGCCAGCAAAGTAACTCCTCAAGGAGCTGACAGCACAATGCTGGCAACCAAAACTGTGAAGCATGGCGCACCAGGTCCTTCCCACACTGTTGCAGCTCCCCAGGCAGCAGCTGCTGCAGCCATGAGAAGGCAGATGGCCAATCAGGCGCCAGGTACAGATGACAGCCCTCTTGCTAGGAGACTGTTTAGGAGCTGTCCAGGTCATGGACTTGGGCTTTGGGGTGGGAGATGGCTAACTCGATGGTCTTCATCTCTGTGGGGAGAGCTCCCAGGAGGCAGAGACTAGGTCTCAAGTTTTTTGCTTTGGAGGAGAGGTATTAGATCTGCCACATTTAGTTTCGTGAGAAATTGATGGGTTTTGATGCTAATAATTCCTACTTTTGATTGGTGATGTCTGCTTTGATTCTAACTTGGTCTTGGAAATTATACCTTCTGACATCATTAGAACAGTATCTTAAGGATCCCAGCCACTGGGAGAGTGGCTGTAGTGTGCCTGCTTGTATTCCAGCAGTGAGAGAGTCAGCAGAGAATGTTACCAGAGCAGAACATACCAGAGCTCTGCCTTCATGGATGCGCCAGTCTGTGCTGACGTTGTCGCTGGTCTCTAGTTACGACTTACCTCATCAAGACTAACCTCAGGCCTGGTTGTCACTGCTTGTCAGCTTGGCAAGCCAGAGGTTCTCAGTCAGGGACTGTTCCTCTTTCCACCTGGCCCAACAGTTGGTGAGGTTAGTGGCTGGGAGCATTAAAGAAGAACCTTTAAAACGCAGAACATCCCACAAGGAAGGGTTTTCTAATCCCAAATGGGTGTCAAGGTTGAAAAACTCTTAGTGCTAAATATTTTTGCTTAAGGAGGCTGAAAGAAACATGTGTTTTCATACAAGTAAAAAAGAATTAATGAGCCAGACAGAGTGATCTACAAAATTAAACCCTGTCGCAAAAAAAAAAAAAAAAAAAAAAAGTAAAAAAGCAAAAACTGTAAAATGACAATAAACTAGGTTTAAATAACTCTTTAAGGTACATTTAAGCTTTCAGAACACACAGTTTTTTGATGATCTTTTTACTGCGTGGACAGACTAGATCTTGGCATTGCACTGATCAGGTTCCAAATCCAGCAGAATATTTGTAAACTTAAGCTCTGTTGGGTTTTAGGATGGTGTGCTCTCAGCGGGAAACGCTGTGGTCTTCATTGTCTCTTAGAGCAAGTTTTTAAGATGGAGGCTCTTTTGAATATAATGGTGAGCCATGGGTAGTTTAGGTAACATTATCTCAGTTCTTCCTCTGTAGACGGGCGTAAGTTACCACACATCCACAGGCTGCCTGGGGTTTTCCCCCAAGAGAAACTGGAAAGCTTTGCTCGGGCCTTTCCACTTGTTAATAACAGAATTCCGTTAAGGGTTATAAAATACGGCGGAAAATTAAGACAAAAAGAAGTAAAAAGCCAGAGTTGGTGGCACACGTCTTTAATCCTAGCACTTGGGAGGCAGAGGCAGGTGGATCTCTAGATTTGAGGCCAGCCTGCTCTATATATCGAGTTCCAGAACAACCAGGGCTACATAGTGAGACCCTATCTATAAAATAAAATAAAGTAGTAGTAGTAAAGCTGATGGGCTAAATTAAATAAGGTCGGTGTCAGATGTTTGTCCCTGTTACCATTCTGTAATTCAGGCTTCCTGGCCTCTTTTCCTAACTCTTTTCCACGCCTTACTCTATCATCTGTCTCTTAAGGCCATGCCAGTAAAGAAGCCGTACTTTAGGCAGCTTTTGTATTTGCATACTTACACAGAGCCTGGCACATCATAAGCCCATGGGAAAAGGAGGACAGATGAATGAATGGCAGCGGCCCTGAACTAAAGGCTGTTAATCCTCTGGTTGTCACTGCCCCTTTCAAGATGAGCCAACAGTGTGGCAGGTATCTGGATTCTGCTGCAGAAAGCTGGACAGGGAATTGTCCCTCTATGCCAATGTTTTATTAGGTGGCATGAAGTCCATTCCTTGTCCTTTGGTTATAGAGTCGGTCAGGTGTGGTACTGGCTATACTGCTGAGTAGTTTTCTTTTATATAAAGTTGCTGTCTGCTCGGGGTCATGTCCTTCCTGGGCATTTATTTCTACAGAGCTAGTTTTTGTGATCCTTATAGCAATTAATATGTTCTCTCTCTTCCCTGTTTGCATAGCTGTGAGCACTCTGACCGAATCAACGTTGAAGAATGTCCCTCAAGTGGTGAACGTGCAGGAACTGAAGAGTAATCCTGCAGCCCCTTCTGTGGCCGTGGGGTATGTCACAGCTCTTCTGTGTGATCATCACACAGTTTGCTGTCTTAGAAGCAGATTTCCTGGAGGGGGCACTGCTGTCATGTACTGCTTTTTTCCCTGCAGTGTCATTGACTAGGGAGGGATGGGCAGCCACAAGTAAGTTTTTAGGAAAATGGACTTTTTACCTTGTCAAGAACAGGCTGAAACTTTGCTGGATGCAAAGCTGCATGAGCACTCACTAAGCTATAAGCCAGGTATGAAGTTTGATATGCCCATTTGAAAAATAATGGGTGGACAATGGTGGTGAATACCTTTAATCCCAGCACTTGGGAGGCAGAGACAGGTGGATCTCTGTGAGTTCAAGGCCAGCCTGGTCTACAGAGTGAGTTCCATGACAGCCAGAGTTACAACAGAGAAACCCTGTCTCAAAAAAAAAAGAAACAAAAAAAAAGAAAGAAAGAAATGTTCTCAGAGTTCCAAGTCCTATTGACATTTCAGGTCCTTTGACCACTGTGTAAATACAATAGTGATGTGGAGACTGACAATGTCCTTGCTGACTTCCTCTCTCCCAACACTCCAGTTCTTTACATTTTACTTGTCTTTTTCGTATTATTTCGTACAATATTTGAGAAGGAAGCAGCTGCGCTTACAGAACTTCTGCTTCTCCTTTGTGCTATTTTAGGCAAGATCCTTGTCAGAGCTGTATTCTCCACCAGGGCCTAGAGTACATGGTCTCTCTCTCTCTCTCTCTCTCTCTCTCTCTCTCTCACTCACACACACACACACCCCTTTTTCACAGCACTGACCATGCCCTATTCACTGTACACAATTTTGGAGCCACATCCTCTCTAGATCAACTAGCCTCCCTATGCCGTCTGGATGAGTTGGAGGATATTCCTTTGGCTTGAATGGGGGATTATCAGGGACCAGTGTCTTTAGAGAAGCCAGTGTTTGGTGCCCGTGGTTAGTCAGTGGCAAGGTGAGCAGCTACTGGCTCTATGTTTTCACTCACTCTCACACACACACACACACACACACACACACACACACACACACACACACACACACACACACACACACCATATACCTGGTCTCTATCACCACTCTGGAGCAGACCTACCTACTCAAGGTTTCATTTTTTTGAGTGCCCTTGCCACACTGTCTGCTGGACTTCACTTGTCTGCATGTTGGTTTATTGGTCTATTTACCAACACTGCCCGCTATAAAAATTCTTAGTTATCTCAGGGTCAAATGAACAAGATTTGCCCTCTTTGCTGTCTTGGAATGACTTGAAGCCTTGGAATGCTCTTTAGACAAAGGCTGTTATTTGTGGTTGCTGTGAACTCCTCGGAGAACTGTGCACTGAAGTTTGGGAACTATAGTAGATTCCCATTGTACAGAAGGCAGGAAGCCACCAAAGGGCAGAATGCTGTATAAGGCAGCGTGTATGGCCCAGTGTGGGCTGGTACTTCTCAGACACTGACCACCAACCACAGAAGAGAAGCACCTTTGCAGGTTCGGGCTTGCCTCCCTCTCACGGCTCGTGCTGCCAGTCTCTGATGCAGTACTTCTAGCTTTGCTCTTTTCCAACAAAAATAGCCACAAATGTTGGGAGAGGGCTTTAAAATCTTTTATGTATGTATGTATGTATTTATTTATTTATTGTATATGTACGTGTATGTGCCATGCATGTAGGAGCCTGTGGTGTTCAGAAGAGAGTGTCAGACCTCCTGGAACTGGAGTTACAGCTGTCTTTGTGAGCTGCCCTACATGGGTGCTAGCAACTGAACCCAGGTCCCCTGCAGGAGCAGCTGGTGCTCCTGACGCTGCGCCATCAGAATCTCAAAAACATTTTCTCTTCCTTTTTCCACAAAGTTGGACTGTGAACTTGAGTACCCAGTACCTGAAACCGTTTCTTTTTATTCCATTTTTTTAGCTTTAAAATTGTTTGTAATTACATTTATTTAAGTTCCTGTGCACACGTGTGCTAAGGCACATGTGGAGATCAGAAAACAACTTTTGGGTGTTGGTTCTCCTTCCACCCTGTGGGTTCCAGCAGTCAAACTCAGTCCTCAGGCTTGACATTTTGCTAGTCCCTTTAGATAGTCATTTACTCAATATAGGTAAATTTAAAACAGTTCATAAGTGAAAATTGATATTTACCACCTTTCCCATAGGGTAAGTTCATTGTAAAATGAACTTTGTAAAATGACTGACTTTCTGAATCTTTTAAGCAGCTGACTCTGACATGTATTAATTTAATTTTGCATTTAACTGTTCTTAAGTGATATCATACTCATTTATTGTAGGATGAACGTGCATATTTCTGCCCCGGTATATTGTATAGTTGTGAGGCTGTCCTTTCTGCCTGTGTTTAGCTCTAACGACTCCATAGCTGTTCACACTCCTCTGTAGCACTCAGTCACTTGTGCCTGCGGCTTCCTGCAGACCATCTGTTATGAGTGATGTTGCCCCGTGGTTAGGGAGACGAAGCAGTAATGAAGGCGTTCATCCCTGCTGTCACGGCAGGGACCTTCAGCAAGGAGGCCACCAGACAGCGAGTTGCACCGTTGCGTTGTGTCAAGTGGTCAGTGCAGGGGAGGATCTGGGTCCTTAGGAAGGTGTAGAACAAGGAACTCGGGCAAACCTGGGCTTAGGGAAAAGGTAAGAAGGTTTAAAGAATGACCAGAAGGTGCTAGGCAGAGTAGACAGAATGTTTAGAGTCCTGGCAGGAAGTCAAATAAGTGGGTACTATAAAGTGGCAGGATATTTATTTATTGGTTTTTTGAGACAGGGTTTCTCTGGTAACTCTGCTGTCCTGGAACTCACGCTGTAGACCAGGCTGGCCTCGAACTCACAGAGATCCGCCTGCCTCTGCCTCCCGAGAGCTGGGATTAAAGGCGTGCGCCACCACCGCCAGGCTATGTTGTTGTTGTTGTTATTAACCAAAACATATCAGATACATCATTGTTTTAAACTCTTTCCACAAATTCTTTCTGTTGTTTGTTTCCACCTCAACTCCTATAGCTTAGGTTGTCCTCAGATTTGCCTTGTAGCAAATTTCGATGGCCTTGAACTTCTAATCTCCCTGTCTCTGCCTCCCTGGTGCTGGGATTGTATGCCTGGCTTATGTAGTGCTGGCGATTAAAGCCAGGGCTTTGGGCATGTAAGACAAGCGCTCTGCTAACATAGTCACAGATCTAGCTCTTAAATATAGTCTTAATCAGCATCTGTTGTGTTTTTGGTGCCCAAGATGACAGTTAACAAAATAAACCTTGGTCATGTTTTATTAACTTGGCCCTGGGCATGGAAACATAAACAACACTAGAATAAATAAGTAAATATGTAATATATTAGATGATGGCAGGTGTGATGCAGAACACTGTAACGTTACACCTTCTGTGGTGGCTCACCAAGGAGGGCCCGGGCATATTCATAGGTGTGACCCCTGCCAGACCTGAGCAGAGGAACCACTGTCATAGCAAGTGCCATGTTGGACAGTGGAACCCTGTGCTTCTCATTTCAGGGGTGTTTATTGATACCTAAGCTCCTCAGGTGTTTTGTTGGTAGCAGGTGCAGATCATGAGCAAACAAACATCTTTTACATAAAGCCAATACCTGTAGATAATACAAAACACCAAAACCTGGGCAACCCTTTTCCCACCAGTGCACAAAGCATCCATTTTAAATATAACTAAAAATTAACTTCTACATCAGAAAACAACACAGAGAAAGACTTTAGGGGAATTGAGTGACCATCGTAAACATGGTGGCTGGGGAAGATTTCCCCAGGAAGGTAGCATTGGAGTGAAGATGAACAGCCAAGGAGCAGTTTTTGTGAATAACAGAAGGGGTGCCAAGCATGACCATCTATTGCAGGGATGTGTCTGGCATGTTCCTGTGGCACCAGGAGGTCTCTGGTGAAAGGGGGGGGAGCCAGAGAGGAAAAGGGGCCAACAGAGGATCTTCTCAAGGAGCCACATTGGTAGACAGTGCCTATGTTGGTGTTTTTAGTGTGCATGTTGTAGTGTGATTGGGGTTCAGGGGACAACCTCGGATGCCATCATTAGGATGTTATCCACCTCCCTAGAGATAGGATGCCTAATTCCAGGTCAAAAAAAAATGAACACTTATGTTTTCCTTTGAGGTGTTTTCATTTGTTTTGTAGCTCAAAGTCGTTTCATTACAAAAATTGGTCCTCATATTAGACAGATGGAATTAAGATTCACATACACTTAATTCACTTTTAGCTCGACCTTCTAATGAGTCCTCACTTCACTGATTTTGGCAGGTGTATAAGGAGGCCCATCCTCCCTTGACGGTTGATTTAAGAGCGTAATTCATCAGTGAGCATCTCTAATCTTTCCTTTACTGGCACTAGGTCCCACACCTACTTTTAATACTGCCGCCTGTTTTCTCGTTTTGGGTTTAAATCTATCTTTGTAGTACCCACCACTGGAGACAGATTGTGGTAAACTTTAGGAAACTTTTGATTTGAGGTTCTACATGCTTCAGAGCTTACAAAACATAGTGACCTTAACAATTATGTCATTAACATAACAAATGACATAAAACAAAACATGGAGCAGCAATGGGAGGTCCTACTGCTACCACTGTATTGACCATGATTGCGCTCCGTGGCCCAGTACCAAGGGTTCTTCCCAGCCCAGCCCACTGCACTGTATGTCAGTGATACGGCCAATCCTTTAAAAGCTTTAAGGCTTAGCATATCTTTTAGTCTTTGATCCCTTTTGAGTTTACCCCTGTAAATGGTATGAGGTAGGACGTACCTTACTCTGCGTATTCATCACCATTTACTGAAAGACTTTCCAGTTATCTTGCCATTCTTGCCCTTGGTTAGTCTTTGAATGTTAATGAGCGATTGCCCTTTAAGTACATGATTCTAATCAATTTGCAAACATTTTAAGAATTTCTGCATCTATCTTAATGAATAATATTAATCTAGGGGCTGGAAAGATAGTTGAGCACCTATGTTGGGTAGCTCACAATTGCCTGTGATCTGACATCCTCTTCTGCCCTCTGAATTTTTTTTTTTTTTTTTTAGTGTCCGGATAATCTCCCTCCCTATCCCTCTCCCCCTCCCCACTTCCCCTTAATTGTCCCCCCACCCCCTCCCCGCCATCCCCCTCTCTATATTGAGTGAGACAAGTCTCAAAGCCCAGGTTGGTCTTGAACTCAGTATGTAGGTGAGGATGACCCTGAATTCCTGACACTCCAGCTTCTACCTCCCAAGTGTTCTATTGTCTTTGTTCACTGTTAGCATGGCATATTATTCTACTTTTTAAATTTAAATTTATCTTTACTGGTACAAGTTCATTAACAGAAAAAGTCACTATTTCAACTACTATGCAGAAGTTCAATGCATGAAGCAGCTAATACAGTTGTTCAGGTTTTATTAGGAAGCTGACAGGAAAAGAGGTCCTGCTTTTCCCTAGTTAATGGCTAAGGTGTCATCATTTAAACATGGATTCTAAACTATTCCAAAGGCATGCGCCTCAGCTATTGTCATAATCGTGGCATGTTACATAGGATCAAAGTCAGAGTCATCTAAGTCACGTGGATTCAGGAGACCAGCAGGCACTTGGTGTGTCTTGCTGTTGCTGTTCATGAGAGGAGCTGTTGACTGCTTTGTACATATCATGAACATTTTACCAGATCAATATGAAGTGCTTCATTGACAGTCTCTCCGGTCTGAAATCCTTTGCAGTTTCCATCACAATAATTTTTTGCAGAACAGTCCTTTCTTGTTCACTTTGTGTTCCAGTTTGCTGTTATCTTCCCCGAATTCTAGGCACTGGTCATGCATCTGATCATTTTTGGTGTCCGATTCTGAACAGTTCCATATTGGTGAAAACCATTTGTTACTGAAACAGATTAGCTAGTTATTCTCCCTCAGATTTTTGCATATTCAAATCTGCTTCCAGTTATTGGCAGGAAAAAGCTGTGTAGAGTGAATCATACTTGTCAGCCAGCATTGAAGAGGCTGAGGCAGGAGGAATGCCATAAAGTCAATTGAGCCTGGGCTACATACAGCAAGACTGTCCTAGAAAGACAAGAGAGAGGAGCAGGAACAGGAGGAGAGGGGGAAATAAATAGTTGGGTCAGGGAACAGGGGGAGAGGAGAAAATGGTTTGGTAAATCTTATGCACTTACTGGTTTTCTTTTCTTCTGAGACAGTCTCCCTATGAAGTCTGGCGCCACACTATGTGGCCCAGGTTTACCTCCAGCTTACAGTGCTGTTCCTGTCTGCACTTCAGTGTCAGAGCTTGTGTTTGTTCTTGTGATTTCCTAACTTGATTTGCGGTTTTGAAGCTTTAGTGTATTTTTTCTTTTTCTTTTTCTAAATTCATGACAAGGAAGATTTGTTTATGTCAGCTCCTGATTTCCTCTCACTTCCTCTACTTCACTATTGTGTGTTGCTCAGTCTTTTTGTTGGCTCAGTAATGATAATTCTGTTAGCCTGTAGAGTATCCAGTTTAGCTGAGCATAGTCAGTCTGCGAGTGACAGCGCTGTAAAAGAGTAGAGTCGCTCTTAGCACAGGACTCCGTTTTTCCCTCCTCCTGTGCTGTTGCTCTGCATTTTATTTCTGTCCATCTCACACCCCTGTGCTGGATTGTTATAAATAGCTGGGTGTCTTATAAATTTTTTTTTTATTTGTTTGTTTTTTTGAGACGGGGTCTCACTGTGGCTCTAAAACTGGTCTTGAACTCACAGAGATCTGTCTACTGTTTCAAGAGAAACTACGGTTCCATTGAAGAGACTTTTTTTTTTTTTTTTCAAGACAGGGTTTCTCTGTTGTAACTCTGGCTGTCCTGGAACTCACTCTGTAGACCAGGCTGGCCTCGAACTCACAGAGATTCGCCTGCCTCTGCCTCCCGAATGCTGGGGCTAAAGGCATCCGCCACCACCCAGCTCCCTCTAGGTTTATTGTTTCTTATTCTATACTGATAAGCTGCCCTCTTTACTTACTTGCCTCACTTTCAAATGAATACCAAAAACTTCATTGTTCATTACATATTCTATAGTGCAGTTTGCTTCTGCCCCACCACATATGAAACTTTATTAAAAGGTATGTGCTAGTAATTAAGATTCTCCAGAAGAAGACATAACAGTGTCTCATGTTTTAGACCCTTTAATCTGTTGAAATAGTGAGAGAATGAGTCATTTTTTGACCCTTTCCCAATAGTGGGCAGAATACTTACCATTAAGAAAGGGCTGCAGAAGCTGGGACTCCTCGCAGCCACTCTGGTTTAGATTGTGCCATTTTCTGCTGTGGTTCTGTGATAGTTGCTTCCTTTTTTAGATCCATGCGTGCATGTGTACGTGTGTGTTTTCCATGCATGTATGTGTGTATGTCATGTGTGTCTGGTGCCAATATAAGCCAGAATAAGTATTGAATCCCCTAGAAATGGGTTTACAGGTGATGGTGAGCCACCATGTATGTGCTGGCAATTGAATCTGGGTCCTTCACAAGTGCCCTTAGCCACTGGGCCAGCTCAAACCCAGTTGTTTGTTCTAAGAACAGTGTACAAGTGATGTCAGATGCATTTCAAGTTCCTCTTGCTGGAAAGCAGAATAAAGTTACCCAAAATTAAACAATTCTGAACCTGACTTTCCCAAATATTCTCATGAACATTTCTAGCTATTGACCTTCTTCATCTGGTGTGTGTCTGTGCACAATCCTTTGAGTGTATCCATTGGGGAGTATGCTGTTCTTTGCTCTTTGGCCCTTTAAGTTGTAGAGATTTCTTTGAGCTGGCTAATGGGTAGGTTTATTGGCAGCTTATGCCAAACAGCATTTCCTAGTGTGCTGGTCCTGTGCTACCTGGTTTTGTGTTTGGGGATTTGGGATGCCCAGGAGACATGTAGCATAGCCACAGTGAGTAGAACAATAAATAACGGCATGCAACTAATGCTATAATGATGTAATGTACCATCATGTTGTTGCTAAATTTTAAGTACAAACATTTTTTAAGATTTGGATGAATTGTTTTTAATCTTCATTTCTAATTTTACATAAAAGAGGTTCATTTCCCTTGTGCTTCCCTGAGCTCAGACTGTTTCTGTCAGCAAGTTGTCTAATCCATCCCATGATCCTGGGTCCCAGCAGTCTTGCCAACACATTGCTTCTCTTTGTTGGAGGTGAGCAGAGCCACAGCAGGCGCAGCTCCTGAGGACCTGTGTGATGGAACATCTCAGGGGCACTTTTGCTGCTTCTTCTGCTCTGGCAGAATCATCATGAGGACGTTGTTTCATTAAAAATAAGTCTGTTTTTCTTAAATCTAGTCATGTTTTCGAAGTTTCTATGTTGTTCCCATGGAGAATCCAGACAGACTGTCAGGACTAAGCTGTTTGCTGATGTTCCTCAATGAGGTGTGAGCTTATCTTCCCTCTTTCAAATTAATTTTTGATGGAAGTTATTAATAATCCTCGCTCAAATCTAAAGAGAGTTCTAAATACCAGAACCTAACGACTACTGACCATTCCACTCAAAGTAGCTTAGGCTGAGGAGAGAGAAATTGAAATTCTAAGAGTTTCTGTCTGTGACTGCAGTCAGGTGAACTCTTCATATGCTGTCACTGGTTAGATGGTAAAGTCTCGGTTCCCTGTGTACTTGTGTTCACGGTTGGTAAGATGTCTCTGGAAATTGGGGTATGCATTCATAGAGTACCCAAGATGCAGGCTGGAAGTGGAGCAGCGCCCTGGAATCTGCCCATAGCTGCTCTGCAAGTCGCCAGTCTTTGCCAGAACCTTTGAGCTGTGTGTGTCACTGATCATCTGTACACCACATAACCATCTATAACCACTGACCATCTTTTCTCAGGCTTGAAAAAGAGAATTAAACTTCCCCACATGGTCTAAAACCTGAGAGGCAGCAAGGGAGAACGCCAGTTGTCCCAATAAGAAAACATCTATTTGGAAATGGTTACAAATTGTTTCATGGAATTGTAGGACAGAAAAAAAAGTTAGCAAGGTTGTTTTGAACTTTACATAATTAAAAACCCAGATTTCATTTAAAAACTAATTCAACAAAATGTCTAGTGAGTTTGGTTGGGGTCGCAGACATCTATATTCTGCTCCAAAGTGTTTTCATCTATTGAACAAGGAAGTGGCTAGAGGATGAACGTTTGCCTTAGCCCTCTGCCTGAGCAAATGCTTTGTGTCTTTCAGTTCTTCAGTGCCACTCTCAACAGCCAAAACACCCCAACCAGTGTTAGCCCCGGTGGCTACCAGCCAAGCCAAGCAGGTAACTTACTGATGTGTCCTTTAGCAATCATGCAGTATATGTCTCTGTGACCGAAGATCATTTTATGACTTGATTTAAATGAATGTGATTCTTAGAAAGGGCTGTTACTTCTTTTCCATAATTCATGCTAGTCATTTTGTTTTTGTTTTTTGAGACAGGGTTTCCCTATGTAGTCCTAGCTGTCCTGGATCTCACTCTGTAAACCAGGCTGGCATTGAACTCACAGAGATCCGCCTGCTTCTGCCTCCCAAGTGCTGGGATTAAAGGCGTGTGCCACTGCCGCCCAGCTTCATGCCAGTCTTGACATGGTTAACCAGAGTAGTAAGTCGAGGCCTAATACTGTCTTCGTGGGCCTTTGACTTTCTACACTATGCTAATAGAATGTTTTTGGATGAGATATTTTTGTTTGCAGTTTTTTGTTGTGTTTTGTTTTGTTTTGTTTTGTTTTACTTAACATTATCTCAGTTAATCCATGCAGCTGACTTGTACGGTAGGTATTTAGATATGTCCCTTTGAGGCAGCTGAGGTCAAGTGACTCATGTGGGCTTGTCTAGTCAGTAACTGGTGGAAATGGCTGGGGCCCAAGGCCGACCTATCTGCCCTCTGCTTTTTCCACTGCGCTGTTGAGAATCAGTGTTGGGTATAGATTGTCTTGTCTGACTCCTGCAACCTCTGCTTTTCAGAGTTTGCACACATTTTTAGTGCTGTTGTGTCTAGCTTGGACTTTTGACTGTAAACAGTTAAATGATACAAAAGAAAATAATAGAGAAAAAGTAGGTGGGAGAAAGAATAGGAGGAGGCTGAAAGGGAAATCAAGCTGTTTCTGGAACCGTCCTTGCAGTCTTGGTTTCTCTCAAATCTGTCCTGGAAGTGAGCAGAGTTTGAGACTGCTGCCCATTATGAGTTCCCAACACCATTCTGTTACTTAGTTTGCCTCTGTTCTTTGTGGAGGACATAATTGTAAGTCATACACCATGGCAGGAGAGAACAGAGGTTCTGACTGCTGGTGGAAAGCCCAGGTAGTTTTCCTGCTTGCCCTTTTGTAAATTCATTAGCTGCTGGGACTGTTTTCTTCGTTTGCCCATTCATTCTTGTACCACATATTCTTAAGTGCCATTTATGTGCCAAACACTGTGCTAGGTACTGGGAAGTCAGCCATGAGCCACACGGGTGTCTCCAGAGATTGACTTCACACATTTTATTAGTTTTCCTTTCCTTCTTTTCTTGGTAATTAAGCTGAATTCAAGTATTTGTGTTTGCTTAGTTTATATTTTTGCATTTCCATTTTGCATGTTCTTTTATTCCAAGAGTGGTTAGCAGTTTAACATAAACATTTCCCTTGTGTTCTGTACAGGGATCTCTGATAAATTCCTTCAAGCCACCAGGGCCCACATCAGCATCCTGTCAGTTGTCCTCTGGTGATAAAGCTGCAGGTGAGTCTGCGTGTCTCTTTCATGAGAATGAAGACAAAAGATGCTCCTGATAGTTCCGGATAGTATAGATCTCAATAAGCAGGAAGGCTAGACCAGGCACCATATTCTGAAGACCTCAGCTATGAGGAACTACAAGGATATTGATAAGCCCTTTAACGGTTTCTGAAATTTGGAGTTGAAGTTGAAAGACTTTAGACTTAGCGTAGAGAAAAATTTTGATGTTCTTTTTCTAAAAGAAGTAATGTCAGTGTCTTCGTGCCTTGCTGCATAATCATTGTTTAGAGAAAGCATGTTAGACAGTTGAGAGCTGCCAAAAGGAGAGGAGTCTCATGCCTCAAAACACCTTTGCAGATTATAAATTAC
Organism: Cricetomys ansorgei; assembly: GCA_026225945.1. Taxonomy (NCBI): domain Eukaryota; kingdom Metazoa; phylum Chordata; class Mammalia; order Rodentia; family Nesomyidae; genus Cricetomys; species Cricetomys ansorgei. Next base: position 1,487,102 of record JAMJFZ010002981.1, read on the forward strand.
TCTTTTCTTTGCTTTCTCCCTTCATTCCCCTTCTCTTCTCTTCTCTCCTCTCCCTTGCTTTCCCCTTCCTCTGTTCCCTTGCTTTTTTACCCCCTTACCGTGGGAGGCAGTCATGTAGCTAAGGTTGACCTCAAACTGATATGTAGCCAAGGATGATAATCTTACATTTGCCTTCCCAGTGCTAGGAGTCTGCATGTGCCACCACGCCTAGTTTTACAGTGTAGTGCTTTCTGCATGCTAGGGAACCACTCTTCCAACTGAGCTACACCCTCAACCCCTTCACAATGACTATTCAAAAGCCAGTAAAATACATAAAATAAAAAAATTTTGTTACAGTTAAGATCTCATTGGGTAAGCTCATAATGCAAGGTTTTATAGCTTCACAGACTTATTGGCTAACTCAGGCATAGATACTTGTAATGAAGTTAGTGATTACAGTAACTAGAAGCGTTTTGACCGTGGCCTGAGTTTCAAGGCTTGCACTGCTCTTGGGAATGACCTGACTGGGATGGCAAGGGAATGAGAAAAGACAAAACACACAGGCACACAGAGAAGCTGGAATCGGGTAGACTAGCCACAGCATCCTGGAAGCTCAGCAGGTTTATTATATACTGTTGAGCAGGGAAGCAGGGTATTACAGCTAAACAGGGAAGAGGGCTTAGCTGATCTTTGTAGGAGCAGCCTCTGCAGGGAGCAGTCTTGAGGCTGTAATAGTGGTTGGGAAAAGACTACAGTGGCATTTTCTGCTCACACTGTCAGCATTCACACTTAGACCAGGAGAGAAAGCTTTGCCATTTCCCTTTGAAGCTGAGGCTTTGGTCCTTGACATGACCAGGACCATGTCAAACATTACACATTCACTCAGGACTTGATCGGCTCCCCACACCTAAGCACTGGAAGCCTCTAGTTGTCATGAGCGTCTTTCTCAGTGTCTATGATTGAACTTCTGTAGCCATTAGTGGGGCACCCACAGCTTCCATTTGAACAGCCTGTGCTGAGTTAGTTCTGTGTGTCGCCACTCTGAAGTCTAGCTTTTATTTTCATTCACGTTCTCAAGCAGGTTCTCTTAGAGACTGAATGTCACACAGCTGCCCACTTCTCATAATGGCCATCAGTCACTCAGTGGCTTCCTTCCTCTGTCATCCAGGCCTTCTGATCTGAAACTCAACGTGTTCCTCACACACAAACGAAAACCACTGTTACATAGACCAGGACAAGTTTAGTGGGCTCAACAAGACTCTTGATTCATTTAGGAATTTTTAAAAAGAAAATTGTCTCTATTTCTGGTTAATGTCTTTAAAATGTTTCAAAGGAGCATATGTCTTAGTTCTCTGAAGGACTTCATTGCAGAGCTCTTTGTTCCACTTAAGGCCTATGTGTAGGTCTGTCTCAGGCAGCAGTGTAGCTTGCCTTAATTTGGCATCAACATTTATGGAACCACAGACAAGATGAGAGACCTTGAGCACAAGGCAAGTGACATGTCGACTCTCCTTGGCTCGAGGCTTGTCACGAGGAAACACAGAAGGTTCCAAAAACTGAAGCTGTGGCTCTGAACAACAGAACACAGTCTGAGTTTCAGGAAATTACAGACCAGAACAGCACTCATAACTGACTTTTGGAATGTCCTTATCTTGTCCATTTCAGGTTCTGGGACAGTCAAGACAGAATCAGCTGTGACCTCGACTCCATCTGCTGTTGGCCAGTTCAACAAGCCTTTCTCATTTGCTCCATCAGGGTCAGTAATGAAGTTAAGTTTTGTGCTAAATCACTATCAGCCACATCTACACAAACCCTGAGGTCTTATATCTGTGCAGTGCATCTGCAAACAGCAGCAGTAGTTGAATGATTTAATGTGAATCTATTTTTCATCTGCGGTTTAGGGTTGTCATATTTGCTCTGTTTTCAAGCCTCATTTTTACCTCTCTTTTTTTTCTTTTTTTCTGGTAGAGAATATTTTGTCACTTCTGTAGGTCAGCCAGTGTACCACACCGAGGTGTTTTCATTTTGACACCATTTAGTGGTTGGTCATCATGACTCTGGAACAATCTAACTGCACTGAGTTGGATCTCTTGACCTGCACAGAGAACGCAGTGAAAGAATTAACCATTCTGAAATTCTGATTTGCAAATAGATGATGGGGGATGGGAGACTCAACAGAGACTCCTATAGCTCAGGCTGGCCTTAGTTTTGCTATGTAGCTGAGGATAAACTAGAACCTCCTCCTTCCACCTCCCAGGTCCTGGGATTGTAGGATAACTCATCATGTTCAGCAAGAAACAGTGACAACCATGGGTGTAGATTTGAGAGTCAGGTTAATGAAACAAAAAGACTTTTCTAAACCTCACCCTTCATTCACTGAGGACTGAGAGTGACCATTTTGTGGGTACCGCAGTAAAAGCCATTCAAATTGCTGAAGCTGGCCCTTCTCAGCTTTAGTGGAGTCAGACTGTGACCCCATCTGAACCTGCCAGCAGGCTTGTTGCACAGAAAGGCTGTGTACGCATTTCTGTTAGAAAAGCCCTTCATGCTTTCACTGTCTGCTTCTGTACCTGAACTCCACTAACTGGACTCCCTTCCCTCTGAGTAATGTGCTTCTGAACACCTTTCAACCTAATGTGAGAAGAGGGCACTAAAGTCAATTAGAAGGAGTTGTTTGTGTTTTCCATTGTTGTAAACCCTTACATCTATGCCTCCCAGGGACAACTGGAGTAAATTTTAAAGAGTAGGTCGAGGCCAAGGATTACTGTATCCTTTAAATATACTAATCTTCATGTCTCTGAAATGATAGTGCCCTTTGTATTTGTAAAGGAAACTGGAAAGATTTGGGTCAGTGAGCCAATGACCTAAAATTTCTTTGCCAAGTTTGAGGACAGCCAATTAAGAAAAAAGAGGTTTTGCTTCTTAATGTGATTTAAAATATTTGTGTATGTGTGTGTGCATGCACGCGTGTAGCATATCCTTAGAAAGTCTTTGTCCATTTGAGGATGGCAACAATAGGTGAGAAAGCCTGAATACTGACATTTTTACTATATTTGATAGGCTTGCTGCCCCATGTTTTGGAGTTACTCAGTTCAAAGTGTGTGTTCTTGCTGCAGTATGCAATCTGTTGCTTTACATTTCTCCCTGTTCTCCCTTCTGCTGCCTTGCCAGACTTTCCTTCTGCTTACTAGGCAAGCGTCTGCTCTGTGTCTTAGGTGCACATTCTTAAGTCTGCTGCAACTTTTAGTCTCTACCCAGGCCTGCTTTGGAAAGCCCAGCCAGCCAGCCAGCCAGCCAAAGTCCCCCCACCCCTCCCCTTGAATATCCCTGCTTGGAGGGACTGGAGGGGCTTTACTGCCTCAGTGATGTCTATTTTAACTCTGCTCTTGCTTATCACTAGGTGTAAATTCTTCAAGAGCAGATTATGTGAATGAGTTATAAGGAGTGTTAAAAGGGTGATGTGTCTCTCTTGGTTCCTTTTTAACTTTTCTTTCCCTCTCATCAGGACTACCTTTACTTTTGGGACAATCACACCGACACCGTCATCTAGTTTCACTGCTACACCAGGTATTGTTCCCATATTGCATGGTGTTCTTGGTGTTTCCCTCAAGGAGGAAACTTATGTGCAAGCATATTGACATTGTAAGTCTTTGTGGGTCTGTTCACAGTTTCTGTAGTCAGGTTGACAGTGATGGCATACATTAGAAACGTGTTAAAGGGCTTGGAATAGCTCAGCAGTGGAGCATCTTCCCAGCACACAGGAGGCACCAGAGCAACAGCAGAATGTTTGGTCCAGAACCTGATGTGGGACTGGTGAGAAGGCTTAGCAGCTAAAACCACCTGCTGCCAGACAGAACACCTCAGTGTGATCTCTGGGACCTACATGGTGGAAGGAGAGAACTGACCCCTGAAAGTTGTCCTCTGACTGCCACATGCACACACATGAACACGAAATAAAAATTTTAATGTAATATTTTTTTAAAGAACTGTTGTGAAGATTCGTCTGTTTGCATAATTGCAAACAAGGAAAGGACTTGCTTCTCAGTCTCATCTGCTGTACCATTTAAGTGTTAACGTGAGAATTCGGACCCAGGATGAAGTAGACACAGTACTATGTGTGTTAGGAATCCGTGACCTCCAGTTGGAACTGTAGACCAACACAAAAGAGAACATTTGTGTTAAGTTCCTCCAAGCTCTGTCTGAGTAATTAAATATATTTTTATTTTATTTAAAAGGAAGCTTTTATTATAGAGTGGAGTGTTTTTATTAGGAAAGTGTGACTTGTAAAATGCATGTGGGAGTTTAGCATCACATGTGCACCCTCCATAGTGGCCATTGCAGGTCTGTTACGTTTCCTTTGTCTTTAGTTAGTTTTCATTTAGCCTAATATCTTCTGTCACCTTTGCTGGGTCCGGTGACACAGGCCTATAATTCCAGCTACGTGGGAGGCTGAGGTAGGAGGATCACAAATTTACAGCCTATTTAGGCTACACAGTTAGTCAAGGCCAGCCTCGGCAACTTTGCACTGGCCTGTATCTCTAAATAAAAAGTAAAAAGGATATGAGATGAAGTGGAGTGCTGGAACACTTGCCAGGAGTAGATAAGACCCTGGCTTCAATCCGGGGGTAGGGGAGTCACGTCAGTGGCTCATAATTCTGTCCCATGGCTTTGCCATACCGTCTACCTACCCTGATAGAGCATATTTCTGGGCTGTGTATGTAATGAATAACATATCCAACATTTTATGTTTTTTACTCAACAAATCTTGTGTTTTTGTGCTTGGGAGTAGAACCTAATGCTTTGTATTAACAAATCTTTCAATTTTTATTATGAGATATGGTGTCACCGTTGCTTAGTCTGGTCTCAACTTCTGAGTACAAGTAATCTTTCTTGTCTTAGCCTCCTCTGCATACCTGGGATTATAGCCCTATGCCACCTATGCCCAGCTAACAGATTGCCTGGTACTTTCTATGTGACACTCGAGTACTAGAGTTTCCTAGTCAGAAGGGGCTCTTCTAATATGCAGATGGGGACCAGGGTATTGAAACCATAGTAGACATCCTAACTCTGGCCTGGGAATGGCCCTAACATTTTCAACCTTTGCCTGCTTCAGAGTGTGTGTGTATGTGTGTTCATATGTGTAAGTGTAAGCATACATGTGCCATGGTACATGTGTAGAGATCAGAGAATGACCTGGGTCTCAGTTCTGCCTTCCACCTATTTGAGGAGAGGTCTCTTGTTTGCCATTACATGTATCAGGCTATCGGGCTAGCTGACCCGTGCTCCAAAGATTCTTCTGTCTCCAGTTCCTCTCTCACCTTAGGAACACTGGGTGCACACTATTGTGCCTGGCTTTATGTGGGAGTTGGAGTTTTGACTTGGGTCCTCACACTGTGAGTAAAGCTTTGCCCACCAAGCTGCTTCCCAAGTCCTGCCCACTCTCACTTGCTAAAGTGAATATCAACTCAAAAGTATGAAATTTGGGAGAGGAACAAACACCATTGTCCAGGCCCTAAGGAGATAAAAGTAGGGATAAGATGCAGTAGTAATCCTATATCAGCTCTGAGTCAGCTCAGTAGTAGATAACAACCCAAAAGCCACAGGCAGCATCACAGTACCCATAATGCCATGTTCAACAGAACACTGGTAAACAGCTTGATTGTAGTAAAAATTCTCATCTGTGTCCTTAAACAGTAAAGAGCTTCCAGTCTGTGTCCAATTGGCCTGTCAGGATTGTCTATAGATTATCTGATGCCCAGGGTGGAGGGAGACCATTACCCTCAACACTATTTTGAGAGCAGTTGAGAAAGTAGCATAGGTGCTTTTCTACTTCTCTTTGGGGATAATTTGTCCATTTCATGTATCTTAGGTATCAGGTGTTTGTTGTGATGTAATGGTCAGAGAGAATCTTCATTCCTTCCCACCTGAGAACTGTGTCAGCAGGGCTAATACTCCTGTGGAGAGTGGTCATCCCGTCCTTCCCAGAACCCTGCCGTTAGAACCAGCTATCCCTGACTAAAGACAGGAGAGAGAGATTACTTAGAAATGAAGTCCGTGGAAATGTGATAAATCATATTTTCTAAAATCCAGCCCTTTTCCTGATTTCTTTTTCTTGCTAGGGGCAGCATCCCCAACTAAAGAGTCAAACCTCGAGGCCTTCTCATTTGGCGGGGGAAGCAAATCTTTTTGTGAGACCATTCCTGGAAACTCCCCTTCCCCAGGAGCTACATCGGCACCCAGCACTTCTGTGACAGCTGCCTCTCCGGGAGATTCTGCTCCGTCCAGCAGCAGACCTGCAGCTCCTTCTGGAACTGCTGTATCCACTGCCTCTAACAAATTGGAAACTCTACCGTCCAAGTTGGGAGAGCTTCTGTTCCCAAGTTCTCTAGCTGGAGAGACTCTAGGGAGCTTTTCAGGACTGCGTGTTGGCCAAGCTGAGGATTCTACGAAGCCAGCCAGTAAGGCCTCATCTACGAACCTGGCCGGAACCCAGCCAGCCAAGCCCTCAGTGTTTAGCTTTCCTAGTAGTACATCAGTGTTAGGGAAGCCTATGGAGTCCACTGTGACCTCCTCTGCGACCCCTGCCCCAGTAACACCAGTCTCGGCTTTGAGCGTGAGCACCAGCAGTTCCTCAGCAACTGTCTTTTGCTGTCTGCCCCTTACCAGTGCCAGACCTTCTGGGCTGATGAGTTTTGGTGGGACATCTCTGGCTGGTAGCAAGGCTAGTTTCTCATTTGGAAACCAACAGACTAGTATTACAGTATCTTCGGCTACCCCAACATCGACCTCAGTTGCTCCTTCCCTTTCAACGTCCTTCCCTACCTTGTCATTCGGCAGCCTCCTGAGTTCAACATCAGCTTCTTCCCAGCCCTTGTCCTCTGGGAAGAACACAGAGGAGGCCACACCCTCGGCTGTACCTGAGAAGTCAGGCCATAGTGAAGTCTCAGCATCAACACCCTCACTTCCTGTACAGCCACAGTCAGCCCAGCCTCCCCAGCCTTCTCTACAAACTTCTGACCCTGTCAAAAAAGAACCTGTTCTTGTGCAGACAGCAGACAGCAGTCCCAGCACACCAGCATCTGCTGCCAGTCTTGAGGCACCTACAGAGCCTAGTCCAGCAGCCCCAGGGGGCCCTGACAGCAAAACAGAGGTGGCACCTCCTGCTTCCACCTTTGCAGGGCCTGGGCAGGCTCCTGTTGCAGCAGTAGTTCTCCCAGGAGCAGGCTCAGCAACTGTTGAAACAACCGGTACCCCCAGCAACTCCAGCACGGTCTCCAGCAGTGCCCCAACTTCCACCACAGAGACAGCTGTGTTTGGGACTGCCACTTCTGGTTCCTTGGTCTTTACACAGCCACCTGCTGCCAGTTCTAGCTCAGCATTCAGCCAGCTCTCCAGTAACACGGCCACTGCACCCTCTGCCACTCCCATGTTTGGGCAGGTGGCAGCCAGCATAACCAGCACAGCCACTGCCACACCACAGGCCAGCAGCTCGGGATTCAGCACCCCTGCATTTGGTGCTTCAGCTCCTGCAGTCTTTGGGCAGACAGCATTTGGGCAGGCCCCAGCCTTTGGGCAAGCAACAAGCAGCCCTGCAAGTGGCTTCTCCTTCAGCCAGCCTGGGTTCAGCTCTGTACCTGTTTTTGGCCAGTCTGTCTCCTCTACTCCCACCTCCACCAGTGCGAATGTCTTCGGAGCTGCCTCGAGTACCAGTAGCCCCAGTTCCTTCTCCTTTGGACAGGCCTCCACCAATACAGGAGGGACTCTGTTTGGCCAAAACAATCCTCCTGCTTTTGGTCAGAGCCCTGGCTTTGGGCAGGGAGGCTCTGTGTTTGGTAGCACTTCAGCCACTACCTCTACAGCAGCACCTTCAGGGTTTAGCTTTTGTCAAGCCTCGGGTAAGAATTTGCAGAACTTTTTGACTTTGTTATCTTCTGTGCTATTTAAAACATTTGTAACCAGTCTCCACTGTAGCTGGGTGTTTTAGTGTATGCCTGTAATCCCAACTCTTAGAAGGTAGAGGCAGGAGGATCAGAAATTAAAGGTCAACCTTGCCTACATAATAAGTTCAAAGCCATCCCAGGCTATATGAAATCCTGTCTCAGGAGCAAATGAAAAATGTAAAAGTAGTGCTCGCACTGTCAGGGCTTGCTTTGTCCTGATTGTGGCTTAGCGTTGCCCTAGTCTTGTTCCTCAGTGAGCTTTACTCTGTTGGCCACAAGACTACCAATTTCATAGACTAAAAAAGTATACCTTTTTGTTTAGGTAATTTACCTCTTAATTACAGATTTTAAATTTGGAAAGCACTTAAGAGACCCTAAAACTGTCGAACTCAGGCAGCCTGACCTGACAGTAGGTGGTGCAGGTGTCAGAGTAGGTAGGGTCTGGTCTTCCCATTTAGCTCACTGCTTGGTGGATAATTTTTATTTCTTCAGACGCTGTCTTTCTGTGTGAAGTGGGCATACTGCCACTTCAGTAGCAATTAAACAGACATACACATAGCTTTCTGGTGGTTCTCTTACGAAAGGTAATTCTTTAGCAGTTAGGCTCCAGGAAACCAAAAGATCAATGATTCCTTGGTAGGCCATACTGAAGGTTATTGATGATTGATTTTCTTCTGTGATAATTTTTTTGAAATGACTTGTAATTTGTTAAAAGGAAATGTTTATCTTCTTTCAATGAGTGTTAAATTCCTACAAAAACAACTATAAGGACACAGTGGGATGAGAACGTAGCTCTGAGGCCCCACCCCCAATGCTCTGAGGCTGTGCAAACAAGTGACCCATCTGGACTATAGAGGTGTGATGGCTTAGTCCCGAGATCGGTCAGGAAGAAGGCTATAAACTTAAAGGAGAGCAAAATGCTAGCACTCCTGTCATGCACCTTGAGAACAGGACTTAAAAAGTCTGTGCAAGCCTCAGCAAGCCACCTCACCAAATTTGCAGCCTCCAGAGAGATCTTGCTTGAACATACAGTGCTTGGATGGAAAGCTCCTGGGCCGTCACCTCCAGGCTCCAGCTCCGGAAGTGAGCCCAGGATTCCTCCCCACGTCCCTTCTCATCCTCTCCTCTTTAGTCATAGGCTTGCCTCACTTGCCTCAGTTGTGTGGTTGTACCCGATAGGAAGACAAGCCGCCCTGATAGCGTCCTGTGCTCGACTATAGAGAGCAGGTGGAAAGACCCTAGTGTTAGTTAGTCCTGGAAAGTACTCACAGCCAAGAGTCTGAGGGTGTGCCTCCTTGCCAGCCCCCACCACATGCTAGGAGACAAGACTTCAGTCCTGGGAACAACAATGAAGTAAAGGCCTTGCAATTGGCCTTCCATATGTACAGGTTCTGTACCTGCAGATGTGCCTACTATGAATTGAAATAATTGAAAAACCTGAGCTGATCATGTGCACTTGTCATTATCCCTAAGTCCAGAGTAGTGACTACTTAAAACAGCCTCACCAGCATACTGCAGTGTACCACAGGCCATCCCAGGATGATGAAGGTTCGTGGGAAGACAGGATGCATGGGTTCTACACAAACACCACCCAAAGTCATGAAAGAGACTGGAATATCCTCAAATTTTATCCTCATGGGTCTAGAACTGATCCCATATGGATACCAAGGAACAACTGTGGATACATAGAATTTTGTCCATTTCCTCAGTGTGGAAACAGTTTTTTTTAAATAGTTGTTTTTGTATTTGATATTTTCCTCCATGTGAGTGTATGTGTGTGATATATTTTGATCAGAATCACGCACACCTCCATGCTCTGTCTTAACCTTCCTCCTGCTCCCTCTGGAACCCTTCTTCCCAACACATCCCTGTCCTGCTTTCCTTTTTTTCTATTTTTTAAAAAATGACTGAGTTTGATAGTTTGGTTGGAGTACTTTCATGAGCATGGGTGTGGGATTGTTTACTGGATCATGACAACTTATCCATGGCTACACTTCTGAAGAAAGATGACCCCCCCTCCTCCAGCAGCTACTAACTCCCCGTTAGGGGTAGGGGTAGGGCCTTATGTGTTCCTCCCCTTCCCAGGCGGGTCGTCATCACTGCTGCGAGTGCATGAGCACAACAGCCATGTCATGTTCAGAAGACAGTTTCCCTCTTTCTTCCTGTCACCCTGCTCTTACATTCTTCACCGCCCCTTGCTCCACCTTCCATACTGTTCTCAAAGCCTCTAGTCCAGTTTAAGGTTGAGCACTCGACAGTCACTTAGTCTCAGCACAGTTAGGAGTCTTTTCATTAACCACTGCTTACTGCAAAAAGCTTCTCTGACCAAGAGAATTACAAATATTTAGAAGAAAATTTTGACTTGTCTATTTAGCAGAACAACAGTAATAATAGCCTCTCCCCCTAGTACCTATGACCTTCTCAACCTGGGCTTTTGACCAGGTTGTTTTCAGTACAGGAATGAATTCCCTCATGTGGAGTAGACCCCAAATCCAAGCAGCAGTGATTGGTTACTCCCATAACATTCATGCCACTATTGCGCAAATAGGCACGATTTTTTTTTTCTTGTGGGTCAGTATTGTAGCATGCAGAATAAGACCACCAATGGATAAGACCAATGATGACTTTTTACCCCCAGAGGCATCCTATCTGAAGTCTGTGGGTGCCTTTGTTGTTGTTTTGGCTTGGTTTTAATTTTGATGTTAAAAAGATTTGTCCAAATTGAACTTTGTCTTTTGTCTTATAGGTTTTGGGTCTAGTAATACTAGTTCTGTGTTCGGTCAGGCAGCCAGTACTGGTGGATCAGTTTTTGGCCCGGTAAGTATACATGGTTGTCTCTATTTGTGTCACCATCTGTCTAGTTTTCTCCAGTGTAATAGACTCAGTTCACAATCATTGTCCAGGCTAGCAAACAGTTGCAGTGCTTCCCCCCTCCCCATCCCCAGACAGGGTTTCTCTGTGTAGCCCTAGCTGTCCTGGAACGCACTCTCTAGACCATGCTGGCCTCGAACTCAGAGATCCCCTTGCCTCTGCCTCCAGAGTGCTGGGATTAAAGATGTTTGCCACCACAGCCTGGCCACATGCTTATCTTAAGCTCCAGTCTTCAGCTGTATGTAAGATGCAGAGGACTCCACTTCACACTAAAGAGAATTGCCAGTGTATGGTTGATTCTTTGGCAGTACTCTGGGAGAAAGCACTTATCTGGACTCTTGTCTATCTACCTGTTCTTTTAGGTCATGGTTGACAGACTACAATCCACAGACTAAAGCCACCTGTTGGCTTTATTTTTTTATTATTTTCCTGTTCTTTTATTTAAAATTATTGAGCTAAGGATGGTTTTTACTTCTTTCTTTCCTCATTTTTATAGCAACTGAATCTAGGACCTTGATCATATTAGACAGGTACTCTACCACTGAGCTACATCTCCAGTCCCACACACACACGCCTCCCCTCCTTTTCTTTTAAATTTTAGTTTTTATTTTGAAATCAGGTCTAAGTTGCCCAGACTGACCACTTGCCATCCTCCTGCCTCAGTCGCCTAAGTCGATGGAATTTTAGGCCTATGCCACCAAACCCAGCATTTCATCATCATAGTTTTTAGTTTTTAAATGGTTGTTTAGAAAGAAAACAGTGAGGCAGAGACCACAACATCTGACCCTGTGGTGAGCTGCCTGTGGTCCTAGGCCTCATGGTAGCCTGAGCTTTGGTGCTCAAGTAAGGCAGAATTTGGATGTTTTAATCAGGTTGGTACTCCATAGGTAAGTGCTATTACTGTCCCCATTTAAAAGAAAAGGACAGTGGGGCCCAGAGAGACTGAGTGTACTGTTACATGCCACCAGCTGCCCTCAGTCCCACAGCTCACCAGGGCCTGCAGAAGACAAAGGAGATGACTGTGGCCTTGGTAGTCGGAGCTGGTGAGATTCCACAGTGAATGAAGCGGTGAGCATGATGTGTGTTCCTATTCATCCTCAGGAGCTTTCATTATTATATTTTACCTTTGGAGATGGGCTCACCCTAATTAGTGATCCTCTTAGAAACAGGGAAGTGATCTCTGGTAGAAACCTACAAAAATGGTGGGGAAATGCTTCATAAAATACGGAAACCCTGTTTTTAAAAGCACTGCTAAACTAACTTACTGAGCCAAGGTGGGGAAGTGGGAGTGGGAAAGGTGGAGACCTAGAAAACCAAGTGGAACTCAGAAGCCAGTAGCTCCATAGTAAATGCACAGAAACCAAGGTGTGTACAGAGTTGAGAGTTCAGAAGGGACTCGCTCCAGATCCTTGGGGCTTGGCCTGTGCAAGTGGCCTGATGTTGGAATGTAGCAAGAAGAACACAGCTACTCTGGTGTAGAAAACCGTCACTCCATGTCTCAGCTTTACTCCTGTGGACACTGTTTCCCACAGCCAAATCAGTCTAAGGAAGCCAGGAGATCCGAACAATAACAATGTAAACATCAGAGGAAGTACATTTACAGACACTTCTAGACTAACTGACAGCTGTGTTTTACGTGTTTAAAAGATGTAAAAGAGAAACTTGAAAATTTCAGTAAAAAATGGGAAATTCTAAGAAGTGTCATTGCAGTTTTTAAAGGGACCAAATAGAGCTCTTACTTTAAAAAAAAAAGAAAAAAGGAAAAAAAAAGTCCTTGACACCTAGCCAGGCCATGGTGGCGTACACCTTTAATCAGCACTCAGGAGGCAGAGGTAGGTAGATCTCTGAGTTTAAGGCCAGCCTGGTCTACAGAGAGAGTTCCAGGACGGCCAGAGTTACAACAGAGAAACCCTATCTTGAAAAACCAAAGGGAAAAAAAAATGTTGACAGCTAAGGGCACTATGGATGTATTCAACAGCAGAGGAGACCCCAGAGAAAAGCAGTAATATATAAGAGTACTCAGAGTGTAGGCTCTGGGAACAGTGGAGAACTTCACAGCTCTTCTGCTCTGCCTCAGCAGCACCAAAGCAGCTGTAGGCAATCTGAAAAGAAAGAACAAGCTATAGCTGGAGAGATGGCTCAGCATATCTGAGCAACTTGCTGCTCTTGCAGAGGACCTGGATTTGGTTCCCAGCACCCACAGAGGCTCACAACCATCTGTAATTCCAGTTCCAGGGATACAGTGCCCTCTTCTGACCTCTGCAGGCACCAGGCACACATACGCCTATATACATGGAGGCAAAATACACGCGTAAAATAAGCTTAATAAGTCTAAAAATAATTTTAAAAGCGATAGCACAGAATCTTCCAATGAAGCTTTACAAAAACGGTGAGTGGGGTTTAGCCTCTGAGCTATTAATTGGCTGACCCTTAAACTAGAAGTTAGGGTAAATTTTGTGACTGTATCATGGAGATCAAAAACATGGAAAAGATGGAGAGCCCCTGGAAAAAAATGATTCTCTAAAAGAAAACCCAACACAGGTGCACTTGAGAGCTACTGAAGAAAGAGAGTACATGCTGGCAATATTTAAAAAGGACAAAAATTTCCAAACCCTGTAAATATAACTAGCCCAAAGATTAAAATATCCAGCAGATGCTCAGCTACTTGGCATCAAAGTGATGAACATCGAAGGTGATGAACCCAAGACCCAAGTGAGCACAGAGCAACCACAGTAAGATGAAAGGCTTCCAGAGGAAAAAGCTAACTGTCTGTAGGGTGTAATGGACTAACAGCTGATGTCACAGCTTGAAGACTGCCTGCAGTTCCTAACCCAGGAGAGAGTCCTTGTAAGGAACAAGGGGAAGCCAAGCGATTCTGAAGTAAAGGAAACTGCTGAGAGATTTCACATCCACCAGACCTGAAGAAAACCCAAGGAATATTTGTCAAGAAGAAAATTTTGACCTTGACAATGGCTTTAATTTTAAGGTAAAACATGGAATGTAGGCATGGAACGGGGAAATTGTAGCCTTATAACCTGTGGAGTGACTATATTCAGAATCTGTGAAGAATGCCTACAAAGAAAATCAAAATGGCTGTTAGAATCCTGCTTCTTCCAAGTACCAAATGAAAGGGCAGCAGGCTCACCTGAGGCCACAGCAGTTCCCGTAGCAGTGTGTATGCGGTATGGGGGAGCCCTATAAAGCGCTTGAGCATGTGCCGCCTAGAGCATTGCGCTCACATTGTTACAGTCATATGTCAGCATCCAGTGAGAGTGAGCTTCCATACGGAAAGTTTGAACTTAGAATAGGGCTGCTTGATGGGTGCAGGAGCATGTGCGGGAGCACACACACACGCACACACACACTATAAATGTTACTTTTTTTTAATCATAAAGCAGGTGGATGACAATTAGAAAAAAGACAGTGCTGTTGTATGGGCATTATCACTGTGTAACTGTGCATAAAAATAACTAAAATGAGCCAGGCATAATGATATAGCCTGCAATTACAGCACTCATGAGGCCAAACCAGGAATCACAAGCCTGTCACTACAAAGTGAGTTCCAGGACAGCCCGGTCTATCACACAGAGAAACCCTGTCTTAAAACAAACAAAAACTAAAATGCATTGAGACTGTAGAGATTCAAACCTTTGTACGTTGCTGGTGGACCTATATGATTGTACAGCCATTGTGGAATGTAGTTTGGGGCTTCCAAAGGCTAACAGTACTTCTGCCACGTGCCTCGCAGTTTTAACTCCAAGATCATAACCAAAGGAGAATTGAGAAGAACTCAAGCAGATGCTTACGCCAGTGTTCTTGGTAGATGAAACACCTGTGTGTCAATAAGTGGGCAGATGAATAACAAAATGTTGAATGTACATTAATGGAATATTATTCAGCCACTAAAAGAAATGACGTTCTGAATATCGTGAGCAAAGCAGAATAAGCCAGATGCAACAAGATAATACTGAACAATTCTACTTGTATTAAATGCCTTCAATGTGTAAATTCATCAAGGCAGGTTGAAACTGACATGGACAAGAGGAAGAGAAAATGGGAAGCTGTGATGGTTGAGCTACACTGGGTGTAATTACTGCCACAGCCATGGGAGTTACAGATTATCAAAATGCCAACTTTGCTTATGTATTTTGCTGCAATTTTTAAAAACTGATAGTGACACATGCTAAAATCCTTTTGGGTTTAAATTTTAAATCATTGTGTTTTTTGTACTGAATTATATAACAATATATTGGGTCTTGAAATAGACATGTACACATACTCCCTAACACCCCACCCATCCCCAACACACACATCTTTTCTAAGAAAAAGCAAGGCCTGAAGCACAGAAGGAGCCTGATGAGTGGTTGGCAGGCCCTGCCTCAGCCAACGATCTTGCTCCAGCTCAGCTAGGAGACAGATAACCTGAACACTGGGGCAGACAGACCAGTGCCAGCCAGAGGTGAGCACAGCACCCTGAAGTAGACACCTTTCCTGGTCTGTGGGCGATAGAGTGCACTCTTCTCTGGGACACAAAGGTGCCTTCATCACTACTGTTCTCCTAGTGCAAGGTCCAGTATTCAAGGGAAAATTCCAGGTAGGCTAAACCCCAGCACTGGGAAGTGAGGCAGCCCGGGCTACACAAAAGCAAAGCATGTGCGTGCACACATATGTAAAAGAAGCAAGTCAGAGTGAGCAGAACCCACAACCATGTATAACCCAGCCATTCAACTAAGGAGGACCCAAGTATGGAACTGGAGACAAAGGCTTTAAAATAACCACGTTCCAGAGTTCATGGGAGAATACCAACAACAATGGAATGGAGGCGGCAGAGGAGCAGATTTAAGAAGCAGACTTGATCTGCCTGAGGCAGAAATAAGAGCTAAGGGAAAGCGGAACTTCCTCCTTTGGTTAGGATTTGTTGCCCACTTCCCTTCATTCTGTGGGTGGCCATCTCAGGCTGTGTTGAAAGTATTCCATTTTCCTAGGTTCCTATGTCGGGAACAGCATGCATGCTTCAGTTATCCTTGCTGTCACTGGGTATTCAGGATTGCATTTTTAAAAGAAGTTCAAGGGTGGGTAACTGTTCAGTAGATTAAATGTATTGCCCTAAGACCAAACATGGTTTTCTGTGTGCAGAGCACCAGAGACTTGTGCTCGAACGCTGGCAGAAAGGCCAGATCACTCAGCCTGTAAACAGGAATGGAGGAACTGGCTGTACGAGCACAGGTTGTGTGGAAGCTGAGCTGTAGATAGTCCTGACCAAAGGCCCAAACCAGAGTATCTCGTGTGGTGTTGGAGGTGGGAGCTAAGAGAAGACCCCAAAGCGTGCAGAGAAGCTCTGGCGCTCAGGAGGTGCTGACTGAGCCTTTCTGGGCAGGGCTTGTGTGTCTTGCTTTTTAATACTAAACACTTAACAAGTTTGTGTGTCATTCTTGCACAGGGGCATGCTTCTCTTCTCTCTGTTGTTCCAGTTTTAGTATATGTGCTGCCTGAGCAAGCACTCGGTGTAGTTCTGTCTCATGGGAGGATGGACAGTACTGCTGCGCCCACAGCATGCATCCCCAGTCGTGCTCTGCGTTGCTGCCCTTCTCTAAAGCCCATCTGATTCTGCATTAGCAGTTAAGGAGATGTCAGCTCAACTAATGTGAGCAGCCCCTCAAACCTCAAGCTGGTCTCCCTTAAAGGGCCAGTTTCTAAACAAATTGAGTGCCTGGTGCTTGATACAGCTCTGAGTTAGCAAGTGCCTGAGTCCTCAGTGCTTGGATAGCATTCACCAGCGGTCATCTTTCAGGCAATGAGGCTAATTTAGGCTGCTCTCTGTAGCACTAAGCAAGTCATTGTGAATTATAAGTGCAAAGATGGAGAGAAATCCCTCTAAATCACTCATCAGTGCCGATGACTTCAGCTGACACTAGAGGAATCTGAAGACGTCGTAGCTGCTCCATTTTCAAACTTGCATTTGGTGCATCTGGAATGCTTGATTTTCTTGTCCCTGGTGTTAAGACAGTGTGCGCAGCATGGCGATAAGCATTGAGCACCCACCTTCTCTAAAGACAGTACCCAGGAACCTCGGGTTTGTAGGAAGTTTTCTGGAATCAGCCTCTCATGGATCTGTTGGAGGGTTCCTTCCAGAACTGATGACAGGGCTCTTGCTTTTTGCATCAGCACCAGCTGTGAGCCCCTCCTGCCAGGATGTGGCCTGCAGTTTTATGATGACCTCTCATCCTTTCTTGCTTCCTGCCCCCCTCCCATTGTTCTTTTTAGCAGTCGTCCACTTCCGGTGGTAGCGTGTTTGGGTCTGGGAGCACTGCACGAGGCGGTGGTTTCTTCAGCGGCCTTGGAGGAAAACCCAGCCAGGATGCTGCCAACAAAAACCCATTCAGTTCAGCCAGTGGGGGCTTTGGATCTACAGCCACCTCAAGTAAGTTGGGAAGGATTTTCCCAGCCTCTCGGTCCTCTGATGCCATTGTCATCCTGTGGTGTCATCAACGCTTCAGAACAAATACAAAAAAGGAGAAAGCTAGAGAGGGTCTATTTAACGCTACCCACATCACTCTGCTTTGGTTTTTATTTTTGTTTTAATGAAGCATCCTCTGCAGTCGTGAAAGGACAGCAGAGCTTCAGGGAGTGTTGAGTGTTGTGGGCTGCTGTCTTCTCTCCCAAGGCCCAGCTTGCTGTTTCCTAGTACCAAGATCGTGGGAAGGCAGCGAAGGCAGACAGCTGTGAGCCCCACACTGGCGCAGGGCTTCTGCTTGCCCAGCTCTCTGACTCTGAAGTACAGTGGCAATTGGCTCAGCCTGCATGTGTCTCATCATTTACCTTTGCTGCCTTTTCCCCTGAAGCTCTACTTCTTAGCACTTTTTTCTCCAGCTAGTTTCACGTTCTATGTTGATCTGTATGCCATGTTTGGAAGTATAAGATAGTGTGTACTGCTGCTCCAGCTGGATTGCAAGTTGGGTTCTTGTCATCCTCACCTTAAACTGCTTTAACCTAATGGGCTATATTGAGCTATACAAGATATTAATGAGTCTTGTGTTTGTATCCTCGACTATTTTCATAATATTAAGGCCTGTGGAATTAAGAGCAATGTTTTCTGTTCCAGTTTTGCTCTTCTAGCTGTATAGATCAAGGGCCGGTTATTCTGATGTCTCTGCTCACTCATCAAGGCTCTGGCATCCAATGGTTCTGAGCACTGTTGCTTTCCTGGGCTAAATCCCCACTTGTGCTTCCTGCCCACCTCTCACATAGGTCTTTCTCTGCTTGTCCTCTACATTTCTCTTCAAGGACCTGAAGCACATTTGTGTTGGAATGGGAGGTCACCTGTTTCAAGCTTGCAGCCTGCAAAAGGCTCCCTTTATGGCTGCTCTTTTGGAAGCTGTCCAGGAGAAGAGCCTAGGTGGGGCTCCAGGACAGCCCCTCCCAGTGCATCAGACCAATGCTCTGTGACTTCCAACCTGCAGAAAGCTGGAGCTTGACCTCTGTGACACTATGTCAGACTTAATAGTTCAGACCATGATGTTGGATATTGTTGGAGTTTTACCAAATACAAAACTAAAGACGACTATATAAGGCCTGCAGGGTGGCAACGCAGAGCAGGTGCTGGCTTAACCTGTCTTTGTTACTCCGAGGTATTAGTTCACAGTTGGCTCCACCAAAAAGTGTTTTCTGACCAGCTGATTCCGGCACAAGTGGAGAATCTTCTACAGTGAAGCACAGTCCATCCACCAAGACATTTATTTACATGTTTTTAAAAGTTGGGCCAGCAGCCAGTTGTGTTGTCTCATGCCTTTAATCCCAAAGGCAGGTGGACCTCAAGTTCAAGGCCAGCCTAATCTAAAAGCAAGTTCTGGGCCAATCAGGGCCACACAGTGAGACCATCTCAAAAATTAAATAAATGAGTGAGTGAGTGAGTGAGTGAATGAGAAAGAAAAAAAAGCTAGGCCAGTAAGGTGGCCCTGAGGGTTAAAGGCACATGCCACTAAAGCTAGCATCGTGAGTTTGATACCCAGAACCCACATGGCGGGAAGAACGAACTGACCACTAGATGCATGCCATGGCACATGAATGTCTACACACATGTGGAAACACAGAAAGTCAATAAATACATGTAATGATTTTTTTAAGCTACTAATATGGAGCCATTAGAACCAAGAAACATAGATGCTCGTAGTCCTGAGCCACATTCCAGAGCAACTTGGTTGAATAGTAGGACTGCAGTAGGAGTGGAGTCACCCTTAATCTCCTTAGCACATGCTCTGTGTTGCCCATGATGAGGGGCAGCAGGAGCTGGAGGTGAAGGAGCAGCAGGGAGTCTTTCAATCTTTCACAGTTTGTATAGTCAGAATCACTGTCCCTGTGTTGTGTCAGGGGGCTAGGACTTAGGGTAGCTGAGTCCCTACCTGAGGTCACAGAACCATGAATAATTAGCCTAGGCCTGGCTGCAGACCTCAGTCTGTTCCACTGTAATGTGGGACAAAGGGATCTCTGTTTTTAGCTATTTACATGAAATGTACACACTGACAGGATATTGTGTGAGGTGTGTGTGTGTGTGTGTTCACATTCAAGGAAAAATGTTCTTAAAATATTTACCATTCCTTAATGGTGAAAACATTAAAAAAAAATACTTCTAGCTTTAAAAAAATATAAACTGTATACATCATTACCCATAGTCCCCTCCAGAACCCCTTCTATGTGTTTATTTCTTTATTTCATCTATTTATTTGTGTGTATGTGTGTGGGCATGCACATGCAGCAGGCTGAGTGTGCAGGCCAGAGGACAGTTCTCAAGAGTTGATTCCTTCCTTCTACCATGTGGGTCCTGAGGATCAAACTCAGTTTGTAAGTCTTGGCAACAAGTGCCTTTACCCACTAAGCCATCCTCCTGGCTCTTGCTAATCAACTTTTCCCTCTTCCCTGCTTCACCAAACTCTGGTAGCCACCATCCTACTCTCACCTACGAGATCAACTTTTTTAGAGTTCACAATGAGGTACTTGTTTTTCCTCTGATGAGCTTCTTGCACTTAACATAAGCTCCAGATCCATCTAGGTTGCTGCAAACAACGGAATTTTATCCTTTTTGTGGCTAAATTGTGTGTGTGTTGTATACATATATGTATACAACATACACACGTATACATGTATATACACACACACACATATATATTATATATATATAGTGTTTTCTTTATTGATTCCTTAGTTGATGGACACTTGGGTTGTTTCAATTTCTTCGCTATTGACAGCACGGCTGCAATTAAGCATAGGTGTGCAGGCATCTGAGTCTGGCTTCATTTGACAAAGGATCCTTAAAGAGAGAAAAGGATGAAGGTTTCTGAGTGGTCTCTGACTTCACAAAAATTTAAGCCTTCTAACATTGTCTTTGTATTTCACTTTTCATGTGGTCATACCACATTTTACTTGAGAAGATCTCACTCCTAATCTTGTACTTGAAATTGTTGTTTGAAGTTTTATGTTGCTAGTACTACTCAGGTCAGGAGACTGAAGCTGGAGTGAGTCTCCTGAAATATCAAGTTACAGGGATGTCACCCTGCCTTACAGGGTGTCAGAGGTAGCCTTACCTCATTCCTTGAAGACTGCCTTGAAGAGCAGACTGCCCAGAGCACAGCCATCCTGTGGTGCCCACCATAAGGGAGCCAGAGCAGGCTCTGTCCATCTTGCTCTCAGGGTCAGACATGCTTGACAGTGGATCCTCAAAGTCAGTGGTCTTCAGAAAAGTGACTATGCTTTAGTAATGCCTGGAAATTTGAGATGACCATGTGCCTAGAATGAGGCTACTCCCTCTCCAGCTTAGCTGAGGAGCACTGGAGTGGACACTGTTGCCTGGTTCAAGCTCCCATTAGGGTGGGCTTTAGCAGAGAGTGACAAGAGGCCTAAGAACTTGGTGTGTTGGGGTGGGCCAACCTCTCCAGCAGCTCAACTTTGAAAGTGATTGTAAGTGCAGCCCACCTCCCCATGTCACCTACACCAGGAGCACCTACTGGCTGGGGAACAGCGAGACCTGTACACGTTTGTATTTTTTGCTTGGTGACATTGTCAACTCTGTTAGGCATGTGGCCATCACCAATGTATACATTTTGACAGGGATTTGCGTCTGTGTCTTGGGGTAGAACTGCCTTCCCCGTTTCAAGGTGACTTCTCCCTACCTTGTCATGGTAACAAATGTAAACTTATTTTAACAAAGCACAGTCATCGAAACATTGTAGGGATGTAGGTATTATTCCTGGCTCCTCCTCCCCCTCTCCTCCTCCTTCTGTCTCTCTCTGTCTCTTCTCTCTCCCTCCCCCCTCATCAGAGAGGAGTGTTACTGCATAGCTCAGACAACAGCCAGCATGCTGGCAGCCCCAATGCTGGGCTAGACTCTGGTCTAGCTTGACGTGAGAGGCAGGCCTTGCTGTCCAGAAGTAATAGCCCAGGAGACAAGCAACCGGTCATCTTTGTTGGTTGGACCAAGACCCCTAGGAGCCCTACTGTGGGGGCTCGATTGCCTTTTAGTTTTCTCTTTGTGGAGCTGTGCTAGGAAGTCCTGAGCCTGAGTGCCAGAGATGTCAGACTCATCATCAGGAGCTCTGCTAGATGCTGGACTGCACCATTGCTCCTAACTGTCCAGACACTGAGCTGATGTGTCTCCCTTCTGTCATCTGAGAAGTAAATAAGGATATCTCCCTCCTATTCAGACTCCCTCATACCTGTTCTTGGTTCCTTTAGATACCTCTAATTTGTTTGGAAACAGTGGAGCTAAGACATTTGGAGGGTTTGGCAGCTCATCCTTTGGAGAACAGAAGCCTGCTGGCACCTTCAGCTCTGGCAGTGGAAGCGTGGCATCCCAAGGCTTCGGATTTTCCACTCCAAATAAAACAGGTACACCACAAGTATGACCCGTGCATGCGTGCGTGTGTGTGCGTGTGCGCGCGCGCGCACACGCGCATAGGCATGCACTTGTGAATTTATGTAAGATAGACCATGGAAGGCAAATGTCTTTGGGTGCTTAATCTCACCGGAGTGAGATTGGAGTAAGGAAAAAGTTACTCTGTTCTCTGATTTATTTTTTTTGTATTTATTTTTGTATTTATTTATTTGTATGTATTTGTATTTATTGAGCATCTACTGCATTTCTAACACATAAGATATCCTTTAAAGTAAAGAAGAGCCAGACACGGTCATGCATGCCTTTAATCCCAGCACTCCAGAGGCAGAGGCAGGTGGATCTCTCTAAGTTTGGGGCCAGCCTGGTCTAAATAGTGAGACTCTGTCTGCAAAAATAATTTTTTTTTTTTTTTAATAAAGAGGAGGTATATGGGACTGAAGAGATGGCTTAGTGGTTAAGAGCACTGGCTACTGTCCCAGAGAACCCAAGTTCAATTCCCAGTACCCACGTGGTAGCCCACAACTGTCTATAACTCCACTTCCAAAGGATCTGATACCTTCATACAGACATATGCAGACAAAACACCAATGTACATAAAAGAATTTTTATAAAATAAATTTTTATTAAAAAAAAAAAGAAGGTATATAATACAGCACTTAAAAGAATGTAATCTTCTCAAGGAAGACTATCAATATTTGTTCACAATTTAATAATTGAGAAACAAAACAACCCAGCATGGCAATGCCTGCCTGTAAACCCAGCACTTAGGTACACAGCTCTAAGCTTTTCTTATATAATTTTTTACACATTTGTCATTGAAAGTCTTTAAAGAATGGTATACAAGCTAGGCAGTGGTGGCACTTGCTTTTAATCCCAACACTTGGGAAGCAGAAACAGGTGAATTGCTGTGAGTTCGAGGCCAGTCTGGTCTACAGAGTGAGTTTTCCAGGACAGTCAGGGCTACACAGAGAAACCCTGTCTCAAAAAACCAAAGCAAAACAGTGTGCGTGTGTGTGTGTGTGTGTGTGTGTGTGTGTGTGTGTACATATATATAGACACATTAATATGAAACATTTTCTTTAATGTTTATTTTAAACATTAAAATATTTAAATGTGTGGGGTGGGTGGGTTTTGACTACATGTGTGTCTGTGTACCATGTGCATACCTGGTGTTCATGGAGGTCAGAAGATGGCATTGGATCCCCTGGAACTGGAGTAACAGATGGTTTTGAGCCGCCACATGGGTGCTGGGAATCGAACCCAGGTCCTGAAAGAACAGCCATTGCTCTTAACTACTGAGCCATCTCTTCTGCCCCATGAAACATGTTGTTAATTTCTGTCACTTGTCTGCTGAGATCTGTAGCTGCCTACCATGCTAGTGCTGTTGGCGAAAGACTGTGGAATAAGATTTTTGGGAGGGGCAGTGATGGTGCTTGCTGAGATGAAGCCTCTCTAGAGCATCTTCTCCCTGGGGCAGTGCACAGGATTATCTGCCCTTGGATGGGTGGGATGTTTTGAATAGGCCCCTATCTGAAGAGGTGACTCTGTTCTTGGAGTGGCTGACCCAGATTAGAAGGTGACCCTGAAGTGCAGTGGCTTCCAGATATGTGCTATATGCACTTTCTAAGACCTTGGCTTGGTAGCTTGGTCCCAGGTTGCCAGTTTAGTATCTTTTCCCTAGAATTAAAAAAAAAAAAAATAGAAATAGGCATTGCCCCTTTGTTTTTGGGGACACACACAGCGAGTAATTTCAAGATGAAATGTCCGCAAAGCATTTGGCTCTAATTAAAGGACAAGAATGGGGCTGTACAGTAGCTCAGATGGTCCGCTCCTGAGCAGTGTTCTCCCAGCACAGCTGCACAGCATACACACTGACATCAAGCAACAAGCATGAGCATTTGTGAAATATGACTTCTTTACCATTGAGCCTTTTCTATATTCTTAGGCACCTGGTATTTCTTTTACTTCAGTTGTTCTGTGTGTGGTTCTGTGTTCCAAATTGTGTCCCAGTTGATTTGAATTGAGAGCCTGGCAATTTTGTGTTTTCTGTCTTAGAGAAAATATACCTCCTACCTTAAAAAATATTTTTACACCAGGTGGTGGTGGCACACGCCTTTAATCCCAGCACTTGGGAGGCAGAGGCAGGTGGATCTCTGTGAATTCAAGGCCAGCCTGGTCTACAGACTGAGTTCCAGGACAGCCAGAGTTACAAGAGAGAAACCTTGTCTCAGGAAAAAAAAATATATATATATATACATATACATATACATACATATATGTGTGTGTATATATATGTGTGTGTGTGTGTATATATATATATATACACACACACCCATTTTAGTTTTCCTATTTGGTGAACACCCAAAGTGAGGACTCTAACAGGGAGAACTACCTACCGTTCCACCCATGGTGCCTGAGCACACATGAGCACTGTTTCTGCAGCCCGGCTTGCCCATGTGCTCAAGGAGCTGCTGGCCCAAAAGCAGATTCAGACACTTGGACAGAGAGCTGGGGTGCAGCTCAGTAGTAAACATGAGGCCATGAGGGCCTGTGAATAGAGTTTCCGCTCAGAGGAAACTAGTTCCTCTTACTGTAAGAGGGATTTCAGACTGATGGTTTGGAAGAGCCTATTATATCAGAACTGGTGCTGCTGGAGGCCACCAAGGAAAGGACAGTAGATACGAGCCTGACCATGGCCTCACTGCCGACCAGCCCTGGTCTACACCCCTGTTCAGTAGTCAGAGTTATTAAGCAGTGTAACAGATAGGGAGGCAGGACACGTGACAGGGCCAGGAGAGGTTCCAACCCCAGCTCTGCTACCTACCCATGCTGAAATTAGATGAAAATGAAACCCGAGAGCTTGGCGTCGCACTGGAGGAAGTGGGGCAGGCTATCCAGGAAAGGGAGCTGCTGTGAAGCAGCTGCCACCACACCAGAGACCTTAGTGTGCGTCCCGTGACCCTGATTCTTGGTTGCTAGTACAGACATGCCCGTTTGGAGTGAGTTACCTGTCCCCAGAACTTAGACCAGGGCAGCCATTCTCTTTCATTTGCTATGACCCATGTTTGTTTTACTTCTGTGTGTGTGTGTGTGTGTCTGTCTGTCTGTCTGTCTGTGTATCTCTGTGTGTGTGTCTGTGTGTGCATCTTTCTCTTTGTATGTGTGTGTCTGTGTGTGTGTCTGTCTGTCTGTGTATCTCTGTGTGTGTGTCTCTTTGTATGTGTGAATCTGTCTGTCTCTGTGTGTGTCTGTCTGTATCTCTGTGTGTCTGTGTTGTGTCTGTCTCTTTGTATGTGTGAATCTGTCTGTCTCTGTGTGTGTGTCTGTGTGTCTGTCTGACTGTCTTTGTTTACTCTTCTGCCCACTCCTTTCCAAGTTACTTTCTGTATAACCTCTCATTTTCACTCAAATTCCAGCAAAAAGTCAAACAATATTGAGTAAAGGTGCTAGATGAAACCTTGTGTATCTAGGGAAAAAGTGCAACTAGATCTTGATCAGTTTTAAATAATTAAAGTGCAATGGTTTTTTAGCACTTTTTTTCCACTCTGTTTATGTTTGTAATCCACCAGTCTCTGTAGCACAGCTTGGAATTTCACTCAAGGTTTTAAAATACAGAATGGTAACCCAAACATTGGCCATGGCAAAAAGTATCTCCTCATTGTGCAGCCCCTAGGAAAGATAGACACATAACTCAATCTAAAGTAACAGCCAGCGCACTTGCCTGACGGAGTTTGTGCCCTGTATTTGATCTTCCCTGATTCAGGTGGCAGAAACGGTAGTGTGGTTACAGTAAAGCCAGATCCTCCTCTTGGATGGTAGATTTGCTTCCAGTAATAATGTCCCTGCCTCCTCAGTCCGATCGTATTCTTGATGTCTGAGGCCCCCATTACTCCCTTTAGCCTGTAGTTCAACAAGCCAACATGAATTTTAGATGACTGAGGAGGGATACCCACCCACCTCCCACCCCGGCTCAGCATCCCCTGGTTACCATTCTCTTCTAAACTCCAGAACTAGAGCAGCATCTCAGAGGTTTGGGACACCTTAAGAGCAGGGGATTGACTCAGAGATGGTCCTCCCCACCAGTCAGATGAGGCTGCCTGGTGCTTGACCTGACCCTGTCTGCATGCTTCACGTCTGCTCTCTGCCTGTGTGACCTGGGGGGCTGATCTGGGCACTCAGGCTGTCCTCACAGCAGACTCACACCTGATTAAATTTACGTTGTAACCAGCCTCAGAAAGGAGGACCTGTGTAGTGAGGCTGCAGAAAAAAAGCATTTGAAAAATTTCCTCTGTACCACAAGTCAGGAACACTAGCAATAGGCATGCAGCCATTCAGCTATTAAATAAATAAAATGCACGTGGCTGAGCGCCAACGTGCATCACCCTGCTTCTGCTGTGACCCAGTTCGTAGTTCTGCCAGGGAAGGGGCTTTGAGCCTCCCGTTTTATTAGTGTGTTTCCCTGACACTAAGAGCCTTGTCTCTGTGGTAATTAGTAAAACCTGTCACCCTGTGACCGCTGTGTTGGGACACAAGCTTCAGGGATGGAGTTTCTTTGAGGAGTCCCAGACAGTGTGGAACTGGAAAGGAACCTGGATTTGCTCTCACAGGACTTCATTAAGGCACTGGGGTGTCTCAGGAAGGCACTGGGGTGCTTAGACCTTGGTCTGTGCCAGATCTCTTAGTGCCACAGACCACTCTGTTCCTCGTAGGGGAGGCAGTTTGGCTGAGGAGTTGAGTTGTGGGTGTTGTGCTTTTTGTGTTCTTGTGTTGGAATTACTGACGCTCTATCTCCCTTTCCCCTCTTCTTTTGATTTGGTTTCTGGCTGCTCGATGCCGTCTCTTCCTGTCTCCTTTTCTTTCTCCCTGTTTCTGTTTGCCTGTGTTTTGCTCAGGTGGCTTCGGTGCTGCTCCAGTGTTTGGCAGCCCTCCTACTTTTGGGGGATCCCCTGGGTTTGGAGGGGTGCCAGCATTCGGTTCAGCCCCAGCTTTTACAAGCCCTCTGGGCTCGACGGGAGGCAAAGTGTTCGGAGAGGGTACTGCAGCTGCCAACGCAGGAGGATTCGGGTAAGCTACAGGCGGGACTTGGGGAAACCACAAGCTTGTGCCAGCCCAAAGCATCAGGCCTGGCATTCTTACATTCTCCAAACCTGACAGTAACCTGGAGGCCTTGCCTTGAAGTAGGCAAAAAGTTGCTAAGAGATTCCTTTTTTCTCTAGGACAATGCTCATTGAGAGCAGGTTCTTAAAAACATCAGTGGATATCGGCCACATGGATGGCTGCCAGTGTACAGCATACAAGTCATTAGCACTCTGTTCTCTGAACCTAGTTTGACTGCAGCCAGGCCTGTGCCTCAGGTGGTCCTTGTGTTATAAAGTCCTGAAGGAAGAGTTCTCACCACATTTCTTCTTAGAATTGTTCTCGAGACGCCTGTTAGCCTTTAGCAAAGAACTCCTATGTCCCCTGTTCCAGACCAGACCCCCCCAGCCTGGGTTCTTAGCCTCGTAGACTCAGAGCTGGCTGGCATAGGACACCCACTGGATGACCCACACACAAACTGTCAGCAGCTGCTCTTGTGTCCTACACACATCCTCATCAGAAACTGCCATGACAACGGTTCGCTTCTAATGGCCTTAGAATTTTAGTCTGGTTGCTAAAACCCAAGGAAAAAGATAACTTTTCCTATACCATAATGTCTCAACTAAATGTATGTGGGGATAGATACAAAGTCCCTCATTTGAAGGTGATACCGATGCCTAAAAAGAGGCCAGACAGGCTCTCACCCTTGGTGCTCAGCTCAGAAAAGAGACAGAGCTGAAGGTTAGAAGTAACATGGGTGCCGGGTACAAGCCAGCTGCAGCTTTATCTTGAAAATAAAACCTGTTCTTATCAAACTGCTCCACAGAGGGATGCTAGACCGCTCAAGGAGAGTGTGCAAGTGGGTGGGCATTCCTTGGATTTCTTGTAGAGGCTAAAGGATCTTGGACATTTCTCCTTGGGAAACTCCAAGAACAACAGTTAAAGGCAGCTTTCAGAAGAGAGTTCAGAAGCCCCCTCAGCCTGTGTTTTACATAGGTCTGGATAGACTCCCATCTGCATACACTGGAGAGTCAGCAGGAACTTTCCATTGACTTGAAGTCTTGAGGTCCAGTTTGTTTATTTGAAAGCCTCTGTTTTCTTTACTAGTAAAAAGTCTCCTTGGAGTTTGAAAAGTAGTCAGTGGTGATGAGTTGCCTAGCATGCTTGCGGTCCTGAATTCCATCCCCTGCACCACCATCAGAAAGCTAGCTTTTTCTTACATGGATAGCATATGCCTATTCAGGAGGCCGAAGAAGAAGGGTTACATACAGGCTACGTAGCAAGACCCTGTCCCAAAATAGTAATAATAAAGAAATAAAACAGGGCTGGGGAGATAGTTCAGCCAATAAAAGTACGAAGACTTGAGTTCAGTCCCCAACACCCACATTAGGAGCTGAGCGTGGTGGCATGTGGTTGTGGTCCCCGCACTGAGGAGGTACATCTCTGGGGCTTGCCAGCACACTGAATCAGGTCCCACTGAAACCCTGTCTCAGCAAACAGGTGGCTAGCTCTGAAGCATTACACTTGAGGCTGATACAAACACAGGAAGTTGAAGGAGTGTTGGGAATATCTTAGGAATTATTGACTGGCCAGCACATTTTCTAGGGCTATTAAGTATCAACACAGACATTAAATCTCTGCAAAGAAGCCACTAATCTGTGCCTGATCGTTGGTGCCTCCTAACTCTGACCCTGGCAAAGATCTGAAGTCACCCCAAAAGCAGGAGTACAGGGACAGTGGGACCACTTGGGAATAGTGCGAAAGAGGACCCTGGTGTGTGGGAGAGGGGGGACTGGGAACCACTTGGGTGCTGTTTGTAATGTAGGCATTAACCCAAGTCCTGTCTCTTCCAAGAAACCCTAACTCTTCTCTGCCTGACCTTCTCCAGGAGACCCCACTGGGCCCCTCAAAATGACTTAGGTTATATCCTCAGTCCCATTTGCTGGACCAATGCTAGAGGAGAACCCTGAGTGAGGATTGTTCTGGTGAGGTAGCAGAGGAGAGAAAGTGGTGTCGTTTCTACATTGTTTTATATATTTATAAATAACTTGGAAACTGTCCCCTCACATACATAGACACACACATGTGATATGTATATGACTACCTTTGTATACAGAAAGCCTTTATCAGTTCATTAAAAGCAAATAGGCCAGTGATAGGACTTGATGGGTAAAAGCACTTGCCATGAAAGCTGATGTCTCAAACCCATGGGAGAAAGAAGGGACCCTCTAAAAGTTGTCCTCTGACCACCACGTGTTGTATCACTAGCATGCCAGCACTGGCATCCACACACAACACATCACACACACACAGCATCCACACACAACACATCACACACACACACACAGCATCCACACACACACAGCATCACACACACACACACACAGCATCCGCACACAACACATCACACACACAGCCTCCACACACAACACATACACACACACACACACACACACAGCATCCACACACAACACATCACACACACAGCATCCGCACACAACACATCACACACACACACACACACACACAGCATCCACACACAACACATCACACACACAGCATCCGCACACAACACATCACACACACACACACACACACAGCATCCGCACACAACACATCACACACACACACACACACACAGCATCCACACACAACACATCACACACACAGCATCCGCACACAACACATCACACACACAGATTCTTTTTGAAAAGTGAATAGAGGGCTGGGCATATAGCTCAGTGGTAGGGCACTTGGCGAGCATTGAGAAAGCCTGGGCTAGGCTCATGCTCCTACACCACATAAACCAGCTAATCTGATGCATGTCCCAGCACTAAGATGGAGATGAGAGGTTCAAGGTCACTGGGCATGGTGGCACACACCTTTAATCCCAGAGGCAGGACAATTTCTATGAGTTCAAGGCCTGGTCTACATAGTGAGTTCCAGAACTGCCAGGGCCACATAAATAGACCCCGTCTCAGGAGAATAAAAAACAATAAAATGAATGGAATCACCAGACTCTAGCTTGTAAAACTAGCCCCCAGGAGGCTGAAGCAGGAGTAGAATTTAAGGCCAACCTATGCAACATAGCAAAGTTCAAAAAGAAGGAGCAATGAGAGAATCAAGGCCAAGGAAGAACTGAGCAGGTGGATGGGGCAGAGCAGGTGGGGAATGAATGAGGCATCTAACTTGATGGCCTGAGAGTTAAGAAGCATGCTGTGTTTGGGTCTTAGTGACCTGAGCTTCTGTCAGTGGCTGAGGACTCCTCCTGCCTGGGATAGGTTTCACACTGCATTTCTGATGTCTTCCTTCCCAGAACCAAGGTAAAGGCCTACTCTGGGCCAGAGCCTGTTCTCTGGGAGTCTTTTGGCTCAGTCCAAGCCTGTCACCACGGATCATGTGTGGTGCATCCAAGTCTGAGACAGTGAATAAGGTGTGTTGGTGGCACCAGGATTAAGGGCCACATTAACCCTGTCCGTTTCTCACCGGAACCCAGGTTCGGGAGCAGCAGCAACACTGCATCCTTTGGTACCCTTGCCAGTCAGAACGCACCCACCTTCGGGTCCTTGTCCCAGCAGACCTCAGGCTTCGGGACCCAGAACAGTGGATTCTCTGGGTTTGGATCAGGCGCAGGAGGTAAATGACTGTCTTCTTCCCCTTCAAAAGAACAGGTGTTCCTGACCACTCGGCCGAGGGTCTTAAAAGCTTAAGTGGATGAAAATACAGTGTTCTTTAATTAGACTGATAGCACTGCGCCATTTCTGACCAAAGAAATTATTGCATTCATTTTCTCTCAGGATTTAAGAACTTCAAGTAATAACAGCCTTACAAGGTTTTGGATTCAAAGGCAGGGTGTGGAACCTCTCGTGTCTTGTATGAAGATGCTCTGCATCTTCAGAGAGCAGATAAGTGTGTTCTGTGTTGTCCTCACACAGACTGAGGAACCGCACTCAGAACTCCGCAAAGTTGTGATTTTTACAAATCAAGAAATGGCTTCAGGGGCTAATTGATGCGCAGGTCTCCATGTGGCCTCTGAGCTAGCCCTAGAGTGTCTGCTTCTCTAGTCTCAAAAGGAAAGGGGATGGCTGTCAATAAGAAGAAAAGCAGCTCTGTTTCCCTATGAAGTGATATGGGTGGCTGTGCACAGACCTTCCAACTGCAGCCAGAGTGGGGACCTCCAAAATTGTGAGGTGCTCTCCGGCCACTTTGTAGAGCCAGGGTTGGGGAAGGCTTGTCACAGGAAGGATGCTGCCTAGCTGTGAGGTCTTTGGCTCTCGTGTTGTAACACCCTCCTTTCTGTTTTTCAGCATTCACCTTCGGATCATCTAATTCGTAAGTAGTTGTCTCCTGTGCTGAGTCTGACCTTACGTAACTCATGGTTGGAAGGCCTGGGTGTGGGAGTCCTCGTTCCTGCTGGGCTGTGTGTTCCGCTTCCTTCTGTTTTCAGAGCTGTGTGGAGTGCTGGGTTGACAGCAGATGTCGGGTTTGGGGCTGCTATAAAAAAGACGAGTCGTCTTCCAGGAGGCACGGCGTGGAGGCACTTTCCATGTCTCCCTGGTGGCGTCTCGAGAGCTGCCTACAGGCTCCAGGCCCGACTCCGGGATGTGTGTTGTGGTCTCTCCACACCTTCAGTGAGAGCAAGTACAGCTGGAGCAGGAGCTGATGCTCTCCTGCACTTCTTGCAGGTCTGTCCAGGGCTTTGGTGGTTGGAGAAGCTGAGCCGTTGTCAGCATTGCTTCTGGTTCCTGTGACCCGCTGTGTACATCCCTCCGTTTTCCCGGGGCACACAGGAACAGACTGCCAAATGAACTTTCTCATGAATACGCACACGGGAAGAAACATTGGAGACCAAAGCTAAGCATTGCCTAACTGCCTGTTCGCTCCTTTCAAATTTCACGTCAGGCTTCTCCTCTGCTATTAAAAAGTGTTTGGGCTGTTTCTGTGCAGAATGTCTGCGGGTTTATTCAGGTCATAGTCAGAGAAGTTTCTATGACTCAGAAAAGCCAAGTCAGTGGACTCTGCCCAGTGTCCTCCCAGCTAGAGCCTTCTACAATGGGAAAGAGGCAGGATGTGGCGTGCACCTTTCAGAAGCTCCACCTTAGTGTCTCTATCACATGACCTTTTGCTTCTGTGTGAGGCTCCTCTGAGAGCCACTGAGCAATTGGAAGAGGCTTAGCAACTCCCTCCCATGGCTTCAGTTGAGTTCCAGAGAGCAGTCATACCTTGTCACAGCCAGTTGAGAGGCAGGTATGACAAGCAGACCAGTGGGACCGCACTGAGCTGCCTGTCACTGCTGCCTTGCCTCTGCTCTTGCGTGCTGTGCAGTTGCTGCCGATTCTGAGTAGAGAGGCAGTGTGCTGACAGTCCCCATGCCCAGTGTGTTGCAGAGACTTGCAAACACCAGGTAGCTCACTTTCTGGGACCCATGAGTTGTGAGGATACCACCAACAGGCTTGGAAAGTGTTTGCTGGGTGCCCTCGCCTGTACAATTCCATTTTTGTGACACGCTTCCTTCTCTGAAGGCCTGGCAAGTCCTTCTCCTTAGGCTGTGAACTCCCTGACAGGTGCTACCAAAGCCTCCCTCTGCAGGCAGTCTGTCTGTTCTCTTTCAGGCCCACTACATGGCAGTGCTGTGGTCTGAGTCAAGGGCAGAGGGAAGAACTGTGGTTTGGGTTTGACACACTGGAAAACTGTTTTGTTTTATTTTGGTTTTTGGTTTTTGGAGACAGAGTTTCTCTGTGTAGACTGGGCCATCCTGGAACTTGCCCTGTAGTCCCGGCTGGCCTTGACCTCAGAGATCCTCCTGCCTCTGCCTCCTGAGTGCTGGGATTAAAGGCGTGCATCACCACCGCCTGGCTAAGATGTTGTTTTGCAATGCCCTAATGTCATGGTGCGGCCAGTGTGACTGTGGTTCTATTGGTTTGTATGTCTCAGCCTTGGCCTCAGACAGGGAGTTCTTTGAACCTCTGTCCTGGAGACTGATTCAGTAGGAGGACGTCATCAGGGATGGACATCACCTGCTGTGGTCAATGGTCTTGTCTCTCAAGAGGAAAAAATCAAAAACACACACAAAAAATCAAACTTGCTGAGGTCAAGGCAACTTTCAATAAGAGATGCGAGTTTAATATTTAATATTAAGCTTTCTCTGGCACCTGCTTTAAAAAATACGTAAAATAAAACATACCAATTGTGCTCAGTGATCTTGTCTCTCAAGAGGAATCTCAGTGTCCCTGGCTGGGTTTTCGCAACTCTTCCCAGAAGCCATCACCAGAGCCAAGACCTACGATTAGGTCCAGTGTCCATGGGGACCGTCACCCGACCTCTGTGGTTCGTGACCAGAGAGACCTGTGTGCATGCTTCATCAATCAGGGGTTCTGCCTCTTGTGAGGCGTGAGGGCCTCAGGGCCTTAGTGGGGGTCCTTTGGGAACTGAAGAGCCAGTCACCACTCCAGGCTCCTCTGCCCTGAAGCAGGTCTGTCTCTCCATATGGTTGTTACTTTGTACAATGGACTGGGGCTTCTCGACACCAAGGGACTTCCTTTTTTAATTTTAAAAATTTTTTTAGACAGGATCTCACTATGTAGCCCAGGTTGGCCTGACTCACAATGATCAGTGATCCACCTGTTTCTGACTCCAGATGCTAGGAATAAAGACATGCATAATCACTCCAGGCTGAGGGCTGCATAACTGGGTGGTTAAAGTAAGTAACCAATTTTATCTACTAAAGTGGAAGACTGGTGAGGTCCTATGCTAGGGGTTAGAAATGGAAATTATGGAGTTAATGAACTGAGAGAAAAAAATCAACTGAGAGGTAACCTCAGAGGGTCCCATGATCCTTCTCTTAGGCATTGTTGTTAACAGGACTAAGCGCCAGGACGGAGGATGGGTGGCAGTGGGCTGCTTCAGGTAGGATGAGGGTCTGCAAGCACTTCCTCCTGTCAGAGGCTTCACAGAGGTGCGTCGCCCACTTGTGTGGAGAAAATATGTGTATGTGTGTATATATATAATTTACTTATTTTCTGAAGTAGGCGCTAGAGAAAGCTTAATATTAAACTCACACCTCTTACTGAAAGTTGCCTTGAACTCAGCAAATTAGAACCAGGACTCCCATGGGTGTTACGCTGTCTTTGGAACTCCTCTCAGGGTTATTGCTGTTGCAGGACTTCTTCATGTGGGTCTGTCAACTACACCTCTTCTGATACCTGTCTGTTAACGGCAGATTGGAGGGCCCACAGCGGCTTTACCATGTCAAAGCCTCAACTTGGAACAGCTCTGAGTGCAGGCTGTGCTGCAGCTACAGTGCCTCTCACCAAGTCCCTGCATGCTCATTACGGGAGGCCTGCTGACCAAAGGGGCAGGGGTCACCACCTGCCCTAATGTGAGGTCTGTGAGACCAAACTCAGCATCACACAAGATCCTGTTATACAGAAGTGGCAGTCACCACCACTGAGTTCTGGCTTCGTGCAAGTGCTCAGGCTGTTAGGGAGGCATCCTACCTTTCAGGTACTCAGAGGCTGAATTCTGGCCGGAGCTGGTGAGGCTCAGGTACATACCCTTTCTCCAAGGCTGGAGACCTGACCTAGAAACTGCTGTGGAGGCTGCTGGAAACAACAAGCAAGGCACCAGGCAAGCACCAGGACACACGAGGAAGGGAGACAGTGCAGAAGGGACTACCAGGCTCAGCCATTGATTGATGTGAAGCAAAGAGCCGCTAGGTTTATAGGAGTCTGTCCCTGAGAAACTAAAGTCCGGCCTCTACTATTATGTGACCAGCTGAAGCATTAACTTCATTTTACATCTGGAAAAGCAAAAGGGAACATGACCAGGAGCTTAGTAACATATGCTGTTTTCTCACTCCTTTCTCCAGCGCCTAGAAACAGGACGACTTCCTCTGGGGCCTGTGTGGTAGCTATTGTCCATGACCAGGGTATGACCTCAACAGTGTCTGCTGGACCAAGCAAGAATCCTGTGCATTCCCAGCCCCACATCCTGGGCTTCAGAGGACGTGGCATGTTGAGCTGCTGACTCGACCCTTCTACCTACCACTGTAATCTACCCCAAAAAAGGAGCTCAGAGGGGCTCAGATACTAGCAGCACATTCCTCCTGTGCCACTGACGACAGTGAGTGGTGGGGTCTTATCTGGCTGAGCACAGCTGATACGGCCTTATGGAGAGATGTCACATGCCACCTCAATGGAGGATTAATGTGGAGAATTTGAGGTCAAGGGTTTAGGCTGAACTAGCTTCTATTTATAAAAAGGAGCTTGTAGGGGAACAGAAGGGCGGATGAATGGCTTGAGTGGGTGTGGGTCGGCAGGATGACATGCCTGGGCAGAACAAAACTAGTTACCCAGTTATACAGCCCTCTGCTGTGAACTTTCCCTATCACAATTGGAGTCCCTTGGTGTCGAGAAGCCCCAGTCCATTGTACAAAGTAACAAGCATATGGAGAGACAGACCTGCTTCAGGGCAGAGGAGCCTGGAGTGGTGACTGGCTCTTCAGTTCCCAAAGGACCCCCACTAAGGCCCTGAGGCCCTCACGCCTCACAAGAGGCAGAACCCCTGATTGATGAAGCATGCACACAGGTCTCTCTGGTCACGAACCACAGAGGTCGGGTGACGGTCCCCATGGACACTGGACCTAATCGTAGGTCTTGGCTCTGGTGATGGCTTCTGGGAAGAGTTGCGAAAACCCAGCCAGGGACACTGAGATTCCTCTTGAGAGACAAGATCACTGAGCACAATTGGTATGTTTTATTTTACGTATTTTTTAAAGCAGGTGCCAGAGAAAGCTTAATATTAAATATTAAACTCGCATCTCTTATTGAAAGTTGCCTTGACCTCAGCAAGTTTGATTTTTTGTGTGTGTTTTTGATTTTTTTCCTCTTGAGAGACAAGACCATTGACCACAGCAGGTGATGTCCATCCCTGATGACGTCCTCCTACTGAATCAGTCTCCAGGACAGAGGTTCAAAGAACTCCCTGTCTGAGGCCAAGGCTGAGACATACAAACTAATAGAACCACAGTCACACTGGCCGCACCATGACATTAGGGCATTGCAAAACAACATCTTAGCCAGGCGGTGGTGATGCACGCCTTTAATCCCAGCACTCAGGAGGCAGAGGCAGGAGGATCTCTGAGGTCAAGGCCAGCCGGGACTACAGGGCAAGTTCCAGGATGGCCCAGTCTACACAGAGAAACTCTGTCTCCAAAAACCAAAAACCAAAATAAAACAAAACAGTTTTCCAGTGTGTCAAACCCAAACCACAGTTCTTCCCTCTGCCCTTGACTCAGACCACAGCACTGCCATGTAGTGGGCCTGAAAGAGAACAGACAGACTGCCTGCAGAGGGAGGGCTTTGGTAGCACCTGTCAGGGAGTTCACAGCCTAAGGAGAAGGACTTGCCAGGCCTTCAGAGAAGGAAGCGTGTCACAAAAATGGAATTGTACAGGCGAGGGCACCTGGCTAACTTGTCAAGCCCACTCTGTCCCAGAGGTCAGGCCTGCTGAGCTCATGTGGGCACAGACTTGCTAAGCACAGGCCCCTCATGGAAGCAGCTGCTCTACCACCCTCAGCTGTCAGGTCCTCCCTTCCTCTGCTCTCTGGCTTTGGCATGGACTTCTCAGAGTTCCATAAGAGGTTAGTCCACAGACTCAGTAAGGCTGCAGTTGCTACTTCATCCCCTTTCCACTTATAAATAGAAGCCATCCATACCGAAGCTCTGTCCGGAGATGCTCCACATTGTTTAGGGGTCTGGAGCTGGAAGCAGCAGAGAATCTGGGAAGGGGTGGGGACTGGAAGGCAGGCACCCAGCTACATCTCAGGCCTGTTTCTGCCCTGCCCCACCTTGCAAGAGTCCAAGAGCACAGACATAGCTTTCATCCTGGCCTGGCCTCTTAATGAATCAGCTTTCCATCCAGTTTGAAGGGACCTTGGATGTCCACGACCCTCTTCCCAGGCCCTGTGGTCTAGCTCTCTCCCTTCCCTGACCTCTTGCCTCACTCCCAGATGGCTCCCAAGGCTGGTCTGCACCATGTGATCCCTGCCATCTCTGGCTCCACTGGTACCTCTGCACACCCCCATGAGTTTCTGTGTAGGAGCGTTCAGCCTCTCCCAAAAGCCCTATCCTGTTTCCTAGCTGATATTAGGCACAGTGTGTGCCACTTTGTGTCCTCAGTTGGTTGATTTATTCACCTACTGTCTCCTGGAAGCCCTGCCCCAGTGGTCAGTCCCATAGGGACAAAAACTTGTGGACCTATCTGTCCCTAGTCCTTGGCAGTGCTGAACAGAGCAGAAGGCTAGGACCAACTTAAAAGCCATACCCCAGTAGATGCCTGGTTGGGATGAGGAGGTCTTAAGGTAGTCCAGTGACCCTGAGATAGCCAGCTCTGTGGGGTTTCCACCTTCAGGACGCTGTGAGCTCAGGTGGAGCAGCCAGCTAGTGGTTGAGGCTGTATGAACTGGAACCATTTACTTCACCTGCCGCTTGTCTCGGTATCTTCCCTGGGGAAACTCAGAACAGTAGAGACCATTCTCCTGCCGTGGACACGCACAAAGCCTTTAGCTCTCTTAGAATGTGGTTGACTGTCCCAAGGAGGCTAAAAGATGACTTCCTCCTTATCTGGCATCAGTTCTTTGTAGCCCAAGAGGGTTCAAGGCTAGCCCCTAAGACAGAATCCTTGTTGCATCCTGTCTAGTCTGTGGGTATTGGTCCCTGAAAGACAGAAGAGGGTCTGCTAGATCACCCTCCACCAGAGCCCCTCTACTTGCCAGTCTAACTCCAGCTGCAGCTAGCCAGGGCTGCAGAGAAGAGGGAAGCAGGCAGGGCTGGTTTGCAGCATTGAGTCACTGGTTGCCACTGACAGGGCCTTCTTGAGATGATCATAACCACCACCAGCAAAAGTCTTGAATCTTAAGCTCTTGAATTTTACATTGCTTTCATCCTTCCCCAAGATGGGGAGATGGTACTATATAACAATGTTGCAGAGACCTTTGAGAGAATGATCCACAGTGCAGCCAGCATCTTACACTTCCACAGTCCCTGGGGCTGACTGCCTGGGGCCAGGGCCTCTACTTATCTAAATCCCTGGGCTGTGGGGTTTGGATGCTTCCCAACATGCTAGCCACTCACTGTGGTCTTCAAGGGTCTTCTTCTCATGTTGGGCCACTCTGAAACAGAGTTAACTCCCCTGAGACATTCAAGCCAAGTGATATCAGGCTCTGTGTGGCTGTCTTTACAGACAGTGGAACCCTAGCTCATCATTCACAAGCATGTATGAATGTACCATGCTTCCCATGCAGGGCCAACAGTTTACTATGAGAGTCCGTGGAATATGAAGTGAGAGTGGGTCTGGACCTGTCACCCAGGCCCTTTTGTCTCTGAGTCACTAGCTGCAGGGTGTTCCTGGAGGGAGCACTAAGAGACAGGGTGAGCCACAAGAGAACCAAAGGATTTTAGGGTTGAAGACTATACTGTGCAACTCCTTAGATATAGAAGGGACTCAGCACAAAGATGGTCTGTCTTAATTTAGCCAGTGGCTCAAGCTAGCAAACAATAGGTAGGCCCAGGCTTGAATGGCCTCCTTGCCTTGTGGTTTTGGGCAAGCCATTTGAGTTCCCTGTTCATCATTTATAAAAGAGGTGATTAGAAGGCTTACATGCTTGCCTAGCTTTCTTGAGGCCCTGGGTTCAAGATGCAGCACTTCAAAGCTCTGTAAAGATGGGCAGACCAAGTGCTTCTCTCTTTGAGCTGTCCACCCTCCTACTTCTTAAGTCTAGTCTTGGGGAAAAGCCAGGTGCCGTTATCCAGCATCCATAAACTTGGTGGTGCTGGGTCACCACAGCAGTGGTTCCCCAAGGTCCTGTTTCCTGTTCCCAGGCAGCTGAGCTAATGTACTTGAATGTTCTATTTGTTTTTGACAGTTCAGCAGTAAGATAAAACAAACATCTCTAAGAATCCAGTTAGAAACTAAATTAACTTTTAGATTAGACTAACTCTACATGGGCAAGTGACTTCCCTGCCCTGCTTGGCATTGAGTTATCCATTAGGCAGACCTGGGCCCTTTCCCCTTCCAGATGGTCACTGGAGTATCACTTACCCTTTATAAGCAAGCTAAGCCACAGGGAAAGATGCCTTCATTGCAGAGGACACCATCTCCTCAGCTCCACAGTAGACAGGCTGGCTGCTTTTCAGAGGGGGTCTAGTATATCCCAGATTAGCCCCAAACTGCTCGATAGCCAAAGATAACCTGTGCTTCTGATCCTCCTGCCTCAGGTTTGTTCTACAACACCTGGGTGCTGGGTATGGAACCCAGGGCTTCCTGCATGCTAGAAAAAAGTCCTCTCTCAACTGAGCCACATCCCAAGCTGGTCTTCATCCCTCTAGGCTGGTCTTCACAATAGAGACCAACTTCTCGTAGACCCACAAAAATCAAGATGGACCATGAGTTCCTGCTTTCCCTCCTCCTTCAGATATGAACCGCAGAGCCCTGCCAAAGCAAGCTTCCGTGAGGAGACTGCCTCTGGGTGGCCATCTAGCCCTCTCCACAGTCCAGTGACTCAGGTCTCCTCACAGTGACTTGATCAGCTCTTTGATGTCCAGGCGCCATCCTGCACAGGGACAGCAATGGACTCCCCCTGCTCTCAGGCTGGCGGCAAGTGCAACCACTGTTAGTGACGGTGGCAGTAGTGACTCTCCTCCTGTGCTGAGGATGCCTGTCCTAACAACTAAGTAGACTCTGGTTTTCTCAGGCAAGAGGTCGGACCAGCCTCTCACCAGTTCATCTTGCTGGGAAAGGGAGAACACAGCTCAGCTCACCTAAGAAGAAAAGAGTTTATGGACCAGTACTTTCCCGTATTTTCCAGAGGAAAGCTGAATTAGAAATAACTAATAACCAGGCATGGTGGCCACATCTGTCACCCCAGCACTTGAAAGGTTGAGGATCTGGAAATCAAGGCCAGCCACACAATAAGAGATTTTATCTCAAAAAAAAAAATTTTTTTTAATTGTCTTAAAGAACCAAATAACCACCAGACAGTGGTGGCACATGCCTTTAATCCCAGCACTCAGAAGGCAGAGGCAGGCAGGTCTCTGTGAGTTCAAGGCCAGCTTGGTCTACAGAGTTCCAGGACAGCCAGGGTTACACAGAGAAACCTTGTCTCAAAAAACAAACAACAAAACAAAAAACTGTTTCCACATTAGGGCCCAGAACTGGGCCGGGGGTCTGGCTTGTAGAGTGCTTGCCTAGCGTGCAAAGATCTGGTTTCATATCCCAGCACTGCATAAACTAGGCATGATTGCACACCTGTAATCCCAACCCCTGAGAGCTGGAAGAAGCTACACTCATCTTCAGCCACACAGAGAATCCAAGGCCTGCCTCTCCAAAAAAAAAAAAAAAGAAAAGAAAAACTATAAAATAAAAAATAAAGCAAACAAGAGTCCAGAACTAAATTTAAGAAAGTTACGGGAACACAAAAAGACCTACTATGTAACATAGTCAATTTCACAATGTCTCCCATCCAGCTGGAAATTACCCAATACGCAAAGCAGCAGCGAAACATTCTCTAAGAAGAACAACTAAAGTACCATTATTACAGCTGAAACTGTTTGCAGGAACGGTACAGCCAAGCTTTTCCTCAAGGCCTCACAGGACCACAGAGCAAAAGTGCCATAATGGCCCACAGTGTGACCTCCACGGTCACTGTAAGTGATGCGGTGTGGGGGCCAGTCTGTGGAATGGCAGTGGGGCACACTCCGCCCCCCAGGTTTCAGCTGCCACGCCCTGCCCTGCTCTTGAGGCATGTTAGAGGAGGTGGAAGGCTGGCTGAGCATGGGACTCCGGTGCTGTCATTGTCAAGAGATCCTTACCCATGCCGAGGTGTGACTTTATAGTGTCAGATCTTGGAAGCTACTCATGCTCCTGCAAATAAATGTAAG
The DNA here is from genome assembly GCA_026225945.1 of Cricetomys ansorgei. Taxonomy (NCBI): domain Eukaryota; kingdom Metazoa; phylum Chordata; class Mammalia; order Rodentia; family Nesomyidae; genus Cricetomys; species Cricetomys ansorgei. Next base: position 1,527,790 of record JAMJFZ010002981.1, read on the forward strand.
TTTATTCACATTTATGGACTTGGATAGAATTTATTTAATCTTCTGTCCCCTGTCTGGGGTAAATAGATACTTGTTCATTTCTCTCCAGGAAAGGTAATGTCACAAAGAGGCTAGAGGGAAAGAGAACATGCTACGTGGGCTGGTGAGATGGTTTAGGACATAACGGTGCTTGCTGCCGGGTCTCATGACCTGAATTCAATCCCCAAGTCCTACATGGTAGAAGGAGAGGTTGTCACCTGACACACACACACTGCAGAAGGGCATGGAAGATACAAAACCATCTAAAGATGAAAACTACAATGTCTGATATGAGAATATCCTGGAAAAAATTAAGACATACACAGCAGGGGAAGTCTCCACTCCGGGTCCATTGCTGTCCCTGTACAGGATGGCGCCTGGACTTAGCATGTGGCTACCCTCAAAGAGCTAATGGAGTCACTGTGAGGAGACCTGAGTCACTGGACTGCGGAGCAGGCTAGATGGCCACCCAGAGGCAGTCTCACAGGGAGCTTGCTTTGGCAGGGCTCTGCTGTCCGCTGTTCTAAATGACAGCAATTGAAGTAACTCAAAATGAACCACATCCAGAAAGATACTGAAACAGAAGCTGTGAGGTGACAACTCCCCGTGGGCTGGAGCGTGTAACTAGAATCCTGAAAAAAGAGGGCTGGAAGTCCAGGGTGTCAGAGCGACTACAGCAGAGTTAGAGGGCCCCTTTCTAAGTCCATTTAAGGTACAGGAAAATACAATAACAGACAAGGAGGAAGAGAGGGCTGGACTGCTGTAAGGCTCTGCTGCTCCTGGAGTGCATCATGTCAGTGGAAGAGACTGTTCTAACCGACATGTAAAACAAGGGCTTATAATGGAAAATTTTAAAGTTCATCCAGTACGAGGCAGAAAAGGAGCCGGGTAGTGTTGATGCATGGCTTTAATCCCAGCACTCAGGAGGCAGAGGCAGGCAAATCTCTGTGAGTTTGAGTCTAGCCTTGTCTACAGAGTGAGTTTCAGGACAGCCAGAATTATAACAGAGAAACCCTGTCGCAAAAAAAACAAAAAAAAAAAGAAAAGGATCAAAGAGCAGATAGAATGAAGAGAAAACAGCGGGAGAGTCAATTTAAGCCTAGTCTATCAATAGTCAAAAAAAGTATATGGTCAGAGCTGGGAATATGGCTCACTTGGTGGAGTGCTTGGCTAGCATACACAAGGCTTTATCCCCAGCACCACAGAAAATGAGGCATGATGGTGCGGGCCTGTACTTCCAACACCTGGAAGGTGAGAAGAGAAATTTTAAGGTCATCCTTGGCTACATAGCAAGTTTGAGGCCAGCCTGGGCTACATGCCATCCTGTCGCAAGGGGAAAGAAATGTATATGGTCTACAAAAACAAGACTCAACCATATGCTGCCTGTAAAAAGCCAGCTTCAAATGTAAGACACAGATTTAAAATGACGAGGTGCAGTAGACGTCAGAACAAAGAACTTGGCCGGGTGTAAACAGTCATGATGAGTTAAACATGAAGAGGCCACGTGTCATAAGTGGTTCTGCACCTGATCCCAGACCTTCGAAAGACAAGGAACAAAGTCATCAGAAATCCAAGGATAAGGAGGCCAATCCACAGGTGCAAAGATTCCCAGCATCTGGAAGGAGGAAGCAGGAAAGCCAGCCTGGGCTACACAGACTCCGTCTCAGAAAAACAAAAGGGAGAAGGAGCACAGTAAAAACGAAAGGCATACATGCTGCTGAGACGACAGTGCCCACGCACAGACTTACAAAACAACCCCAATTACCACCGTGCATCACATAGACAAGATTAACTCTGGGTGAATCACGGGCTTCAGCGTGAAATACAAAACTACACAAGTTGCAGAAAGGGAGTGGTCTGTTTTCTTGGATTAAATTATTAGACACCAAAACATAAAAAGAAACTAGTTCCTAATTACACTTTAAGTTTTTCCCAAGACATTTAGGGGTTTGGGAAGATAACTCAGGAGGGAGAGTGCTTGCTTTGAAACCAAGAGGAGGACCTGAGTTCAGATCCCCAACAACCCCAGAGAAGCCAGGCATGACCGCATGTCTGTAACCCCAACACGGGGTGGAGGTGATATGGGGGAATCCTGGGAGCGCTCTCACCAGCCCAGCCTAAAAGTGAGAGGCCTGATCACAAAAAGGAAGGAGAACAATAGAGGAAGATGCTTGATAGTCTTCTGGCCCCCACACACCTGTACACAGGCACACACAACCACACACACACACAGTTACATACACTCATACACAGTCACACACATGCAACACATACACAAAGACATTTAATAGGATAGTGAAATAAGACAGCTGTAGACTGATAAATTACCTGAATCCAGTATATAAACTAGTAAAATCTGAAACATTAGCACTTGGGGCTGGAGATCCATTAACCAGCTACTAGCACGTGCTGCTGGAGACCCACCTGCTTCTGCCTCTCAAAGGCCTTTCAAACCACATCCGGCCAAAACAAATCTAAAAGGTGGCCAGGCAGTGTGGTTCACACCTTTAATCTGGCACTGGAGTCAGAGACAGGCAGATCTCTGTAAGTTCAAGGCCACACTGGTCTACATAGTGTGTTCCGGGACAGCCAGGGCTATGTAAGAAGACTGTCTAAAAAAATTATTACATAAGATCCTGGCATGCTTGTGTATGACTATCTAAAATGAAGGAGGCTAGAATGGGGGACCGGAGGGTGGGCGGGTCAGCGGCGCCAGATACAGTGCGGCGCTTTGAAGGAATTTTGTGATCTTGGTTTCTCTAAAAACACAGAATGGGTTTGGAATATGTTTCTGTCCCCATCTCAGGGGTAGTGGACGAGAGTGAGATTGATTTAGACTATTGGTTACCCACGGCTAGGATTCGTTTAGGTGCCGCTATAAAAAATGTAAGTTTTCCATGTGCAGCTTGTCCTTGCGATTGTGTGCAGCTTAGACTTCTGGAAACTTTGCTCAAGAGTATATATGAGGACTGGAGATCCGGGGAGGGAATTAGGTTTGGGGATATCGCCTTGAGATGTTAGTCCAGCTCACTATCGGCTCCTGCTCTCCCAGGTTCAGGCAGTCAGTAAGGGCAGTAAACATTTATTTATTTATTTATTTATTTATTTATTTATTTATTTATTTATTTATTCCTTTTGTCTTTCCTGAGCTAGAGGGTAACAAGCACGTAGCAACCTGCTACACCAGATTATAGTCGGAAAGCTATGGCAGGCTCCTGCACACACAGTGACTTTGTATAATAATGAACCCCGTATTTCAAGAAACTGGAAGTAAGGATTTTGAATGTTTCTACAGAACATCTGTGTCGGAGGGCGTGCGTGTGTTCCACCACAGTTGAACATTATGCTGTGGACACATGTACAGAAACTGTGTGGTCCCTGTGGTGACTAATAACCAACTTGGCGGGGTCTAGAATCACCTAGGAGATTCACCTCTGGACATGTCTGGGTTAGGTTAGCAGCAGTGGGGAAACCCTCTCTAAAAGCAAGTGATACCGTTCTCCAGCTCCAGTTCTGGCTGCATAGGAGGGGAAGCAAGCAGAGCTCCAGCATTCATCACTCCCTGCTTCCTGGCTGCAGGCCAGCTGTGAGCAGCCACTTCCCGACCCTGCTGCCATCCTCCCAGGATAGAGGTACCCTCGGAACTCTCTCTTAAACTGCTTTTGCATGGTGTTTTGTCACAGCCACAGAAAAAGCAACTAAGACAACACCCCATAAGTACATCCAATGTCTGTGTTTCTCTGTATGTGCTCAGGTTTTCTAAGTTAGAAAAGGGGACTAGGAAAATGGCTCCTGGGGTAAAAGGATTGTCATGCAAGCATGACCCAAGTGCCCCCAGTGCCCCATAAAGAGCCAGGTGTAGTGGTGTGTTCCTGTTGCCCCACTACTGCAGAGACAGACAGGTAGATCCTGAGGCTCCAGGCTGAGCAGCTGCATCAGTGAGCCCTAGGTCCCAGTGAAAAGCAAGGTGGGCAGCTCCAGGGGAATTGTGTACACACCCACACCGACACCCCTATATCAATTATGCATTCCCCTGGTGGCTGGAATGTGGCATGGTCCAACCATGTTGGAGAACATTTGTTCCGTTCTTTAAAGCTTAGACATACAACTACTCATGGCCCCGCCATTGTACTCCCCAGGAGAACTTGATGCTGTGTCCATCTCAATACTTAGCAACAAGTCTTTATAACAGTTTTATCTGCAACAGCCTCAAAATGAACAGTGCCCCCACTGCGCTCCAGCGAGTGAGCAAGGTGCTGGAGAGATGCAGTGGCTAAGAGCACTTGTTTTTGCAGATGACTAGGGTTTAATTCCCAGCACCCACATGGTGGCTTACAACTTCCATAACTAGTTCCAGGGGATCTGAATGAGCCGCCTTCTGATCTCCATGGGCACTAGGACCACATGTAGTACACAAACATACATGTAAGGACACAAAGATAAAAATATAAAAAAAATAGAGTGAGCAAATATGGTAATTTGGAGTAGCCATCCAACTGTGCAAACTACTCGGTGTGCTGAGGGGTGGGTTGTGGAGACAACTCCGATAATGACTTTTTAAAAATGCAGGCTGTTTGGTTCCATTCATATATAGATGTGGAGGGTGGGCTCAGAAGTTAAGAGCACTAACTGTTCTTCCAGAGGACCACGGTTCAATTCCCCCTACCCACAAGGTAGCTCACAACTGTAACTACAGTTTCAGAGGATTGGACACCCTCACACCAATGCACATAGAAGAAATAAAAAATAGTTTAAAAAAAAATCTAGAAAAGACAAGTACATCCTATCAACAGTTCAGGTAAGGGTTGTAGGGGATGGTAGGCAAGAAGAGCAAGGGCTAATGGTGCCTAAAAGGAACGTGTGTGTGTGTGTGTGTGTGTGTGTGTGTGTGTGTGTGTGTCTGTGTCTGTGTCTATGTGTGTGTGTCTGTGTGTACAGGAGTGCAGTGCCCACAGAGGCCAGAAGATAGCATTGGAACCCCTGGAGCTGTGAGCCTCCCAACATGGGTGCTGGTACTAAACCCTCTACAAGAGCCACAAGCACTTGGCCTCCAAGCCTTCTCTCCGGCTTCTGAGAAGCTGCTTTTTAGAAAAAACAACGCAGCCTCCCCGCTACTCTAAGCAATTTAGTAAGATGGGTAAGAGTCCAGATGATAAGGCCAAGTGTGCCTGCTGTGGAAGTTTATTTTTATTGTGTTTAAAATAATTGTTTTTGTGCACTGTTGGAAAAAGGGATGCATAGGCCTTGGCATTTTGAATTTATTGCAGGTGTTGGGTTTCTGTGGGGGATGTTTGGTTGCTAATGATCTGCACCTGAGGAGAGCCGAATCAATAAAAACACCTGAGCTCAGATGCTCAGGGTTCCACTGGCCAGTATGCTGCTGGCCAGGATGGTGCTTCCCACTGCTGAGGTCTAGCAGGGCTTCCATCTATGAAAAATGCCTCCTCGTCCTGTTTGCTGGGCTGCCTCTGCAGTGTACTCCTACATGTGTCATTCCAGGTGAACCAGTGAGCCGAGGCTATCCCTTCTACCTTTCTCATGCACCCAGAGTGATGCCTTGTGTACCTGGGGTTCAGCATGGAAGGGTGAGGTGTTCTCAAAGGCTGCCAGCTGTCTTGGCCCTTGAGCCAGGACTTCAAGGCCTCTGTCAACTCACAAGAGGATGTGCCTTCTTGGGAACGTGTTCCTCCATGGTTGGTAAAGTAGATCACAGACAGGATTGGGCATTTCTGGGTTCCCTAGCCATGAGATCACCTAGTCTCCCAATCTCCCGGCCACAGCTCCTGTGGGAAGGCTGGCAAGCAGCCCTGCTCTCCTGGTCAGAGGGTACAGACTGAGCGGATGGACTTGACTGTAGAGGGGCTGTGCAGAGGAGCGCTAGAGAAGCCAGGCAACTGCCCTGCCTCACCTTCACAGGAAGTGCCAAGTTGTTTACAGGAAATCCCTCCGCCTTAGACTTAACTGACATCCAAAGTTCTGGTTAACCACTTGGTCTGATAGGCTGCAGAGAAAAGCAGCCGCTCGGCTCAGGCACCCTGCCGCCAGGCTGATAACCTCTGCCCCTTGGCAGGATTCCTCGGTGTTCAGAAACACTAAGTCCCCAAGGGTTCCTCTGACAGCCAGATTAGGGCCAGTGTCCCAGTACTCACAGGGAGCACCCTGTCATGGCCTGCATGGTCTCCATTTCACTACCACATCTTAATGATAGGTCACATCCAGATTGAAAGAATTGAGAACTCCCAAATTTATAGCTGTAAACACCTGCCCACAAAAGTATCATAAAAGACTTCAAAGGTACGATGACGTGCAGGTCATGGTGGCACCCAGCAAGATCCTTTCCCCTCCTCTCAGCTTCCTGCCAGTACACAGAGATAGTCCATCCCAGCTGAGCACACATCTCTGGTCTCTACATCACGTTGGTCCAGGATGGATGCTCTAAACAAGAGCCTTATGTATCATGAAGCCGCCTTCCCTGGTGGACCAGGTATGAGCCTTCCGCTCCAGGAGACTAGACAAGTAAGGTCTGCTCACCAGACCTCACTCAGCAAGACAAGTGGCAGCCAGGAATAGCCCGGGGCTTCTAGCTGCTCACCCCAGTGAGCCACTCTGCACCAGTCTGGTTAAAATGTCACCTGATAAAATACAAATCAAAGCCAGGACTGGGGTGGAGATAATCCTGTCTCTGCATTCCCAGCCGTCATGTCTGGGGAACAAGTGGACAGGGGGTGTGCCCAGACAGCAAATGGGCTGGCTTTTGGCAGGACCCAGCATGGTCAGGGGTTTGTTTCTCTGGACACAGCTCAGAAGCAGAGTTCATTCATGCATACATCTGCTCCACGTGAGTGCAGAGGCACACAGCTATCATCTCGGTACTCAGGACTGAGGCAGGAGGATTACTATAAATTCAAGGCCAGATTGTGATACATAGTGAATCCCAGGTCAATCTGGAGTACAATGTAAGACCCGGTTTCAGGGAACAAGACTTTCCTGTGCAAAAGGGCTGCTGAGCCTGGTAATAAGCAACGTGCACGGCCTTCCATGACACACAAAGGGGCAGTGTAGAGGCCAGGCCTGCAGCAGGGCAGGGCAAAGGCCTTTTGGAGCTTCCTACCCTGGTGACCTTCAGCAGGCCTCGGGGCATTTCTTAGGGCATTTCCTCCTCTGCAAGAGGGGAAAAAAAAATACTTGTGATCCGTGGGTTGGAAAGGCCGTGCAAGGTGTGAGATATGGGACTTCCCAGTAGATGCTTGTGCAATGACTTGGCAGACTGTGTGTGCGTGTTTGTGTGCAAGTGCTTCTGCGCATGCAGGCCAGTGGTCATCTTCAGGTGTGGTTCCTCAGGAGCCATCCACCTGATTTTTTTTGTTTTTAATGTGGGTTCTTATTCCTGCGTGGCAAGCATATTATTGTCTCTCCACATTCCCTCAGTAGGCAATTTGGGGGGGTCTGTGTGCCGTGGCCTATTGCCACTTCAATTGCCTGGACCCAACCAGATGAGAGTCAGTGTCTGTGGAAGACCCAGGGTACACTGAGGATGGCCAAGAGACATAAAGCCACAGAAAGCACTCCAGCTTCTAGAAATGTCCCCAAGCCTGAGAGCTCCTCAGCCATTGCAGCCCCCAGCCACAGTCTCCCCACTGGGACCTGGCTGCATTTCTTTTGAGGCCTCATGGCTGATCCTACAGTGAGTTTTGGCTCTTGTGGGATGGCGCCAGAGCAGAGGCCTACAGAGGCCTAAGTGTCACACCAGCAGGTGGCCAGAGGGCCACTGAGCACCTGCTTCCCTGCAAACATTCTCAGCAATGGGCTTGCCCATCCCATACAGTTGGCTGCAGGCCCAGGCCCTGGAGGGGACCCTGCCCCAGCTTTCTGGGCCTGGTATCTCTATCCCTCAGCCTAGCCCAGACTTCAGAATCTAACTCACCATTGGCTAGAGCAAATAGAAAGTTTACACTCCTGCACACTGTTCCCCAAACCCAGGCTGCCATCCCCCATCCTGTAGCTGCATGCCGCAGCAAAGATGGCTTCCTGAGCTCCACATTTCTGGCCTGTGTGAAGTCCAGTTGGACTGGACTTCTCTTTTGGTGTACACATGCACATGTGCATACACCACGGTCCCTTGTACACAGTGCCTAGGAGCCAATTCCACAATCAAAATCCAAACTGACAAGAGACACCACCCATGAGCATCTGGGTGGAGAACACAGAGAAACCCATGGTGCAACTTCCTGAGTTATTGTCTCGGCCTCAAGGGCAGAGACAACAGTACTCTGTTGATCTGCAATGTAAAAAACCCACAAAAGCCATGCCTGAGGCCCAGATGGGTGAATGGGGTCTTCCTGTCCCTTGCAGCACTACAGAGAGGACACACTCACTCTGGAGGAGCCTGTGGCCTGCAGGTGAAGAGAGTTCTTCAAAGCCTGCTGCTTTTCTATGGGCCATACATAACTAAATGCACAGACTTCTGGGAAGTAAAGTGGGGAGAAGGCATTTTCTGGCTGAGGACCCTGGATGGAGGTGCACACTGCAAGCTAAGGGGTTTCTTAATAACAATTTCTAACTCCAAATGTGTGCCCATCTGCTCTGGCTGAGTGTGCACACTTCTTAGAGGCTAGCTCAGGCCAGGAGTGGAATCCTGGCTCTACCTCTTCTAAGATATAAGGTCTGCAAGTTCTCTCTCCTCCTGTCTCTCTCTGTCTCTCTATCTCTCTCTCTCTCTCTCTCTCTCTCTCTCACACACACACACACACACACACACACACACACACACACCCTGCATCCTGATCCATAAGATGGAGATAAGCCCCACAGGCCATGATGGTGAATCAGAAGCTGACTTGTCCATCCACACTGGCCGGTGGGCAGAGCCCCTTTCCATAAGGTCCAAATCTCATCTAAGGCCACACAAATGGCCTTGCACTGGGAGTCCACTGTCAGAACAGTCATTCCAGAAACCTTGCATCCCCACTTTCCATACAAATGTCCCAATGAGAAGGCTTCCTTTTTGGTATACCAGACCTACCTGGCCTCTTCGTCAGCTAGTGAGGACAGGCACATCGTCATGCGCCTGACCTTGTCCTGTGTGTCTGCAGAGGGAGATTTGCAGATCCATGGGTGACTCGAGTAAGGACCTGATCTAGACACCCAGCACCCTTGATATACAGTTCTACATATTCTTTAAAAAAAATATTAAGTTGGAGGGCCAGGAGGCAGAGACAGGTGGATTTCTATGAGTTCGAGACCAGTCTGGTTTACCTAGTAATTTCCAGTCCAATCAGGTATATATAGTGAGACCCTATATCCAAATAAATAGATTTTTAAAAAGTTAAAAAATAAGGAAGTAAAAAGCAAGCTGAGGGTTAGGAAGAGGCTCAGTCTGCTGAGTGCTTGCTGCACTAACTAGAGACCCCAGGACCCAGACTGGGTCACCAGGGCTCATTGGGCAGCCAGTCTAACCTATTGGTGAGTTCCAGGTTCATGAAGAGACTGTCTCAAAAAATTAGGTAGAGAGCCCTAGAAGACACTGACCTCTGGCCTCCACACATGAGCACGCACACACACACACACACACACCCTGTCCCCAAGTCCACTCTTCTCCTAGGACGCCGGTCAGGAACATTTCTGCAATCCCAGAGCCGGTCCCAGCGGAGACAGGACCGTGAGACAGAGCAGCCGTGCAGACTGACAGGCCGGATTCCTGTCTTCAGGCTCTTCGCACTGGGACCACACGGCATCTTCCCAGAGAGCTCAGCCTGACCAGCCACAGTGAGCCCATGACCCCAGGAACCACCACCAGAGCCAGGGTGCTTTAAAATTAATTTTATTTCTCTTTATATCTTTTATTTTAAACTTTAAAAAAAAAGAAAAGTTCATTTGACATTGTCAAGAGTCTTGCGCCTGCTGCTTAAGTGCGCACATGGGTTTCTGTTCACAGTACTCTCCGTGACCAAGGACGGTTGGTTCTTATTGCTGGAAAGAGTGAGTGTCCACGCCTGGGTGGGGGTGGGTGGTGAGGACAGCAGCAGAGGAATCGGAACCCCAGAGAGCCTGGGGCCTGTCAACAACATGAGGCAATGGGCCGAGGGAGCAGCCCAAGAGGAGCTGGGTGTCCTCGGCCAGACCCACACAGCCTCTCTGGGCTCTCCCCAGCCCTGTCTTCTGCCAGGCAGAGGAGTGGGAGAAGGGGAGCCAGGGAAGCCAGGTGGGCAAAGCCAGGCATGCAAGGGGGAAGGATGTCAAGAAATGTGGTTTGGGAGTCCCCATGTCCAGAGCATCTCAGACCACCCTTAACTGTCATTCCTATCCCCAGCCCATACCCAGGAAGAAAATCCTGAGTGACCACCCAGCCCAGGACAGGGATGCACCTCCCACACCTCACCAGGGCCCACCTCCTCTCTTCAGTGCCAGAGAAGGCCTTTCCAGCCAGAACCAGTTCTGTCCCCACGGCTCTCCCAGCTAAGGCAACAACCTCCACACACAAAGGGGAGGTCCAGCCCTGACACGTGGCTCTCCGGCACGCACTGTGCCGCCCACCCGTATGCTCAGCTCAGTGTACCCCACCTCTGGAGGCCTGAGAATGACCAGACATTAAGCATTCCTGAAGGAAATGCATCCCAAGTGTGGGACCCAGCCGTGTCCTCCCATCCTGTCTCTAAGGCTCCCCACAAGTGGCTCAGCAGCAGCAAAAACATTATTTTTCTCGTATGACAGTTTTCTGTGCTTATTTCTGGTTGGAATGCGGGGCCCAGTGATGCAGCAACACTCACAGGAGTGTCCCTCAAGCAGCTCAAAGCAGACATTTCTGGAACCCTTGGCATCACTCAAGGCCAAGTTCTAGGGCTCCAGAAGGTAGACCCCAAGCCTGGCCATGACCTATATGTGTCAAGCCAGTTTCACAATGTCTTGACACTTCCCAAGCCTGGGACTCTCCAGCCCTGGGCTTGGGATCCCCCTCCTTCAGATAAGAACCAGGGAGTCAGCTGCCTCCCCAGACCTCCCCAAGCCAGAAGCACCTATAACGAGGTGGGGAGAGGGCCCGAGCACCCTCCAACTGGTGCGCACAGCCTATCTGCAGCCCACCCCCAGAGAGTCTGGGAACCGCTTCCCCTGAGAATGAGCCAGAAGCCCTGTCATGGCTTCTTTACAGTGTGCTAGCGGATGGGCAGCCTGGGGTGCTGGAACCCCAGATTCAAGTGTGATGGTGCAGGCCAGGAGGGAAGGGTATACCTTCTTTACCTTAAGACAAGCAGGGCATGTCGGGACTCAGTGGCAACACCCCAACCCCACCCCACCAGGCATTTGGGACCAAGGTAAATGGAAGAGAAAAAGCCACACACCTAGGTGTGGGTTCTGGAGACGGTGAAGGTGGAGGTTCCCTAGCCCCAACTTAACACTTTGGGACCTCTCCCTTCCTTCTCCTAGAATACCCCTACCAGGCAAGTTAAGGCTATTGAGGAGAGAGGAGGGGTCAAGGATCTATCCCCAGCTTGTACCCCTCTGGCGGGTACTGGGGAGGGGTTCTACTGGGCTGGAGTAGGGGCTCTAGGCAGAGGCTGTGGTTTTGATTCTGCCAAAATAACAGAATAACAGCTGGTTTTAGACCTGAGTCGCCACTCTCACCCCTTACCCAGGAAGAGGGGCTCAGGCTGGGCCTTGGGAAGTCCTGTAGAGAAGAGACCCCTGACCTTTCTGTTTCCTTCTCTCCTTTAAATTCAGCTTAAGGCAAAAGTTTGGCAAAGCAAGTCTACATAAGGCCGCATGGCGGAGGACAGACAGAGGGGAGGCGGGAGGGGCAGGCTGGGTCCACTCATAATCAGCCTCCTCCCCTGCCCCTGAATCCCATAAAGAGGAGTTTAAAAAAAGAAAAAGAAAGAAAGAAAGAAAGCAGTGTTTCAGAGAATCAGCTGCAGTGAACAACTGTGAGGGCAGGGGAGGTGACCTAGGGGGGCACCTATTTGTCCTACTGGTCCCCCCTCCCTGCAGGGAAGCAGATGCAAGAGCCAGGAGCCCAGCAGGGTATTAGCACAGTGAGATCCGCCCCTGGAGAAGGTAGAATGGTTGTATTTTTCTGAATGACCGGAGAGGGCATCTGGGTTTCCTTCTGAGCAGTAATATTGTTGTGTGAGTCTCACCTCGCAGCGGCCTGGCTGTTACCGGTGCTTGGGCGGGATCACCACCAGCGGTTGCCCGTACTTGGGCCGCCACATGAGGACCTGAGCATCGTTGGCATTGGGCTTGACCAGGGCGCTGGGCGGGATGGGCTCATTCTTGCTCAGGATTTTCGGCTGGTCCTGGGCGATGGGCTCCCGCAGCCTGGCGCGCTGGCCCAGGGGCCGGTTGGGATTCACCTCGATGCTCAGCTGCATGCGCCAGTGCAGGGTCTGCAGGATGATCATGTCGTTGGTCGAGGTGTTGGTGGCCACCAGCCATGTGGTGAAACTCTGGTCCCGGTAGATGTTGGTCAGTTTGGCCACGTTGCTCTCACTGACGGGCACGGCCCACGTGACGCTGGGGTAAAAGTTATCGTTCATGCTGATGATGAACTTGGAGTCTCTCTTAGTGGGGCCCACGATCGTGCAGGTCTCCGTGGTATTGCCGTACCAGGGGTAGTTCACCCCATCCGAGTCACTGATGGCCTCAATTTTTCCCTCCTGGAGATCGGGGAGCTCCCAGCTAGACCTGGGGAACAGAAAAGGCCAGGTTACTTGCTCATTCAGTAAGGTTCTTCTGCACTCTCGTGGTGGGTCAGGGACCGTCCTGGACCCTGGGAACAGAAGGTATTCAGCAGACCCAGCCCCCTCTGCTCATGGGGCTTATGTGGGCAGAGCAAACAAAACGCAGGCAATGTGAGTCCAGTCCCCACCCGCTTCAGTACCCCAACTGTCAGGCTGGAGAGATGGCTCAGCAGTTCACATACTACTCCTACAGGAGACCCAGGTACCACCACCTAGGAGAACCCTAGGTGGGAGCAGGAAATGAGGCTGCTCAGATATGGCCAAGGAGTGGGGTTTGCTGCCCATGAGCCCAAATGACCCAGCCGGTTTACAGTGAGGCCTGGTGACACAGCACTAAGACTCATGTCCACCCGCAACCCCAGCCCTTGGGAGGTAGAAGCAGGAAGAGTTCAAAGTCATCCTCAGCTACATAGAAAATTCAAGGTTAGCCTGGGCTACATGAGGGTTCTCTCAAAAAATAACAACAAAAGTGTTTTTCTGTCTGTGGCACAAATAACTCATGAGAGCCAGCGGGGGAGAAAGCTGAGTCCGTGGTGGCTGAGTGAATCCAGAAATCACAGTTCCTACACACAATGGAATAGCTTTGAAAGGAAAGAAAATTCTGCCTGTGACGGGACATCATGTTAACTGAAAGAAGCCAGCACAAAAAGGTAACTCCTGCAGGACAGCACTTGCATGCGGTATAGACTCTGAAGCAGAAGAAAGTGGAGCCAGGGCTGCCATGGCAGGAAGTACGGATGGTGATTGATGGGGCAGAGTTTCGGTAAGCAACAACAAAGGTTCCAGAGATGGGTGATGTGATGCTCGTGGGTGTACCTGACGCTGCCGAGGTGTGCCCCAGTCAAGCTGCCTCAGTTTCTCTGCTGGGATGTCAGCAAAACTGGAGCCACCACAGGAGAATGGGCAGGAACAGGATTTTTGAATAATTTTTGGTCCATGTTTGCATGTGGGAACACATGTGTGCAGGCCCATGTGCACAGAGGCCTGGGAGAGCCCAGGGTTGATGTCGCTTCCTTCTTCAATCTCCCTCCACCTTATAGAACAAGATGGGGTCTCCCATGTTAGTCTGGCTGGCGGCCTGCTCTGGAGATTCACTGTCTCTATGGCCTTTGTGCTGGGATTACCAGCAGGCTTCCACAGCCTTCAGTTTCTACCTGCACTCGAGGATCTAAACCCTGGTCCTCACACCTGTGCAGGCTCCCTACTGGCTGAGCCACCTCCCCCACCCTAGACTGCTAAATCTTCTGTTCCTGTCATTGCTAAGCCATGTGTGACAGGCCAGGCACATCCAGCCACAGTGAACTCTCCATCCCCCAGCAATCTCAGGCCCCACAGCAGTGGGTCAGCACCCAGAATGGGGTGGCTGATTCCACAGCAGGATTCAGACCAGAGAAGGCCTCCAACCCAGTCCCCAGGCACGAGGCTTGTGAGAGCCGTGTCTGTCTACCTCCTCTGGGTTCAGCCCCCTGCTTTTGGTATCTGCTGCTGTCCTCTCCTTGGAAGCCTTTTTAGTGGCCTGTGTGTTTGCTTTGCTACACTGGGGAGGGTACCCAGGGCCCTGGACAAGCTACACAGTGCTCTAACCACTGAGCTACATACCCCTAGCCTGGAAAAATGGTTTTGTTCCTTTTGGTGTGTAGTTTCGGAGGGGAGAGGTTTAGAAGATCTCATTTTCTATCCCAGTCACTCCAGTGGCCCAGGCTGGCCTTAACTTGAGGGAAATCCTCCTGCCTCAGCCTCCATCGTGAGTAACCACACCCAATGGAAAGGCCAGATGGCTAATTGGTTAAAGCCGCTTGCTGGCCAGCCTGAAAGCGGGGCTGCATCCCTGAGGCTCATGTGGAAAAAGAAGAGAAGCTATTTCTGTAAATTGCCCTCTGACCTTACAAGCTCCAAGTGGCACATGTGCCTCACCCCTCCAAAAACTATGTAAAAGACAGAGAACAAACTTGCAAAAACCACAGCCCCTTTGAACTTACTTGCAAATTACTGCAGGCCTAGTTTTGGGGGAGCTCAGCACTGGTGTGGCCTTGCTCTGTGACCTCACCTCTGAAAGTCCAAGCCCTGGCCCAGTCACAGACAGGTGACATTCCTCATGAGCTGGCAGCCAGCAGGGACTCATGAGAGACATTACTCAGAAGCCCAGCAGAGCCAACTGCATCGTCTTGCTGTGGACCAGCCATCAAGGGAGCCTGCGGGTTGCAAGCTGGGGGAGGTTGAAGAGCCAAGGACTGGCCAGGGACATAGTTGGAGGGACCCACGGCAACCTGAGATGGAAGCTGAGGCCCAGCTATTAGCTCTCTGATGGTCACGAGTGCTCTGCTCCCATCTCAGCAGCCCGCAGCTGATGGGATCCATGTCCATCCCAGGCTTCTCTCAAGGGACAATGAAGTCATAAAAGCCACCTACCCCAGCGGGTCAGAAAACTGGGGAGACTCTTAAAAAGAAGCCTTAGCTTTTTCGGCTTATTGAGACATGCTCTCTCCTCTGTAACCACGGCTGTCCTGGAACTCACTCTGTAGACCAAGCTGGCCTCAGAGATCCGCCTGCCTCTGCCTCCCGAGTACTGGGATTAAAGGCGTGCACCACCATGCCCATGCCCGGCCTTTCATGTTATATATACAAGTGACGAGACCCTTACCGTGAGGCCACCTCTGTGGGCTGCACTTTGCGACCTTCGTCTCTCTGTTAAACAGGTGGGAAGGGTGAAGTCAGACCTCAGCCTTGCACATCGTCTTCCCTGACTGAGACACTAAGGCCTGAAGTCCCAGCACTCAGTGGGTGGGGGCAAGGGGACCGGGAGTACAAGGTCAGAAAGCTCCAGGCTAGCTTGAGTTATTGAGACCCTCTCACGGACAAAACAAACCCAGAACCTAGACCTCGTGCAGGATGGACGCACAGGGTTGTCCCAGAATTAGGAACTTGGATGCGGTGACAGCAACAACGAACTGCTCTTAAGGCCTTAGCCAGGGCTGGTGCAGATGCAGAGGAGTCACCCGCTTCCCAGGCCACCTGCCATGGTTGTTTTTGTCCTCTGGGGTGTGGGATGTCAAGAGTAGCAGGCAAGTCCAGACTTGAACCTGGACCTCAGCATGCTCTCAGAGCCCTTGGCATCCTGTCTGAGACGCTGTCCCTAGATCCTAATCCTGCTGCAAAGCAATGGTCACCAACTCGACAAATGTCTGCAGAGGATCTGCCTGAGAGCCTGGAAAGGAGGAACAGAGCTGTGCCTGGGCAGTCAGCACCATCCTGACTCCAGTGCCCCAGCAGAGATCTGTTACCCTGCCTGGTCTCTAGCCTGTTCTCTCAGAAGTCCCTCTGATTTTTTTAAAAACACAGATTTGGTCGCATTGCCCTGATCCTGTTAAAGCTGGTCATGGGTCCCCACTGACCTAAGCCTAGTGCAGTTGAAAGCCAGAAGCTCCATGCATGCACATATGCATAAGATGGCCCACCTAATTCTCAGTTCCTCCCCGAGGCCCCGCCCCTCCCATCCAAGGGCTTTAGACCAGGGCCCTCTTAGTGTCTTCCTGCTCTGGTCCTGGTTCGGAGGTACCAGCAGCTAAGCTCACTCTGACCCTTTCCACAAGCCAGGAGCCCCTGGCTGGTATTCAGTGCCATTAAGATGTTGTAACTGTCTCCTGGCACATGCCCCAGGGCAATTAAACAACAATGTTGGGACCATTTGTGGGCAGTCTTTTCCCCAGATATAAACCACAAAGGCCAAGAGGACAGAGCCACACCTGCTTGAACCTTACACTACATATCCAGGACTCACCACAGTGCCTGGCCTAGACTTGGGCCCCACAAAGCTTGTAGCAGCAGCACGCTGGGTCACCAGAGGAAGCACCGAGTCCCCGGAGTTGCCAGGGTCTCGGTTCACCCTGCAGAGCTGGGGGTGGACAGACACTATTAGGACCCGTCGTCACCAAAGCACCATGTCCATTGGCTGAGCGCTACCCCTCACACACACATGCACAAATGTACACGTGTGCATGCAAATTCACACGTCTACACATGATGCACCTATATGCGTGCAGACACATATAAGCACACACTTGCACTAATGCATATGCACACTGACATGCATACACATACGTGCATGTGTGTGCTTACATGTGCACACAGAGGGAGAAGCTCTGAGCAGCATGTATGACTGATCATGAGAGTGAATGGATTATATAAAGGCCTTCAGCTGGGGCTGGGGGTGGGTCACCATGGTGCAGAAGAGGACTGCAGACAAGCCCAGCATCCAGAAGCCAGCCCAGGATAGACCGCTCAAGGCTTTGGGGACAGGTACAACTTGCAGCGTCCATGGCCCTGAACTAGGCCCACAGCAATAACCCTTCCCTCTTTCTCCAAAAAAAAAAGTGTCCCTGACGAGGGTTCTGACGTACGCAGGTTAGCGGAGAGCAGTTAGTGGAGGCTGGCTTTATCCTCAGCACAGGCCATGCACGCAGCCCTCTCGGGCCCCCATTTCTCTCCTGCTCATCTTCAGGGTCCTGGGTTCTAGAGCCACCAAGGCCCACCCTGTCACGGGGCAAGTTCTCCAAGCAGCACATATTATCTTTGCTTTGCTCCTGTCTGAGTGTCTCCATATTTCTATTCATTTAATATTTTTCTTAAAATTATTCATTTAAAAAATGAGCCTGGGGCCAAGTATGGTGGCACACACCTTGAATCCCAGCACTCAGGAGGCAGAGGCAGGTGGATCTCTGTGAGTCTGGGGCCAGCCTGGTCTACATAACAAGTTCCAGACCAGACAAGGGTACATACTAAGATGTCTCAAAAAATAAATGTTTTCTTTTTTTTTTTAAAGCACATAAATCAAGAAATACTTCTGTGAGGGCAGGCTGGCCACCCCAGAGACATAAAACTAGATTTAGACATGCTTTCTTGTATGCATTAACTATCTTCTTTAATATGATTTGGGGGCTGCCAAGGTGGCTCAGAGGGTAAAGGCACTGGTCAAGCCTGATGACCTGAGTTCAATCCCCAGAACCTACCGAAAAGTGGAAGGAGCAAACCCACTCCGTGAAATTGTACCCTGACCTCCGAACATGTGTAGTGGCACGTACACCCATACACATATAACACGCACACACGCGCACACACACACACAAATAATAATGGGGTTTTCTTTTTAGTTGATTTAAAATGAAATTTACCTTTGAGCCTAAACGATGTCACCTCACGCCTTCCCACCTCCATCCTCATACAGGACACTTTAAGGATATCTCTGAGGACGGGACTGGGCTCTGGGCCGGGTCCCCCCAGCACTTATGGCTGCCCTGTCCAGTTAGGGGTTAGCTCACCTGGTAGCTAACTGAATAGACTTGGAATTTGTTCAAATCCCAGCACAGCACACTGGAAACGTTGCACCATGTTACAGGCAGTGCGGTCCAGAGACTCCACTCTACACATTCCGAAAATGCACCTGACAGGGCCTCCACAGCCCATCGCCAGGTCCTGCCTTCCCTGCGCCCCGCACCTGCCCACCGAGAAGCCAGGAGCGTGTGCTGTCTCTTCCCACAGGTCCACTTCTGGAGCCTTCCTCTTCCTGTCCAGCCCACAGGCCCCAGCCCTGGCCTAACCTGAGGAAAGATTCACCAGTGCCTGATTTTAGCTCCAAGGCTGTATATTAGGGTCGCTACTGCCGGCCCGCAGCCCTCTTGCAAGGCATTCACTAAACTGTGCTTCCTTTTAAATTTTTGATAGTTTCTAATAATAAAATGTGTTTAAAAAAAAAAAGCCACCGGGCGGTGGTGCTGCACACCTTCAATCCCAGCACTCAAGAGGCAGAGGCAGGTGGATCTCTGAGTTCGAGTCCAGCCTGGTCTACAGAGCAAGTTCTAGGACAGCCAGGGCTGCACAGAGAAACTCTGTCTTGAAAAACAAAAAACAAAGCAAGCCACTAAGAAATAAAGTGAAAACAAGAAGGCGCCCCTCCCGCGGCCCCCCTTCCCGCAGAGGCTCCTCACACAACACCTCAGTAGACATCCTTCCTGACATTCTGACGTATACACAGGATGTGTCCCCACGCCTGGCATCTTCTTTACAATGAACCTTTCCTATCAGACTCCTGCAGGTTTTGTTGGATGTTGTGGAGCTGGGGATGGAACCCACGGCCTTTTACGAGCTGGGCAAGATCTTTGCCACCGAGCAGGACCCATCTTCCAACGTTATTTTAATGTGACACTGTTGTTTCCATGGATACCTGGGTGTTTGTAACAGCAGTGGACCACTGCACGGTGGACGGATCTTAATTTTCTCTTCCAACTGCAAGATGCCTGGGTTATCTGCAACCCGCTGCTACCACAGTCCCAGGGCAAGATCTTCAAGTAGCAGCATCCGGGGTCCTTCCTTCACACACGTACTTTATTTGCTTACTCGGTTACCTGTGATGTCTCTAGAAGCCCAGCCCAGAGTAGGGTACAGGGCTTTGTAAGCCAGACCCTCAGAGCAGAAGCCCTGGACTAAAGGGTATTGAGAGCTACAGCCAGGCTCACCAGATAGCGGGGAGCAGCTGCCCAGGCTCTGCTCCCCGCGGCTTTCTCATCTATCTGCAGAGGAGGCTCCTAGCATTCCCAAGCATTTCCCTGATATACCCGGCAGCTGGGCGTCTTGTCAGACCAGGCCACTGGCTTCTCATTCTCAGAAGGTAGATTCAGGCTGGAGCCATCACTTGGTCACAGTTAGTCCAGGAGATGTTCTCCTGGGCTGGACCACCCCCACCACTTCCCTCCCACCCTGAAGCTAGGAAACAAGGACTTCCCTCTCCCACTCACCCCGCCCTGCCCTCCACCATTGCCCAGAAGAAGGGGGAAGCTGCCTTCCGCCCCAAGACAGGAAGCATTGTCTTCAATTGTTCTGTGAGGCACTCCGGGAAGAGGCCACATGGCCAGCCAGAGCATTCCTCCTGGGGCCACCCCCCAGATCTCAGGTGCTAAGCAAACATTCTTGGGCAAGTGGCTTTGGGGTTAAAAGTCTGCATTCTCATCCTCAAATTAGAGCCTCTGAGGTCCTAGGGTGCACCCCACAGAAAGCAGGGTAGAAGATAGCCCACATTCCAATGTTTCCCCACAAGTCTCTCTAAGCCCTGGAATAGATGCCCATGGCAGCACACATGTGGGTCAGAAAAACCCACAAGGCCTCGGGGGCCAAGGCTGTCCTGCTATGGGAAGGGACCCAGAGAGAGGATAAGGGAGTGACAGCGTCATACAGGGGTCTTGGTTTGGCTCTTGGCCACACAATATAGAACAATAATCCAACACTAACACTCAGGATTTGTAACCATGGTATCTAGGGAGATGGAGCAGTGTGTTCAAGGGTGCTGGGTCATCCCACTGAGCCAACCAAGTAAGCAGGGAGGTACTAGTGTCCCCATTTCACAGGTGGGAATGATGAGGTATGGACTGCTCTCCTCCCCTCCTCTCCACCTCAGCCCATTGGCTCATCCTGAGCTACACCACTCCTGGCCTTGGTCTTAGCCTTGGCTGTGGGCCAGGTTCCCGGAGAGCTCCAAAAAAGGGTAAACTAGGGACAACACGCACAGTGTCTCCCACACAGGCAAGAAACCGTGACTTGTCACTTAGGAGGCTCTATACCAGCTGACAGGTGGAGTTGAGGAATCACGGGGTACAGCTGAGGAGGCAGGTGTCTCCAACAGCTGGGAGGGGGTGGGCTTTGAAAGTACTGTGGGTTGGACCCAGCGCCATCTAGAACGCTCTCAAGCGGGCATGGGAGGTGCCATCTTCCAGCGCTCCCTGCGTAGCTGGGCTGTGACTGAGGTAGTGGCTTCAGGATTCAGTGTTCCATCTCAAATAATCTCAACTCCAGAATGCTACCCAACAAGTCCTCCTTGCTTAGAGATTAATTTCAAGCAGGGATAATGCTGGGGGATATTATGGATTTCAGATAAGTAGTCAGAATTAATATTTTTAATACAAGCCCATTTGTAAAGAACACAAGCCCTAATCCAGCCTGGGCCACCTGGCTGTCCCCTCCCCAGGTTGCTGGGACCTGGGGCCTAGAATTCACTTTGGAGACTCAGTCTGGGTTGAGTCTAACAGTAATTTCACACCCCTCCCAGGGGACATGGGATCCTGTTTGGGGCATTTGTTGTTTACAAGTTGGGGTGGATAGTTCACCAAGAATTCTCTGTAATATCCCCTCACTCTGCCCAGGGCCAGCCACCAACAAGAAGTATCTGACCAGGGAAGAGGCAGGGAGAGGGACAAGCACCCATTCACGTGGGACTTAAAGACTCAGAGACAGTAGTTAATACAAGAAGGTGCTGTTTTGTTTTGTTTTTGGAGAAAGGGTCTCATGATACAGCCCTGGCTAGCCTGGAACTCACTATGTAGACCAGGCTGGCCTCCAAGTCAGAAAGATATGCCTGCCTCTGACTCCAGAGTGCTGGGATGAAAGGTGTGTGTCATTGTGCCCAGCCTGGAAGGTTCTGTTTGCAATCAGGAGGGAGCTTCAGGGGTCCAGAGGGTCCAGGCTTCCTGTAAAGCAGCCCTGTGTCTCCATGGAACAGGGTGGGTTCAGTGCCACGTGCAGTAGGACCATGGGGACAGTACCACTCAGCAGTTCCAGGCTTCACTTTGTTTTGCTGACCAGTGGTAGACAGGCAAGTGGCTCCATCCACCGTATTCTTCCAAAAGATGGTCACCCGCCCCTGTCCCCCGACACTGCAGCTGGCCCTGCCCCACCTGGCAATTCCAAGCCAGGGTACCCTGGGAGAATGAGCTGAGCCAAGCATTAACAGAGAGCAATGAAAACGGCCCTGGCCACTTTAACCATCCCTGGCTGAGGCTATTTTTACAGTTTTAAAAGTTAAGAGTGTAGGGCCCAGGCTGGGGAGAAAGCTCATTACAAGGTCTAGCTGGCATCGTTTCTAATTCAATGGTTTCAGCCAAGAGCCTCGGCTTTATAAAATACCATCACTTATTTCCATCTGATAGGCTCAAAACCGAAATCACATCAAGCTTGACAGCCACCTGCTTGCAGGATTCACACAAACTTGGCCTAGTCCTGACTGTGCGGGCAAAGGTTGTTCAGAGTAATCCTCTCAATAAACTATGCAAAAGGAACTGTAATGAGCCCCAATTTACAGATGAATCAACTGAGGCTCTGAGTAGCTAAAGCACTTGTCGAGGGTCACACCCTGGGAAGTGACGGCAGAGTCCAAAGTGCACAAGGTCCATCTAGCTAGGAAGCAAAGTTGCCCCAGCCTCTTGATCTCCCCCAGGGGGCAGCTAAGAAGGCATCAGGGAAGCCATTAAGTTCACCCTGAGGAAAGCCCGTGTTTCAACTATCTGGATGCCTTGCAATGCCAGGAAGAGGTGTGAGGAGAATCTAGTTAAAGGCTGCCTGGAAAGGGGTCTCCCTGAACACCCAAGAGTCTCACTACTCCTTTAGGGAAAGCTGTGGTCTCAGCGGTCCTAAGAGAGGAAGGGCTCAAAGGCAGAGGTGGGCTGCTGGGAGCCCAGTGACACCATGTGCTCCTATGGTCTTAGGCCATCAGCGTGCAGACCCAATTTTAAGTCTTTGCCCTATCTTCCTGTTTCCTTTAGAGCTTAAGGGTCGCTAAAAGGAGAGGGCACATTTGTCGATTTGCGCATGGCCACTCTCAGCCCTGGCGAGCCAGGGTGTCCCAGGTGTTCTTCAACCATACACTCCAGCTCTCAGGGAGAGCCCTCCCTCTCTGCCCCACTTGCAAAGCTAAGAAGTAAAGCCACATAGAGTGGACACCAAAGACTATGAGACAGTGTCCATGCGCCATCACAGGGGTCAAGCCAGGGACTGTCCCCCTGGGAACCATGGGTCTCAGTGGCTGCTTTCATCAGCGTCCCATGAGCATGACTTCCACAAGGGAGGATGGCCGTCTGTGGGGCCATAGAACATGCAATACAAGACCAAGGGCCGCAGGGTCCCCGTGGAGATCTATGGCGTCCTAGGAGACCAAACCATGGAAGCCAGTGTGCTCCTCCATCTGTTCCTAGTTAGGGTCCATTGGAGGGTCACCAGATGCTGACCCTTGACCTCTATAGGAAGACAAAGTTGCACACTGCAAAGCAAACTGGATTTCTGAAGTCCCCCAGCCACCAACACTGGCAAAGCTGTCCTCTCCAGCTGTCAGATCTGCACACCCCTCCCATGCCCCAGACACAAGTTCAGGCCCCACATAAAGTCCTGTACAAAGTCTGGAGGTTTCAGAGGCCTCCCACCGCTCATGTCAGCCTCATGGGTTCATGAAGGCCTGGACCTGGGAGCACAGTGGTGGCTTCTCTGGTGACCTCCGACGGCCCTGATGCTTGCTTTACCAAAGAGGCACAGGTCCCTGTTCTCTGAGCATATTGCCAGGAAGGACAGAAGAACCCTGGGTATCAGGGACAATAGCAAAGCAGGTCTGGCTGAGCTAGGAGCCCAATCAACAAGTAAAGGCTCCAGAGAGTTGCCTGACCCAGGAAGGCTTGGCGACAGTTCCACCCCTGCCTAAAGACCCCTGTGTCCCAGCAGCCGTTCTCCAGCCCCTCCCCCAGCCTCCAAGCTCACCCCTGCAGCACCCCTCCCATCCCCCCCCCCCCCCCCCCGCCCCAGCCCGACCTCAGCAGTACTCACATGCCCTGCTCCCCGTATTGGTTGTAAAACTCCATATGGCTGCAGGCCTGAATCCAGCCAACGATCCAGGTCTCCTTCTTGGGGATGGGCGGCATTACCACCTGGGCTGAGGCCCGGAAGTGGGGTGTCCGGTAGCGCAGTACCACGCTGGAGGACTCGTCGATGCTGGTGGGGATGGGGTCGATGGAGGCTTTCACATCAATCACGGTAATCCCTTCCCGGAAGACTCTAGCTTTGCCTCCGATGCTCTGAATACAGCCCATGGCACACAGGACCGCTCTAATCTCCAGGGAAGGCCAGCAGTCCCAAAAATAACAGGGCATTGAAAGGATGGAGGTTGCAGGACCCAGTGTAAAGCGCGCAATTCTAATCTCAAAGTTCAAAAGCGAGATCCATAGGATAGAGAACTTACTGAGTAGAGGGGGCTTGCATAGCAATAACAGGCCTGGTTATAAATACGGATTCTGCTGCATCTCAAGAGCCCTGGGCTCCCTCTTCTAGCAGTGGGCAAAAGCCACCGATATTCTTTGGGTTTAAAAAAAGAAAAGTTTGCGGTTTAATGGATAAGCATGTTGTTCTGACATCCAGCCCTACGTCCTCACACTCGGGGATGGCAGCTCGGACACTCTCCCTGAAGTCTTCGGAGGAAGCAGACGAGCGCTGGCAGGCACATAAATAAGGAAGACTCGGTCCCCGCGCGGTCGCGCCACCCTCGCTGCAGAACGCCGACTTCCTGCCCTTCTGCCTTCCGCACCCGCTCTCCGGGGCACACGCGCCCGCCCGGCGGGGCCCACTCAATCGCGGAGTGAGCTGGCGTTCAAACGGCCGAGGTCCGGCGCCCTGCGCGGCCGGCACCCACCCGCGGTTCCAAGAGGCACGCTTCGGGCTAGGTGCTCGCCGGGTCTCCTCCGGCGCCCACTCGCGCTCTCCTTTGCCACTGTCGCTGTCGCCGCCGGCCGCCTCGAGGGGCCCCGGGGCTGCGCTCGGGTGTCCGCCCGCCGCCTGCTTGGCCGCGGCCGCCGAGGACCTGCAGAGAGGTGGAAGGGACAGGGCGTCAAAGTTGAGCCGAACTTTACTGCGGGAGACTCGAGGGCGCGGCGATGCGTGTGCGCCGGGCGCGGGCTGCGGAGCTGACGGCGCAGCTCTGGGCGGTCTCCCCGGAGGTGGCGCCCCCCCTCCGCCCGCCCCGTCAGTGGCGGCCGCACGACTGCGCGCACCAGCGAATAATCGCCTCCCGTGACATCTCCGCTGACACCCGTCCAACCCGGGGGCGGGGTGGGGGTCGGCCAGATTGCCACCGCAGTGGGTCACTAGGACCTCCCGGCCCGGGTGCTGCACCTCAGCACCGCGCCGCCGGCGTGGAACGCCCCTTTTCTCTCGGTCCCCTGGGGGCGCAGTGCCATCCCCAGGCGGGTCCTTTCTGGCGTGCAGCCCTTCGCCGGCAGGGATGGCTCGACCCCAAGAGGGCGCGCTGACACTCCCCCCCCCACCCCCGCTGCGCCCCGTGCCTCGGCTTCCCTTCGCCAGTTGCGAGCCGCAGCAGAGTCCGGCGCGTCGGGGGCGCGCGCCTCTGCCCGGGAACTTTGGCACTCGGGTCCCCACCCAGGGGGCGTCGTGAACTCACCTGCCCCGGAGCTGCTCCGTGCACCTGGGTCACCGCCCTCCGGAAGCCCCTGGCCCCTCCGCCCGCACGTTCTCGGGGCGCCCCCCTCCCCAGGCAGTGTCCCCTGTCTCTTGTCTACTAGGGTCTGGGGATGGCGTGGGCGCTCCGGAACCCCAAACCCCTCCTGGCTCGGGGGCTGCTGTGGGGATGGCCGGGGGCGGAGGGCTGAGGCTCAGGGCTCTCTCGCCCCCACCCCGAGCGCCTCCTTATTTTATGATCATTGTGAGCGTGCTGTCGCCGCTCTGCCCCGCCGCCGCGCCGCAGCCGCCTGGCGCTCCCCGCGCCGCCTCGTTCTGCTGCAGCATCGGAAAGGCAACCAGGTCAAACTTTGCAGAAACTCGGCCCCTGCGCCGGCCTGGCCCCGGTGTTGGTTCGCAGCCGCGCGGCAGCGCGTACCGGCGCACGCAGGACCGCCGCCCGCTCGTGCGCCCCGCGGGATGCAGGTCCGCAGGCGGCGGCCAGCGGCCGGGCGCCGCCTCCTCCTCCGGCCCGCCCGGCTCTCCACCCTCACTCCGGCACTCAGCGTGCCCTCCCCCCTCTCCTCACCCCACACCCCCCCCCTCAGCTGCTAGGCGAGTTGAACCTCTCCTTGCATAAACGACATTTCCTTTTTTTGCTTGCCCTAGGAATTCTGGGTAGTGTAGTTCTGCGTCTCTCTCGGGTCCTGGGTGGGGGTTGGGGGGGTGCGCCTATTGCCCTTTGACCTCTGGAGACCAGAGGCTTTCCAGTTCAGGAGACTTGGGGCACTGCCCTGGGAATCCTGGCTGCCGGGCTTGGTGTTTGGGTGGAGACTGTGGGGACTTTGGGAGGCTCTAAGGCTGGGAAGGTTTAAGGGGTGGTAGAAGTTAAGACTCCCGGGTGTTGGCCTTTGCATCTGTAGGATGGGTAGTCAGTCGGCCCCAAGGGTGTGAGAAGTTTACATTCATCAGATCAGAGTGGGAAGGCTCTTTATGTATATATATCTCACAGAGAAAAATATTCAGAGAGGGAAGACTGAGAAGATCTGCCTGCCACTCCAACCTTACAGGTGGCCCTGCTGAGACCATCTGGTGGTTTCAGAACTGAGGTTCAAAAGGAGTTTATCTCTAGACAGCAGTAGGAGAGCAAGAACCTAAGTAGCCCAGGCCTTACCTCCACCCCTGCCTTTCAGATAAAGGACAGTTTGTGACATCAGAAAACCTGGCAGCCACAGTAAAGCCACACCCCACCACCACCATAGTCCCTTGACTCTGACTTTCAAGGCTGTCTGTAGTAGTATACCTACTGTGTCAGCTCACCAAGGAAGACAGGGAGGCGCTTTCATAGATGCAAGCTCTCCTAGACCTCAGCAGAGGCAACCACCATCATGGCCAATGCCATACTGGACAGTGGAACCCCGAGTATCTGAGCTCAGGTGTTTTTATTGATACAGAACTCCTTAGGTGTTCTTCTGATGGCACAGGCAGATCATGAGCAACCAAACACCCCCACATAATACAACACCTGCAGACAATACAAAACACCAAGACCTAAGCATCCCCTCCCCCAACAGTGCACAAAACAATTATTGTATACATAATGAAAAATAAACTTCCACAGCAGCTGTTCATAGTAGGTAGGCACGGGGCAGGTACTTACAGTCAGTCCCAGGGTTAGGGTCCACTGAGCATACAGGAGAGCAGGCGCTGGAGAGGGCATTTTCGAAACTTTGGGGGGGGTCCTTCTTTTAAGGAATCCTTCTCACACCAGCTAAGCATCAGCTCAGCCACAGCAGGAAACGGCCACTTAAGTTACTGTGTTCTCCCAGTCCCACTCCCAGCCTGACCGTGGCCGCTGTCCCATATTCCCAGGTAGTGAGGGATGTCCTTCTCCTATCCGTCTTTCAGGTAACTGGCAGACTCAGTTCTCCCTGATGTAAAGCCCCAGCAGCATACCGTCCCCTAAGGGCCTCGTGTAAAGTTGCCTGGCCTGTGAAGCCACAGTGGCTTTCCCAGAGTCCACACTACATTCTGCTCTTCCAGAACCCCTATGGCCTGCAATGTCTCATGACATTAGATACTATGTACTCCGTTTATACAGAAGAAAGCAATTTAGGGATGCCGATTCATTTTCCATCACCCCGAATGCCTGCAACCTATCAGACCTGGAGGCCAAGGCGCTTCCATGAAAGCACAGATGCCATCTCAGAAACAAGACACCAGGTTTCCAGGCTGCTCCAGGTGCATGTGTGAAGCCTATACTTCTTAGGGAAAAGATGTCACAGGCTACACTGCTCAGCTGCAAAGGGAAGCTCCTACAGGTGGTTTCTTGGGGAGGGGTTCCCCTGAGATGGGATGGGATCTCATGGGATGGGAGCCCACATGAGCTTGTGATGGTGACTGAACACTGTGTCACACCAGCATCTTTATCATTCACCTTGACCTTGGGAGGCGGCAACAGGAAACCAGGGACCAGGAGACACTGAAATCTGGGCTCCAGCCCCAGTCTCATCACCTCCAAGGCTCACACTCGTCCCTGCTAAGACTGGTTCCTCTGAACTAAAGTGGACTGGCCACTTGAGTGTCCACAGACAAGGATCTGTGCCGCATAATGCAACCTCCCTTTACTGGTTCCCCCATCACAGTGCCTCCTCTGAACAACCTCACCTTGACCTGCAGAGGGTTGGCCCAGGCTTAGGGGTTACCAGACTACAACTGAGGAGCAGCTCCTGCAAGGGGTAGGCAGAACAAACAGAGTCCGAACAGACGTTAGCTCACTTGTAAATCCTGGATCCATCTCCTGCTATGCCTGCATGAACACTTTTGGGTCCCTCTGGTTCTCCTACCTCTCCACACAGCCTCTCTACTTGCGTGACATTCTTGGGAGGTTTGAGAGTGCTAGACACAAACCTATATCAGCCTCAGCACATGTGGAGGGTCAGGACGTGGCCATGAGAGTGTAAGGTGCCTCAATCTATGGAGCAGAAAAAAGGGACATGTTAGAGATATGTTCTACACCAATGGACTCACACTGTCCCTGTCCCCTCCTCTTTGTCATACCTAGGTCAGGAGTGCACAGCCTTGGTGCATTGGACTACAGAGATCATGAAAATCCAAAGCCATACAAGTCAGAGACAAAAATAGTGTGCAGTCACGAATAAGCCCTCAGAGGTCCATGACATGGCCTCAGCATAGCATCTCCCTACTGAGCAGACTATGAGCTGGGGCTTCTGCACACATTATCCCCATAGCCCTGGCAATGATCCCCAAATCTAGGCCTTGTCATCCCACTACACAGATGACACCGGTGTCCGATGCAGGGGTGGGGTGGGAGGCCGCAGTTGAACCCAGAGGCTGGGTGGTTGGGATGGAGTGGGTCCTCTCACCAGAAAGTCCCTGGAGGTGTAGGGACCTCATGTTCAGAGGCTACCACAGTGGTCACAAAGCTTACTAACGCTTGTGAACCAACCTGCCTTTAAGGCCACAGCAGATTCGCCAAGAGCGCACCACCTCCAAAGGCAGGGCCCTCATATGTCCAGGAAGGCATTTTTAGAGAGATGATGTCCTCAAACTGTGGAGGGAAATGTGAAGCACTGGGGTTCTGTTCCCCTGGGAAGCAGGGGTCTTGCCCCAACTGTTTAGAACCAGACAGAAAGCCAATGGGGAGGCTTGGAATGGCCACGAGGGACAGGTAGGTGGGGCCAGAATTCCTGACAGGTTGGGTCTGCATCACCTCTGCCTGGAGCAGATAGCATCAAAAAGCAGGGAGGCAGATCTAGGCAAGGCTGGCCAGGCCTCCAGGTAGTAGACTGGACCTGGCCAGATGAGAGAGGGCTGGTACCACAGGGTCATCCAGAGAGGACTCTGTGACTAGATCCCAAGTCTCCTGGCCCCTACCCAGTGATACTATGTCTCTCCACTGAGTGACAGTGGTCGGGCATGAGGAACAGTGGAAGCAGTTCAAGCGTCTGTCTGTGGACCTGGGAATGCACATCTCAGCCAAATGCTCCAAACCACGTTCTCCCGAGGCACAGTTGGCGTGGGATCTCCACGGGCCTCTCCATCATCTTTTTCCACTGTTCAGTGAACACCTTGGCTGGGCACTCAAGCCTGTTCAAAAAGCCAACAGCACCAACAGCACGTATATCCCTGTGGGGCAGAATGATGAGGGATTAACTCCAGGAATGATGAATGAAGGCATGAATTAGCATAAATAATGAATAGGTATGAATGGAAGCTCACGGTGGTTACAAGGATCAATGTCTATCAATCAGGAAGTGGACGAGTCGGTTGTTTTGATGTGCAGTTCAGTACAGAGCTGAGGGTGCGGTGGAAGATGCATACCCCAAGGCTTGCAGGCGTGAACCAGTGTGTGTGGGAAAGTGCCCACACGTCTGTGCCTGTGGGACCCTGGTGGTGTGGCGAGTGACAGTGTACGACAATATGAGAATATGTACCCATGGCAGCTGTGTGTCAGGTGTGTCTGCGTGTGTTCTGGCTGTGTGTCCATGTGTGTTTGTCTGTGCAAGAATGTGCACGCACCCATTTGAGCTGCCGTGGGTGTAGGTGAGTACAGTTGTGGGTGTGGTTGTGATGGAGGAGAATTTGTTTGCGTGGAGTGTGTCGCCCGTAGCTGTGGGGCTGGAAGGGAGGCTAAGGCTAAGCGGAGGTCACTGGCCTGGTGCCAAGTGTGCCTGCATCCCTGGGCCCACTGGGCTGGGTCCGCAAGGCTGGAGCTTTCCCTCAGCTGCTGCCTCTCACCCGAGGCCCGGGATCAGGCCTCCATCGCCCGACTGACATCGCCCTGTGTGTGCGGAGCCGCAGCCTGGGGACCCGCTCTGTCCCGGGCCAGGGGTGCGCGGTGCCCATGGTGCGGCGCCTCTTGGGGTAGACGGAAAGGGACGACAGCAGGCTGGGCGCGGCCTCGGATCCGGTGCGGCACTGAGAGTTCTCCAAGGTGCTAAAATAAACCGAGCGAAGGATCAGGTTTCGCGACCAAAATAACCCAGCAGCAGCCTTAGAAATGCGAACCGGGAAAGTGATCCCGGGCGCGCGCCAATGATGGAGGCGGTGATGAAAGCGGCTTCCCGAGGTGCGGGGGGCGGGGCGGGGGCTGGCCGGGCAGCGATCGCCACCACCACTACCCCCAACCTCTCTCCCACCCTTCCTTTCTCCTCTGGGGTCATTACTCCAAGAGCAGCTTCCTGTTAGCCTTTGGGTTGTGGCGACCAGGTTTGCAATTTCTTAGAGCCAGGCTCTGTCTTTCCTTAAATGTTTCCTAGGTGCCTAGTGTGTACCAGAGCCCACTCAGCTCATGTGATGAACAGGCAACAAACG
The DNA here is from genome assembly GCA_026225945.1 of Cricetomys ansorgei. Lineage (NCBI taxonomy): Eukaryota > Metazoa > Chordata > Mammalia > Rodentia > Nesomyidae > Cricetomys > Cricetomys ansorgei. Next base: position 1,558,128 of record JAMJFZ010002981.1, read on the forward strand.
CAGCACCCAGGGGCTGTCACTTTGCCAGGAGAGCATTAAGGAGTAAATACACGGGGTATTAGGGACTGACATAGATTTTAATAAGCAACAACAAAAACTGAAGAGTGTCAGCAGACAGAGAGAGTTTGAATCCCAGGGCACCCTACTGGCCTGGGTAGAGTCCCTTTGTTTCTGAGCTTTGATTTTTCTCCTTAATCTGACTGGGTCAAAGTGCATGTCTGTCTGTGCAGGCCCGGATGGGGATGGTTAAGGCAGGTGACAAGGACGGACAGGCTGTTCAGTACAGGCTACAGTAAATGTACTTGTGAATATCAGCGCTGGGTTTGCCCTAAGCATTCAAGACAGCAAACTGTACCAGCTGCCAGAAGTTCCTGTGCCTGCTCTTAAGAGAGAGAAGTGATGTGGTCAAATGGTCAGGGGCTGTTGGGTAGCAGTTTCCTTCAAGATTGAAGCATTTCATCCTGCATTTGTCATGTTGCCTGCCGGCTGTGCCATGAACTGCAGCCTCTGAGCTGTCACCACTGCTGGGGTGAGCTTTGGAGATGCAGCTGTCTTCGAATCGTTTCTGCTCCTGTATGTAACCCCTCACCCATATTCCTGTAAGTAACCCCAATAAAACTCATCGGTTCACCAAGCTGGTCTGCCCTGGGTTCCCTATCTGGGGTGGATAGACATGTGTGTTGCAACACCCCCACCCCTAGAAAAACTTGATCACAACAAGTGAAGCCTGGGTCAGAACCTTAGTACCTGGGCCAGACACGCTTGGCTCCTGCCCTAACTCTCCACAGTCCTTAGTGCCTGCAGCAGGGCTTGGGGACATGCCAGGGAGGAGACAACTCAGGGATCCTGGCCATCTGTGAGGATGGGGCCATGGCACATGGTCCTTTGTATTCCCTGCAGATCCTTGCACACAAGAGGACTCAGGAACTGACACATGAGACAACATAGGCCAGGAATGGAAATGCTATAGGGCACATGTAGCCAGACACATCCCTTGAGACAAAAGTGCTCTGACCCAGGGACCTGTGGCCTCGAGGTGATGTCACCACTCTGAACACTTCTTCACTGAAAGTGGGAAGAGGATGGTTGGGTCTGCTCTATGTCTTTGTGTTTCCTGGAGTCTGGACACAGCAACAGCTCAGGCTAGCCCACCAAACCCTACAAAGATACTATGCCCACTATCCTGTTTTTCTTGCACTTGTTTACATTCTGTTCTGGAATGCAGGTGTGTGTGTGTGTGAGAGAGAGAGAGAGAGAGAGAGAGAGAGAGATGGCCCCTCTATGTGACAAAATGTCAGACAGTTATTGAAAATTATAGGGGGCTGGAGAGATAGCTCAGTGGTTAAGATTACTTGCTGCCCCGGTAGTGGTTGTGCACGCCTTTAATCCTAGCACTCAGGAGGCAGAGGCAGGTGGATTTCTTGAATTTGAGGCCAGCCTGGTCTACAGAGCAAGTTCCAAAACAACCAGGGCTGTTACACAGAGAAACCCTGTCTTGGGGGAAAAAAAGAAAGAAAGAAGAAACAGGTAAGACATATTCTAAAAGGCTGTAAAATGTGATCATATTTTAAATGCGTATTCATATATGAAAATGGATATGCTATTCATAGATATCATTTGTTTTTTTATTTACTGATTATTAAAAATAATTGGTTGATATGAGATGTTACGATAATTGGAAATTGGACAGGTAGCCCTCTCCGCCTGTGTTAACATATTAGTTTTTCAAGTGATGGGATATAAACTGTCATTTATGAGAGTTAAATTTATTGCAATAAAGAGTAAGCTTTTGATGGCAATAAAAAAACAGGTATTGGGCAGTGGCAGCACACGTCTTTGATCCCAGCACTCGGGAGGCAGAGGCAGGCAGATCTCTGTGAGTTTGAGGCCAGCCTGGTCTACAGAGTGAGTTCCAGGACAGCGAGGTCTGCATAGAAAAACCCTGTCTCAAAAAAATATATATAAAGTTATTGGTGGTGTTTTATTGTTTTTTGCCTAGCGCATCATTTTGAGGATGGGTGTCCTGCTTCCCAGCTAAACTGCAAAAAGAGATCAATGAAAGCATTGTGTGACTGACTGAAGAAATGCCAAGACTCTTGAGAAACTGGACTGTGTGGCGGATGCTGGTAAGGCTTTATGGATTGAGACATGGTGTTTGCTTACTTGCTTCCTTCTCAGCCGCCTGTAAAAGTAGCTAGAGATCTCCCAGCGTACAGAGGAGTAGCAGGTCCTGGCCACAGGGAAAGACAGCACAGTCCCTTGTGCTGAGTGAGCCTTTTACACAACTTTCTTACTAGCTTCCAAAGGGGAAACAGGCCTGGGTGAGTAGAATAGGTTGCCTCTGGTCATTCAGTTGACGGTGGCTAAAGCAGAGATTGGGGCTGTTGCTCTCCATGGTCTGTCTTAACTGCTGACAGGCTAGAGCTAAATTGGACCCCAGGGCCTCCACACGACTTTCTGGCCACTCCAGCCAGAATAAAATGCTGACACAGCCCTGGGTATTAATAGTCCTGGCTGTCTGGCCTCCTTAGCCCCTGCTGAGGCCAGCCTAGGTCATGGCCCCACCCTGGAGGGTAAGGTGACTTTCCTGGCAAAGAATTAATCAAACATTTCCAGGCCCCTGTGGACAGAAGAATCTGAGCCCAAAGGCTCCAATGTCCCCATCATGGGGACTGGGTCTGGGACTTGCTTCTTTTCCGTTCCGGACTAGTACCTTCACCTCTCTGAACCTCAACTTACATATCTGTACAGTGGGGTTATCACCACTGCTTCTTGGGAATGTTGGTGGAATGGTGTCAGTCAGCTGAAGTATACTGCCGATGTCCACACATTAGGCACCCACTTTCAGGACATAGGGTCCACCTGTGCAGTACACATTACATTGGCAAGTTTTCATGTATTGTTCCAGTTCTGAGACTGGCTTTTGGTCTCTCTGTTTCAGACCTAAGTCTGTTTGTTTCAAAGTTTCCTCTAAAACCCCTTATCTGGGGATGGGTGCCTCCCTGACCCTATGACAGGAAAGGGAAAAAAAAAAAGCAAAACAGTTGAAGAAAAGAAATGCGGTGCCTGGCAGTGTGGCACACGCCTCTAATCCCAGCATTCCGGAGGCAGAGGCAGGTGGATCTCTGTGAGTTCAAGACCAGCCTGGTCTACAGAGTGAAACCTGTCCCAAATGAAAACCAAAATCACGTCCTGAGAACAGCTGAAAGGTAAACTGTTGCCAACAGCTGTTACTATTGTTTACCCAATGATGTAAAAGTGTCTGCAGTGGGAAAGGAGGGAGAGCTCAGTGGGAACTCCAGCGGAGCACCTCAGCCTCCCTAGGTGGTTTCTGCTAGATGTTGTAAGTGCCCAGTTTGATGATGTCATCTGATACGACGATGTTTTGTCACCTGCCTGTCTGCCTGCCTATCCATCTGTCTTAGTTACTTCTCTATGGCTCTGATAAAACACCTTGACCAAGGCAACTTACAGAACTGTTTATTTGGGCTTTTGGTTCCAGAGGGTCAGAGTCCATGGTAACGGAGCAAAGGCATGGTGGCGGAGCAGGAAGCTGAAGGATCACTTCTTGAACCATGTGCACAAAGAGCGAGTGAACGCAAAATGGCATGAGTCTTTAAACTCTCAAAGTCAGATGGCGTACATCCAGTAAGGCCACCCAGACCTCCTTACCAGTGCCATCGACTGCACCAAGTGTTCAGATGTCTGAGACTATGAGAGGCACCTCATTCATTGCCCTCCCCTTGCTATTTGCTATTTATTCTTTTTCTTTGACTTGCTTTATACTTAATAAATGCACCTATTCAGAACCCAAAGTATGTCTGTTATTGACTGATCTCCAGATAGACAGAACAACGTGTCTGGAGTCCAGGCTGAGGGGGCTCATGCTCATGTTGCCACACCCAGGAGGGAAGATGTGATACAGTCTGGCTCTCCCACCCCATGCTTGGTCTAAATTGAACATTCTAGAAGAGGAGGGATAATACAGTGGTCCCTGCCTAGTCTAGCTCAGCTGTGCAACTGGGGTTTGCAAGCAACCCCACAACTGAGAGCTCTTAGACACTAGCCTCATTCCGGCCAAGGATGCAGCAGAGTCAGGCCATGGGCTGGGCCCCTCTGAAGGAAGAGAGAGCTTTGCTCCATGTCGCACGGAGTCCCACAGCGTGTTATGAGCAGAGCAGTCACTCGGCATCTCACAAACTTCTTCTATCTGATCACCTTCCACAACCCTAAGAGGTGGGCACTATGACACCTGTGTAACAGGTGAACCCCACAGAGTTCAGGGGAGAGACAAGCTGAGCACGGCCTTGCAGCTGGTGTGAGGTGTCCTTGTGTCCCTGACTCCAGAGCCTGTTGGGTGATCTGCTGTGGCTGGAGCCAACAGAACCTGGGCTGGCTTCTTGTCCTTAGGAGGTTCTAGGGTGATCCTGGACGTTCATGGATAGGATCTGTGTCTTAGGCTGAGCTGGGCAGACGGACAACCATAACCCAGCAAACCACACTGAGCATCTTGCCATCAACAGCCTAAGCCAAGGCAGCCTAAGAAAGGCTGTGGGCATTAGAGGTGCAGACACAACCCAGGGAGCAGTGGGAGGCCCCCTCAAACCTCACATGCTCAGCAGGGCCACTCTGGGGTACCCTCTGGGATGCACCCCCTCTTCCCTCCTTCTCCATGTACCAGCGACAGATGCTTCTTCCTCCCTATAGGTCAGGCTCTCCACTCTCAGCTTCTCACATGTGTGCTTCTTTCATGAGCTAAGCCATGCATGCTTGGGTTCTGCAGCACCTCTTCTCAGTTGGGGTCATGTATGTGTTATGTGCTTAATCTGTAGGGAGCATTGAGCTTCCTGATTGTTGGGGACAGGTGAGCCTCACTCTGTAATGTACCCAACTCCTAGCACAGAGCCAGGAGCTCAGTGGCTATGTGTGGACACGTAAGCCCAAGTCCCAGGAGCAACCTCCAAGAGGCAGATCTCTTCCCAATTAATTACCCATCTCTCTAATGGAAAGCCAGTTTCACAAACAGCCATTTGATTGCACCATGGTTCACTACAGCAAACTCAAGACAGTATTTTTGTTTTTGTTTGTTTGTTTGTTCGTTTGTTTTTTGAGACAGGGTTTCTCTGTTGTAACTCTGGCTGTCCTGGAACTCACTCCGTAGACCAGGCTGGCCTCAAACCCACAGATATCCGCCTGTCTCTGACTCCCAAGTGCTGGGATTAAAGGCGTGCACCACCATCGCCCAGTTTAAGACTATTTTTTAAAAGAGTAGAAAGACAATCAGGTCTGAAACTTAATGTTCTCACTTAGGGAATAGTTGACCTGGTCCTAAAGACCCAGTGACATCAAGAAATCCTTCCAGCCCCTGGGACTAGGTCCCCACTGCCCAGCCAGGGGAACAAGGGGACCTGGCTACTAAGGGTCTGGACTGGTCATCAGCACAGCTGGAAAAAGCAGGTGTTAATTTGGGGTCCTTCTCTTCCAGGGTTAGAGGCCAGAGGTGAGGCTGCTGCTGAATCCAGAATAGTGGACTACATTTCCCAGAGTCCTTCAGAGCCCAAGAACCAGCCATTGGCAGATTTAAATAGCCCAGGCCCTAGGCAGCCAGGCTTCAGCTGTGGACTCATCCGTGTCTCCGGTGGCTCTATTGGCGCTCACCCCACAAGGGTGGGCTCTATTGGCTGCCCAACTGGCACTGACGTCTCCTCGGAGCCGGGTGGCAGCTGGAGGTAAATAGCCATGTGCAATCCTCCTCTCTATATTTAACAGCTGCTACAGAGAAGGTGGTGGCTCTTGTCTTCTGGGAGAAGGCCCTTGGATCTGGGCTGGGACTCACCATGCCAGCTTCCCAGAGCCGGGCCCGTGCCAGGGACCGCAACAATGTCCTCAACCGGGCTGAGTTCCTGTCTCTGAACCAGCCCCCCAAGGGGACCCAGGAGCCCAGAAGCTCAGGTAGGAAGGCCTCAGGGCCCTCAACACAGCCCCCACCCTCCGGCGACGGAGCCCGGGAGCGTCGCCAGTCGCAGCAGCTGCCTGAGGAGGACTGCATGCAGCTGAACCCCTCATTCAAGGGCATCGCCTTCAACTCCCTGCTGGCCATTGACATCTGCATGTCCAAGCGACTGGGGGTGTGTGCCGGCCGTGCTGCATCCTGGGCCAGTGCCCGCTCCATGGTCAAGCTCATTGGCATCACAGGCCATGGCATCCCTTGGATCGGGGGCACCATCCTCTGCCTGGTGAGAAGCAGCACCCTGGCCGGCCAGGAGGTGCTCATGAACCTGCTGCTAGGTGAGTGGGCCTGCTGGCCACCTGTCACCTGGCCCCACCAGGCCCTTTGGGAGGAGCCAGCCCCACCCCTTCCAGGATCAGCAGGCTCCCTGAGAAACCAAGGAACTCATCTAATGAGGTTAGGCAGGGAGGGTGCCCCAGAAACGGACAACCTCTAGTGTGGGAAAGCAAGGACCCCCTGCAAATTAGGGGGCCTTGAGCATGCAGACTCCACCAGGCACCTCTGAGGGCCAGTTCTCTGCACAGGGCACTGGTGTTCAGAGGCAGAGGCCAAGGAGGACAAGACTATGGGGTGAACTTGGGGGGCTTTGCTGAGTGACCTAGAGCGATGCCAAGTCATTGTTCCTGACCTCCCACAGATAGCACTGAGCTGCCCCCAATTGTTCCCTCCCCCACACTCAGTTTAGAGACCCTATGAATTGCCCAGGATTTTTCTACAGAGTCTGAAGGTTCACGGGACTCACCAAAGATTTCCTACCTACCTAGTCTGAGCCTCTTGGAGTACTAGCTTGCTCTTTCCCCCGGATGTCTCTGGAGAAAGGAGTCTGGTCATCAGTTTCCTTCGCCAAAGTCTGCCACTAGCCTTCCAGATTAGCACTGCCACGTGCCAGTTGCTATGTGGTACCCATGTGGAAGGCAAGCCATCCCTTCTCCCTGGAGATGATGCCCAGCTCCCACCCAGCTCATCCTCCTGGTGCCTCCAGGTCCCTAGAATGCTCTGGGAACCTTTGCTTCCACTTTCTGAGCCAGGGTCCATGCCCGGGGGAAGACAGGTAACACTGGCTTCTCTGATTCTAGAAAGAGTTTCAGTGAAAACCTGGGTGCCCCATATCCAGTTTCAAAGTCTCTAGAGCCCAAGCTAAGTGGGTACAACACGGGGAGGGAGAAATTACCACAGTCTTGATGAGCAGGTGGCTGGATCTGGCCCCATTCAAGTCTCTCACTCTTATTCCTGAGCTACCCTCCGTACGTTACTGTTTTATCAAAACTGCTCCCGTGAGGCTGATGTTCCTGAGACTCCCATTTGACAGATTAGGAACTGAGGTTCCAGTAAATCAAACAGTCTGGCCAAGCCTCAGAGCCTGGAGTTTGTAACAGTCCCACCTGACATACAGACCACTGCCTGGCAGGGGCCAATCCAGGGCCTCGTGGGAAGGGAGAGTTGGAGGAAGAAACAGATGGCTAAGGTGCTAGGCTAGAAGCTTCTAGAACAGAACCCATCCTGGTTATGTGAAGTTTCCCCTGTGCCCAAGGTAGATTCATAGAGAACTGAGGTTCAAAGTCTGTGTATGATTAAAAAAAAAAAAAAAGTTGGGGGTAAGGGAGCAGGTGGAGGGGGGTGGCACACGCCTTTAATCCCAGCACTTGTGAAGCAGAGGCAGGTGGATCTCTGTGAGTTCGAGGCCAGCCTGGTCTACAGAGTGAGTTCCACGACAGCCAGAGTTACAACAGAGAAACCCTGTCTCAAAAAACAAAACAAAACAAACAAAGCAAAACCAAAAAAGTCCGTGTGAGGAATCAGGTTCCCTCCTGAGAGTGGATGAGGCAGAAGGTGTTGCCACCAACCCCATCGGCTCCTCTGCCTTCCCCATGTGCTAATGGCGGTGACATGTGCTGAGCGTTTACTAGGAGCCATGCTGTCCTGTCTAATTGTCACCATAACACCCCACATCCCCAACCCCCACCCCAGAGGGCCAGGCAAGGAGTTGCCTGAGAGCAGACAGCGTACACAGGCAAGACTAGTACTGAGTGCAACTCTGGTCTTGCTCAGCATCACCCTGAGGAGTGGGGAGGGATCTCTGGCTGTTCGGAGCTTCCTGCAGAGTAAGGATCAGAAAGGGGTTGGGGGTGGGCTCAGCCTCCCAGTGAGGGGCCGCTCCTAAAAGAGGGTTAGCTCCCCATGCTGAAAGCATGTAAGCAGATACCAGCTAACTGAAATAACCCCCTTAACCCACTTCTCGCACAGGATCATTGCTTCTAGTGCCACTTTCCCTGCTCCAGATGTTGAAACTTTGTAACTCACTTACTAGAACAATGCTTCCAGGTCCTTCCGGCAACCAGCTGCTGTGGGCACAACTACATTAGCTTCTGAGAGTGAGAGCAGGATTCAAGGTGCCTGCCCTGAGCAAGAGTCACAGTGGCTTTTTGCTGTTTGAGAACATCAGTCAACGAGTCTCCTTACAGACCAAATGCTATGCCATACATATGCCTGTTTTACGGTCGTACAGAAGGGAAAGCTGGGGCTTAGGAGGATCCAGCGACTTGCCTGCCCACTGTGGTTGGTCCAGCAACCAAGCCCTCCCCGGCACAGCACCTACACATGGCTTCACCGGAGCAGACACTCACACAGGCTGTGCGGAGCGGGCTGGGTAGATCTGGGGCCAAGGTCACTCCATGGAGTGTGGTCTCCAGCACGTTAGCTTAGTGGAAGGAAAAATGTGAGCTAGCAAGGCCAGGGGTGGGGGTGGGGCACTGGAGCTCAACTGGTGGAGTGCTTGTCTCCCATGCACAGAGCCATGGGTTCCGCCATCGGTGCCACAGGAAGCCTGGCATGGTGTCCCGCACCCAGATCCTAGCACTCAGGTAGAGGGAAGAAGATCAGAAGTTCAAAGCCATTCTTGGCTAACCTGAGATACTTGAGACTGTCTCAAAACAACAACAACACCAAGCTGGACGTGGCAGCGCACGCCTTTCATCTCAGCACTCAGGAGGCAGAGGCAGGCGGATCTCTGTGAGTTCGAGGCCAGCCTGGTCTATATAGAGTGTTCCTGGATAGCCAAGGCAACATGAAGAGACACTGGCCCCAAAAAACAAAATAGCAAGGTAGATTTGTCTCCACAGTCCAGTCACCCCAGTCACCTCATCCATGCAGGGACAGCCACCATCCACTGAGCAGCAGACTTGTCACTTGCTACTCTCAGCCCTGGTCCCAGGCCTAGGTCAGGCTGGACTCCATTTGCCTGTTCTGACCCTTACTTACTGTGAAAACTTAAGTCAGTTCCCACCTCTGAGTCTCAGTTTCCTGATCCATGCAATGGGGCAACAGGTCTGTGGTAGGGATTTGAAGGGAGCTGGGAAAGCACAATGACCGATGTCATTGCAAGAACTGCAAGGCCTGGAAGCATCTGCCTCACTCTGAGCACGGGGCGCCTGACCAGTGCCCGGGGAAGTCTTTGGGCTGAGGGCAAGGTCTCATGTCTACAGCCAGGACCCGGATGGGCAGACTGGAAGCAGTAGAGAATGGGAGCTGGGCCTCAGAAGGCCCCTCGGGCCAGGGCAGAACTATACCCCACCCCACCCCTCCTGTTCTATTCATTGAGAGCCTAGCCAGAGCAATTTCAATAGCTAGCGAAAATTTAGAATCAGCCAGACCTGGTGCAACCTCCAGGGCCTGCTGTGGCCACAGGCCAGAGCCTTCACCTCTTGGAGCCTCGGTTCACTCATCTGCCAAATGGGTTCTGAGGACACTTGAGGCTTGGCATGTGCTAAGGCTCCAGGTGCACCTCGGTGACCATGGCTGACACTACAGTAACGTTGTCACCAACACTGGGTCCACCTCCCACAGGTCCCTTCTGTGTTCTAGACGCAGTGACCCATCGCCCTCATTCTCCCGCCCCTGAGCCCAGGCTGGATAGATTTCATGGAGGGCCAGGGGATGGATGCCTGGACCCATCCCAGCTCACCCAGAGCCGGTCCCAGTGGAAAGTGGCTCATGCTTTGTAACCTGACCCAAGTTCTTTTTATTTTTAAATGATTAATTTTATTTATTTGTTTGTTTTTTTGAGACAGGGTTTCTCTGTTGTAACTCTGGCTGTCCTGGAGCTCACTCTGTAGACCAGGCTGGCCTGGAACTCACAGAGATCCACCTGCCTCGAGTGCTGGGATGAAAGGCGTGCGCCCCCACTGCCAGGCTGATTCATTTATTTTTATTTTGTGTGGACTGATGTTTTGTCTGCACTTACCTCTATGTGAGGGAGTCAGATCCCCTGGAACTGAAGTTACAGATAGCTGTGAGCTGCCATGTGGGTGCTGGAATTCAACCCTAGTCCTCTGGAAGAGCAGCCAGTGCTCTGAACTGCTGAGCCGTCTCTCCAGACCCCTGATCCCGAGTCCTGACTATGAACATGACATTGTGTTTGCAGATTGTCTTAGTCAGTGTTCTGTTCTGTGAGGTGACGCCATGACCATAGCAACTCTTGTAAAGGGAAGCGTTTAACTGGGGCTGGCCTACAGTTCCAGGGGTTCAGTCCATTACCCCCACGACAGGGAGGATGTCAGCACACAGGCAGACGTGGTAGCTGAGAGTTCTACATCCGGATCCACAGGCAGCAGGGAGAGACAGCCGCTGGGCATGGCTTGGGCTTTTTAAACCTTGAAGCCCACCCCCAGGGACACACTTCCTCCGACAAGGGCATACTTCCTAATGCTTTCAAATAATGCCACTCCCTAATCTTTCTAATCTGTGAACCTGTGGGGGCCGTTCTTACTCAAACCACTACACAGGTGCACCTGCATGAGCAGAGGTCAGGGGACAGCCTCCAGAGTCACTTCTCAGGGGTCACCCCTCCTCTTCCTCCTCATGCTTTGAGGCAGGATCTCTCACTAGGCTGAAACTCATAGGTAGGCTAGACTGGCTGGCCAGGGGGCTCGGTGACCCGCCTGTGTCTGCCACTCCAGTGCTGAGATTACAGGTGCACACCTCCATGCCTGGCTGACATAGCTACTGGGGCCCTGAACTCAGGTCCTCCTGGTTGCACACCAAGCCCTTCACTGACTGAGCCGTCTCCCCAGCCCCAGACATGACTTTTTAAATTGTTTTATTGCATTTATTCATGTAATTTGTGTGCGAGGTCGTTTTATACGTCGTCAACGTACGGGTCGGTGCTGATCTTCATCCTTGTGAGCTGTCCCTGCTGTCACCTGCAGGGCGACCTCATCTGCCCCAGCCGAAGCTCTGCCCTCATTACACAACTCCTCACCCATCCTCCCCAGCCCCGGGCAGCAGCCATCTCCTTTCCGACTGTGAACCTGCCACTCTAGAGGCTTCCTATGCATTTGTCTTTCTGCGACCAACTTATTTCGCTTAGCTTCCAGTCCTCAGGGTTTGTCCTGACTATGCGTCAGCATTGTCATCCCTTTAAAAACTGTTTTGACAATTATTTGGCACAGCGGGTGTTGGGGGAGGTGGTGCATGCACCACAGTGTGTGTGTAGAGAGAGGTCAGAGGTTAACCTGTGCTAGTTTATTCTTCCCTTCTGTCACATAGGTCCCGGGGATGGAACTCAGCTCATCAGGCCTTGTGCCTTTATCCACTTTATGCCAGCCTGACTTTCTTCCTTTTCATGACTGGATAGTATCACGTGGTGCAAGTGGACCCATTGTGTTTATCCATTATCCAGCGATGCGTATCTCCGCTTCCTGGTGCTGCACACAAGCATTCCAGTCTCTCCACACCCTCACCAACACTTAGTATTACTACTATTATTATTTTACTTTAATTTTTTAGGCTAGCATACAAATGAGTTTCACCATAACCAACACTTGTTATTGTTATGCTTTTTTTTTATGTGTCTGAAACTTTTAAGACAGAATCTTATGTAGCCCAGGGTGGCCTCAGAGTCACTGTGTAGCTGAGGCCGGCCTTGAGTCCCCAAGCCTTCTGATCCAAGTGCTGGGATCACAGCTATGTGCCTCCATGACCTATCTTCATTTGTTCCTGTGAGACAGGATCATGACCAGGCTGGCCACATGCACACAGTGTCATCCTGCCTTCCCTCCCAAATGCTGAGCTGAGAAGCATGCATTCAGCTCAGGAACTGTGAGTGTTCATGCATGCTTGTAGGTGTGCATGTATGGATGTGTGCTTTCGTGTAGAGGCCTGAGCTCTCTGGCCTCCTCCTTGGCTGCTCTGTATCTTAATGTTTTGAATCAAGGTCATTGATTTAGCTAGTCTGGTGGGCCAGTGAGCTCCCAGGATCCACTGTCTCCATCCCATCCCCTGTTGCCAGGTTACAGAGGCACACTGGCCTTTATGGGTGTACTGTGGACTAAACTCAGACCCTGTACTGCAGGCACTTTACCAACTGAGCCTGAAGCCTCCGGAGGGAACTTTTAAAAGACAAAAATAAATAGGCTTGAGCAGAAAGTTGGAGAGAATGATCCTTGGCTGCAGTGACTGCTACCCACGTGAGTGTTAGTCTGAGGGGAGCAGATGCTTGCTGGGCAGATGTCCTGGAAGAAGTGCTTTGGGTCAAAGCACACAAAGAAAGTGGGCTTCTCTCGTAGTCCTTCCCCAAGGGTAACCTGCTTGTGTTTTGGGAGCTATGCCTCTGGCTCTCTTCCTGCACGTACTAACATACAGCGTGTATTCCCGGTTGTCCCTGCTCTCATGGACCCTGCCCAGATGTATGGCCCAATACTTGCAATCCCATCTCACCCCCTCCTCCATGTCCCTTTATGACAAGAACAGAGAATGCAGCCTCTTCAGTCCTAGCTTCCCACTCAGCCAACGCTGCAGAGATATATCTGTCACCTCTCCTTTCCCCTTCCCACCAGCTCTTGCTCGTGGGGACAACTTAGGTGACAACTTCTCATAAGTCTATGTGCCTTGCCCTGACTGAAGGATATTTAGGTGGATCTCAAATCTTCAGTCAGATACACTTCTGTTGTGTTATTTTCAGGGGACTGTGTGACAGCCGGCCTCCCTCAGGAGGAGGTGTGCGTGCTTTGGCCACCCCAAGTACGAATCAGAGTCTGACATATGATAGACAGCACCATACAGGGCAGGGCGGGTCTATCCAGTGCATTCACACAACCAGTGGCTTCATTCTGGGACCTGCTCCCAGTAGCACCAACCGTTAAGCTGAGATGATACCCTAGGGCTTTGTACCCAGGGTTCTGACGGTCTCCATGGAGCCAGCTTCATGTAAGGATTCCTCCAGTGAGAAGGCAGAGGCTCTGTGAAGTCCCACTGCAAAGAGCTACTCGGGGCAGGAGAGTAGAGGACAGCCCAGGACCCACTGGATTGCAACCTGGCTTGGATGGTGGTGGGAGGGACTCACAGGAAATAGGAGAGACGCTGTGTGTGTGCACACCCCCCCACACACACACACGTACACAAGCTCCTCAAGACAACAGAGCAGGGAATTGGATGCCAAAGGCCAACCCATGCCAGCCTTCCACTGCATCCCACTCACCCAACCTGCTTCCTTCATAAATGCTCCCCAGGGAGACCATGGCTTTTTAGAATATTGCTTTGACTTTTTAAAAATAACTTTTTGCAAATGTGGTTATATATATCATAAAAATGTCATTTGGACCTTTCTAAGTACACAGTTCATTGACATTAAGCGTTACTGTGCAGTGACAGATGTCGCCCCACCACCCAGAAGTTCACTCTCTTGCAAAATGGGAAGTCCACCCCCAGGACACCCTGACTCCACCGTGCTCGCTCCCAACCCCACACTCCCCACTCTGCTTCCCTGTCTACTGACTCAACTGCCCCAGGTCCCTCCTGTAAAGAACTCTATGGTATTTCCTATCTTGTAAAAGTAACTAGGGAGGGTGGCAGGGCCCCATGTAGCCCGGCTGGCCTTAAACTCGCTGTGTAGCCAGGGAAGATCTTGCGTTTCTAACCATCCCGCCTCGTCTCCTGAGGGCTAACACGACTGCTGTGCACCATCACGCCTGCTTTACGGACTGAGCCCGGGGCTTCATGGGTGCTAGGCAAACTCTCTACCAGGTACATCCCCAGCTGAAAATAATCTCATGAATACAAAATGCATGTTCATGGGGGAAAATGAGTGCAGGGAGACGATATACAAAAACACCCTCCATCCCCCCACCCCTGCCCAGAGAAGCCCGGACAGCAGGCTGGCTGGGCCCGCACAGGCCTCTGCATGCAGACGCAGACTCGCATCACTGATTTTATGGCACAACTGTAAATCCTCTCTTGTGGTTGGCCTTTTCCACGTAGCACACCCGCCCCGTAGCTCTCCCTCGGTGGCTATAAATACGCGGAGGCCTTGTCATCTGCAGTGGCTGCTGGGTACTCACTGTCTAGACTCAGCCATGGTGTGTTGTATCTGTCTGGCCTTGAAGGGCACTGGGTCGCCGCACGATCCTCAGGGTTCTGTGTAGCACTGCAGTGGCCATCTTAACCAGGAGTCGGGCACACAGCCCCGCTCAGTTCTCGAGGAGGCAACCCTGAGAAATCAGAATCTTGGAATCCAGGCAGGTATGGTGGTCCTAGCCCAAATGCCCTTTGAAAACACAAACCTACTGACGTTCGCTTCCTGGTGGCTATAGAACGCCGGCTTCTACTTCCCAGAGCCAGGACCAGAAGCAAGGGCCACCTCCAGGCCAGAAGCACCAGGCCTCCGCAAGGGACTCTAACCCACAGACTGTCCCTGTCCTGTGAGGACCCAGCTTTGCCACTTGCTACGACATCTCCGTGCCCACTTGCATCTTCCTGTCACCACCCCAGCCCTGCAGAGGGGTGAGCTGGCTCAGACGGCCTTCGAGGGAATAACAGTCCAAACCTAAAAGGACTGTGTGAGGTCCGCCCAGCGACCTCTCTGCTCCACAGACAGCCACTAGTAGACGTGGCTCTGCCTTGATCTAGGGCAGTGGTCCTCAACCTTCCTAATGCATGGAGCCTTTGATACACTTCCTCATGCTGTGGTGACCCCCAACCATGAACTTACTTTGTTGCTACTTCATAATTACAGTTTTGCGTTGTCTCAGTTCCTAAGACCACCAGAAGCATGTCTTTTCCAAGGGTTGCAACCCACAGGTTGAGAACCGCTGGTCTAGGGGTTTCCAGCCCCTAGTTTCCTGGCCACCACAGGCCCAGAGGGCTGCTGAACTGGAGAGATGAGGTGGGCCCTCCTGGGGAGGGAGGCCTTCAGGACAGCCAGGCCTCAGCAACAACTATGCTCTGGCCCAGAATGCTCAGACGCCAGCTCCTGCTTCCCTCTGGAAAAGGTGCTGTGGGTAAACACTGATGGCTCAGAGGATGTGAGAGGCAGCAGAGCCGCTCCCCGGTCCTCTGCTATGGTCCCAGGTGGTACCCACTATCGCTGCCTGAGGGGCCCCCAAAGCAGGCCCCATGTTGCTCCCTGTGGTGTCAACAAGGGATGGGAGCCGGGAGAGATTGGCTTGCGAAGTTCATGGTGTTTAAAAAGTGGTAACGTTTTAAATCTGGTCTCTCATCCTGGGTCCTACGTGCCGTGCCCAGCCCCGGCCCTGCTGGGCCTCAGCAAGTAGAGGCCCAAGGTGCAAAGCAACCTTCCCAAGCCCCACAGGTGGCTTCCCCGCTCCCCCAGCCTCATCCTGAGCCTCCCCAACTCTGAGCTGAGCGAGGTGTAGGTTAGCAAACCTATACCTAGTGATGTAGGCGGGCTAGTGGAGTTCTCAGGGCCTTGAGGGATGGCAATGTTTGTTTCTATTTCTGGCTTGAGATTATGCGTCAATCACAGGCACAACCAGGGCTCCCTCACTGGAGGGAGGCAGGGAGAGACAGCTGTCCTGCGCTGTGCATTCAGAGGGCGGCCCACAGCCACTTCTGTCCTCAGCCCTCAAAGCCCAGACAGCTGCAGCGCCGACACACTTGCCCGTGTGTCCCTGGAGAAACATTTCTCTGTGCGACCGTTTGGTGACTATCACCCCCTTGGCTATTACGAGCTCTGCCAGCCTGTCTGACAGGTTTAGCACACACCTGTCCATTTCAAGAGCCAACCATATCCAAAGATTCGGGTGTGGAAACCAATAGCAACAAATCTGATTTGTTTGCAGGGTCTTGTGAGATAAGGTCTCATTATGTAGCCCAGGCTGGCCTCAAGTTCGTTATCCTCCCACCTCAAACTACTGTGCTGAGATAACAGGCAGGCCTCACTATGCCTAGTCCATCATCCCCCACGCTGGGACGGAAGCCAGGCGCCTGTATGGGATAAACCCATTCTCTACCACTTGCACCCCAGCTCTGTCCTTTCGCATTGCTATAAACACTGAGAAATTTGAGAGACAGGATCCTGGGCAGGCATCCTCCAGTAATGGTCACCACCTTACACAACTCTCTGAAGGGCCAGCCAGGCCTTTGAGGCAGGACCAGTGGCATCTGAATGCTAGGACGTCCCTGCTTTGGCACAGAGTGCTGTATGTCCTGGGTCTCCCTAAGTCCCTTGTCTGGGATGACTAGTCACCCTTGCAGGCACATGCCAGGCCCTCAGAGAAATAGTACCCATTGATCTATACCTCACAGTTGGGCATAGTGAGGTGCCTTATTCTGAGTCAGGCCGTCACTGTGACCATACCACACCACTGCTCTGTCTGCAGCTGTCAATAAAATGGGTCTTATAGGTGCTGTGACCTCGCTAGCATAGCTTGAGGTCATGAGGAGTAGGGGGAAAGTCTCCCTGAGACTCTGCTCCTGACCTGGCAGTGTGGCAGCGATTTCTAACACCAGCCCTGGCTTCAGAGCAGAAAGGTGTAGCCCCAGGGCTGTGATAGCCGGGGAGGGTTTGCCTGTGCCCCACACTGGAAGCCTGGGAGCCGCTGTGACTAGCCAGTGGAACTTGGCCCATACTGCCATCATCCGATGGCCCAAAGAGACTGAGCAGCCCACCAAAGCCACACAGTGGGGTGGTGGTAGAGACAGAATGGAGGCTAAGGTTCCCTCAAACTTCTCAAAAAGGAAAAGAGCTCAATCTACTAGCCAAGTTTCCAGTCAGTGATTCAACTAACGTTTGGAGACAGCCCTGTGTGGGGCCAACTGACAAGTCTGTGTCAAGACAGGCTGGGCCTCACCTTCATGAGGTGACTTCCGAAGTAGCCACTACACAAGGCGTCAAAGACCTCTCTTTGAGGCCAGGATGCCTAAAGAGGACCGTGGAGAAAAAGTCAGTAGGCTGGGAGAGAGCAGAACATTCCAGAAGGAAGGAGAAGCACATGAGAATATTTCATGTTCCAAGGCTTTGTTGTCTTCTGTGAGGTGGGGTGCTATGCATAGCCTGGTAGCTGTGAAGGGCAGTTTAGGGGTGCCTCAAAATACTGCACAGAGGTGTGTGGCACACGCCTATAATCCCAAGCGATTGTGGGGCAGGATCTCTGGGAGTTCAGGGCTAGTGTGGTCTGCAGCTGCGCAGCACTATGGCTGCACAGATACCACTGGCTTCTGTGTGTTCCGACACTGCTGAGCGCCATTACATACATTTCAGCTTCTTCTTATTTTTTTTCCAAGACAGGGTTTCTCTGTTGTAACTCTGGCTGTCCTGGAACTCACTCTGGAGACCAGGCTGGCCTCGAACTCATCTGCCTGCCTCTGCCTCCCAGGAGCTGGGACTAAAGGTGTGCGCCCCCGCCACCCGGCACATTTCAACTTTATAGAACAATCGTGCTCTGGGAACTGAGGGAGCCTCACTGAGATACTTTGAGAAAAGTCCTGTAGCCCAGGCCCACATCTCAGCCCTGGAGCCCTGCAGGTGCCTGTAGCTGCTGCCGACAGGGAGCAGATAAGAGAGAGACGAACTGTCCGGGCTGTGAGGGCCTGCAGAGATGGCTCTGTAGGTAAGAGTACTTGTTGCACAAGCATGAGGACCTAAGTTCAGATTCCCAGCACCCACATAGGAAGCTGGGCATGCCCACGTACACATGCCTGCAGCCCCCACACTGTACAGGGTAGCGGCAGGAGGATCGTATGCTGGCTGCCAGGCCACCTGCCGCTGCAGGGAGAGACCCTGCCTCAAGAAACAAGATGGCGAGCAATCGGAGAAGATACTCACTGTGTGCACACACACGCGCACGCACACTCGTGAGTGCGCACTCGAGCACAAACACACACAAGGTGGGGGAAGAAAGAGGCACAATGAAGGAACTGTAAATGGGGTACCAGGGGTGGCATCTCTGCTGAAGGAAGTGGAGTCCCCAGAGAAGGGAAGTCCAGGTAACAGGAATGGCCAGTGCAAAGGCCCTGTGGTGGGAATGTGAGAGGCCAAGAGAAATGAATGGAGGGGAGGGCTGGGGCTGGAGCTTGGCCAGCCAAGGGTGCTGACATCCAGGCCTCTGTCCGTCCACAGCCCTGCTCCTGGACATCATGACAGTGGCCGGAGTACAGAAGCTCATCAAGCGCCGTGGCCCCTATGAGACAAGCCCCGGACTCCTGGACTACCTCACCATGGACATCTACGCCTTCCCCGCCGGCCACGCCAGCCGCGCCGCCATGGTGTCCAAGTTCTTCCTGAGTCACCTGGTGCTGGCAGTGCCCCTGCGCGTGCTGCTGGTGCTCTGGGCCTTCTGCGTGGGCCTGTCACGGGTGATGATCGGACGCCACCATATCACGGACGTGGTCTCCGGCTTTATCATCGGCTACTTCCAGTTCTGCCTGGTGGAGCTGGTCTGGATGTCCTCCAACACCTGCCAGATGCTCATCTCTGCCTGGTGAGCCGGCACCCACCGCCCACAGGGCCCTGGGCGGCGCGGCCCCAGAGAGGCGGCTCAGACGGGTCAGTGGGATGGGCCGGCTCAGCTTCCCTACCCGGGTTGGAGGCTGGCTCCTTAGTGCTGTGGAGCCTCGTCTTTTTTCACTTGAACTCTGAACATCCTCCAGGCAGCCAGGACTACTCACACAGGCAGCCCTGCTTAGCCTCCATTCATCGTCTGAAGACAGCAGACAAGAACAATATGGCCATCTGAGGGGCAGAGTCTGGCCCCTCATCACCATGGCAGTGGTAGCTGCACTGTGCTGCCACACCGCAGCACAGAGCTCGGTGAAATACTCCCCCCTTTCACCCAACATAGGTGTCAGTCCATCAGCGGTCACCGACATCTTAGGGCAGCACGTTCTGAAGGGTGCCTGGGGGGTTCTAGCCTGCTTCTGGGGGAAAGGCTTCTGTGGTCCGATGCATTTTGGGAAATACTGCACACTCAGCCCCCACAGTGGATGCTCATAGAGGCGTAGATTGTACGTAGAGGCGCTGACGTGACCTATGGAAAATCCAGCTGTTCAAGTCTTGTTTGGCTCAGTGTTTCCTAAATTTATTTGATCATAGGAGCCTTTTCTCCAGGAATAGCTATTAACCCACCAAGAAC
The DNA here is from genome assembly GCA_026225945.1 of Cricetomys ansorgei. NCBI lineage: Eukaryota > Metazoa > Chordata > Mammalia > Rodentia > Nesomyidae > Cricetomys > Cricetomys ansorgei. The sequence continues at coordinate 1,577,502 of JAMJFZ010002981.1, forward strand.
CCAGTGAATTTGGGAAGCTGCTGCCCAGGAGCTAAAGGGCCTGGAGCATGAGCTGGCCTCTCTCAACATCCAGTCCTGGAGCCTCGGGAGAGCAGGCGCCCGTGCCAAGACCTACACAAGGCTCCTGTCACGGTCTCTGGGCATTGGCGCAGCTTTGGCCCCCAGGGGCCGGACTCTGTGTGACCTAATAGGTCGTTTCCAAGTCAACCACTTGCGGATGCGCATCTCACGTGACAATACAGTGCTATGCAAGGAGCATCGCCCTGTGTGGTTCTTAGTGTGTGGGACCCAGCGGCATTCCCTAGTGGGAACGACAGGTGTTCTCATCCCAGACAGTGCCTGATGCCATCGAACAGAGGGCAAAGAGGGCAGAAGTCCCAAAAAATGGAACCTGATGCTTGGTCCACCAGACCCTGCCCTTCTGCCTGAGTCCCGGTTGGGGAACTTCTGTGGTAGAGAAATCTGAGGCCCCCTCCCTCCAGCCTCAAGCTCTCCCAGGGCCCCTCCCCCAGTCCCAAAGGACTAGGAACCTGTCAGACAGAACAGGGTGCCAGGGTGGGGGGTCCCAGAGGCAGAAATCTACACACAGATGGAGGGGAAGAGCATAAGGCAGGAGACACAGGGTGGAGACAAACCCGGCCTCTCATAGGTGCGGCGAAGCTCAGGTGTTGGGGTGAGCCGGAGGCTCCGCGGCTCACAGACTTCTAAAGTGGGCTGAGTAGTGGCCCACTGAGCAGATGACGGACAGCAGCTTGCCCAAGATGAATAGCCAGGCACACAGGTGGGAGCCAGCTGCCTCTTAGCATGTGGCTGCCCATCCTTGATGCTCCCAGGCATCAGCCAGGTCTCTCTGTGCCTCTGCCATCCATGATCCTCCTCTCAGGGCTATGTGTCACCCCAATTCTCTCATCTTAGAACAGATCATGTTGTCTCAGCCCCTCCTCCGGTGTGACCTCACCTAAATACTTCTGTTTGAAACAGGATCTCCTCCTATACAGCAACTTGTAGACCAGCAAGGCCTTGAACTCACAGAGGTCCACCTGCCTCTGCCTCCCAGGTGCTAGATTCAAAGATGTGCTCCATGACACAGCCCTAAATACTCTCTCTTCCTTCATTTCTTTCTTTCTTCCTTCCCTCCTTCCTTCCTAGATCAGGTAGCCCAACTGACCTTGAACTCACCTCAAACTCAGCCTGCTGCAGAAAATGACCTTGAACTTCTGATGCCCCTTCCTGTACCTCCCAAATTCTGGGATTAAAGGCATGATCCTCCACACCCAGTTTATTCAGTGCTGGGGTTGGAACCAGGGCTTTATGCATGCTGGATAAGCACTCTGTTAACTGAGCCACATCCCTGCTCTGTAAACAAACGTATTTGGTGAAATAGAGAGATGGTTTAGTAGTTAAGAACACTGGCTATTCTGCCAGAGAACCTGGATTCCTCCAGTACCCCACATGGTCCTCACTACCATCTGTAATTCAGTTCTAGGGGACCCAACATACTCTTCTGGCATCCGCAGGCACTGGGCACACACAAGGTGCAGAGACATACATGCAGGCAAAACATCTATACACATAAAATAATAAAAAATAAAGCATATATGTTAATCATACACACATACACACACACTTCCAAAATGGGTTATAACTATAGGTTTAAGAATTGAGACTTCAAAGCATGATTGTAGGTGGGACCTTAAACTCATTATTCCCAGGATCCTTCAAGAGAGGGAAGACATTTCCTCTGTCCTGCCCACTTAGGACTGGTCAGTCCCACTGCCATCTAGGAAACAGCGAGGGCAGAGGGACTGGAAGTGGGCACAGTATCTTGCAGCTTGCCCTCCCTAGCTAGGACACCACTTCCTGAGTGGTGGTGGGGCGCCTATGTCCTAAGCCCCCCCCACACACAAGGTCCTCACCTTCCCATCTAAGGTCCCCTTTTCCCTGTGGAGTCTCCATGTCTCCAGCTGCACTGGGGAGCGGAAGGTCTTTGACCTGCTTAATGTGAAGACACTCAGAAGAGGCAGGTACCAGCAGTACCATCATGGTGAAAAAACCCATCCAACCTTGAATCCTGGCTAGTTCCAGCATCTCTAAAATACCTCCTGCACACTCCCAAGCTTGCTGGACGTGCCCAGCAGGGTACTGAGCAGAAGGAGTGAAGGCGTCTTCCTCTCTCCTCGACCCCACCCTCCGGGATCATCATCCACAGCAAAGCCCAATCCAGGAATTGGCTGGGGATGGACCTCTGCCTACCTATGTCCTGGAAGGACATGGCCCTGGAGGCTACTTCTGAAGAGTCAGAAATGCAAATGGGCCAAAGTGCCTGATTGAGAGGCAGATGGGAATGTCCCTAGCCACTGCCTGGAGCCACATCCTGTGCTGTGGGAGTAGCAGCTGATGCCAGTGTCCCCACCCAAGCCCTGGTGTCTTCATCTGTTGGAGAGTGATGTCATTGGTCCCTATGGGTTGTTGAGAGTTCAGGGGTGCTCTCCACATGGGAGTTTGGTACAGTCTAGGTTCAGTGTTCATCACAGAGGCTGACCTGGCTGTTTCTGGACTCGATCCCTCTTATACTCTGGTATCTCTGGAGGTAGCTAGCCCAGCACCTCCTGACCATGGAGGCCGGGGCTGTGAAGGAGATGCCACCCTGACACACAGGGCAGATTCTCAGGGGAGACAGAGAAGAGGCTGCTGTCCCTTCTGGAATCGCACAGTTACCCTGCTCCTGCAGAGCCTGGCAGAGGTAGGCAGTTGGCAGGTGGTTGATGACAGCCGCAGGCTCCCCAGTCAGGGACAGAGACAGAAAGTGTGTGCGCGCAGAATGGTGAACAATGCCAGGAGGGAGCCGATTACCGTCTTGCTCGGCCTTCGAGTTTTGCAGTGTTGCACATTTAACCTACGGCTTCCCACAGCTGGACAAGCTCTCTGCCACTGCTTTACATCCATGTTTACTTACTTTAAGACAAGGTCTTTCTGAGTTGCCCAGGGTGGCCTGGAAATCTCCCGATAGCCCAGGCTGGCCTTGAACTTGCCATCCTCCTGCCTCAGTCTCCCAGTGCTGGGATTGCTGGCATGCATCACTACACCTGGCTTTTTGTTTCTTTCCTTCTTTTTCTAAAAACAGAAGTGGAAATCCCACTTCGTCACACAGTGTTGTCTGAGATCTTGACCTGACCTCATGGGTCCCTTCCTGGCTGGACACTGGGCGTGCCAGTAACAAGACTGGACAGTTTCTCCATGGTCCCCAGAAGGCTCCATAAACTTGATACCTCCTCTATCCTTCTTCACCCCCACCCATATCCCCCTAACCCCTCCACGGTCCCGCAGACCTAGGCAGTTCTACCAGAGCCTGGGTTGAACCTGAGTTTTGCCATGGCCTCCTGCCTCCCTGATACCTTCTTTCCCATCCCACCCACCCAGCATCATCTGTCTGATACCCCAGCTGCCAGGCAGCAGTGACTACCCCACAGAGTCCACCAACATGAAATATGAGGTAAAGTGACTTTAACATGTCATTCACCTCCTTGAGCAAATACTAAGAAGATCTGAAGTATCCTAACAACAAGCAAGAAATAGGACTGTGGTGTAGCTCAGTTGGTAGAGTGCTTGCCTAGCACACACAAAGCCCTGGGTTCAATCCCCAGCTCTGCATAATCCCAGCACTGGAGAGGTGGAAATAGGAAAGTCAGAACTTCAAGGGCATCCTTAACACTCAGGCTCTGGCATACCCTGAGGACATTGATCCCCAACACTAAGCCACTGGACCTCACCAGGTTACCATAAACACCTGGACCCCAAGAGGAGCAGCATCCCATCATTGGGCAAGGCGGCCCTGGCTCCAGGCTGATGTTGGGGCCCTTGTCTTACGGTTCCAAGACATGGTACCATCCACCCAAAATAATCACCACCCCCCCCCAATACCCACTACATCTTAATACCAGAAGCTGTAACTATGTTATGTGATACGGAACTATAGGAGAATCTGTGCCCCCCCCAAATTCATGTGTTTTAACCCCAACCCTTGTGGGGCAACATTAGGAGGGTTCTCAGGGAAACCATGATGTCATGAAGGCAGAACTCATAGAAACAAACCCCAGGAAGGCACACCTCTCCCGCTCTGTGCAGACGCAGCAGGAAGGCCAGCATCTGCAACCTAGCCCAGGACCCGCCTCCCCTCACCAGCACCTGGCGGCTGTTCCTGAGCTCCTCGCCTGGGGTGCTCCGCTGCAGTAACTCCCAAAGGATCCGTGCAGTAGATGAACAAAGGCTGCAGAGCAGCTGCCTAGCAGAGGGAGCTATCCCTGGCAGCCCGCAGGATCACAAGGACCCTCAGAGTGGAAGAGAGTACGCGGGAGAGGTTGGAGCACCCGGATGTGAGAAAGACAGGCCATCTTGATGGCACTGAGGTACAGGAGAGGCCACAAACCCATAAACCACAGACCGTGACAACGACTCAGCCAGCTAAGAGCATGGCTGACCTCCATCTGGCTCAGCAAGACTGGTGTGGACTTCTGTCCCACAGAGCAGCAGGGCAGATGTGTGTGGCTTTAAGTCACGAAGCCCGTGCCAATCTTTTATGTGACCACAGGAAACAGAGGATACCACAGCGCTCCTCCCACCCTCGCCGCCAGCCCCTGCCGAGAGCTCACCAGCTTTAATGCCATTTTCCCCAGATAACCAACAACCATCACACCATGAGATCTCTAGACTCATGCAGTCCAGGGCCCCATTTCACAGATAGGAAAAGTGAGGTCCAAAGGTATCGAGGTTACCTCAAGCCCCCAGACACTCCAGATCTGCTCCCTCCCTGTACGCTTCTGGCTTCATGGTTCTGGGTCACAAAATAACAAAAGGGCTTCATGGCAGAGGTATGACTTGGCCCCTTTCTTTCACACCAGAGCCGAGTGTGACGATGTCACCCCTGAACTCTTGGCTCTGAGTTCGAGTTTGTCAGGGTGAAGAGCAAGGAGCTGAAGCCCTGTGCACACAGGCAGCATGGTGCCAGCACTGGGGCTGAGAGAAAGCCCCTCCAGAGTAAATAGTCAGAGGCTAAGGGTCGACTCACACGCTGGAGTCCCGATCCGAGGGCCTCAGAATGGGAATGTGTTTGCAGAGACACAATCAAGGGGCTTTCATCCAAACTGACAGTGTCCTCAGAAAAAAAGGGAGTTAAAACACTCCAGGCACGGCAAGGCACACGTGTCACCCTAACCCTCAGGAGGCTGAGCCAGGAGGATCGTAGCTGGTGAGATCACTCAGGAAATAAGGAGTTTGCCGTGCAAGCCCAAGGACCTGAGTTCCATCCCCAGGACTCACATAAAAATAACATTCAGGTGTGGTGAGGGCTTGTACATCCCATTCTGCCAAAGAAGCAAAAGCAAGCATGTCCCATCCCTGGGGCTCCCTGATCAGCTTGTCTAGTCTAGAGAGGGAGCCCCACATTCCAGTGAGAAACCCTGACTTAAAAGAAAAAAAGTAAACAGCCCTGAGGAATGACACTCAAGGTTGACCTCTGGCCTCTACACACATACACACATACACGAACACACATACACGAACACACACACACACACACACACACACACACACACACACACACGAACACATACACACACATACCTAGATCACACACACACAAACACACACACACACACACATACCTGGATCACACACACACACACACACACGAACACATACACACACATACCTAGATCACACACACACACACACAAACACACACACACACACATACCTGGATCACACACACACACACACACAAAACACACACACACATACCTGGATCACACATACATGAACACACACACACACACACATACCTGGATCACACACACATACCTGGATCACACACACACACACACACATACCTGGATCACACATACACAAACACACACACACACACATACCTGGATCACACACACATACATGCACACAGAGCACACAAAATAGAGACACATGCAGAGAGCCACCATGTGAAGACTAAGGGAGAAGGTGGCCACCTGCAAGCCAAACTCTGAAGCCTCAGGAGGAACAAAAAGTAGGAGTCGGGATTCAGAGGCACAAGGGAGGGAGCAGCCAGAACTAGAAAACCCCACAATCTCAGGATCCACTGCCCTCTGGCTCAGCAAGAACTGAATATCTGGCCACTGTTGGACCAGAGCATTTATGTAACCTGTGTTTGCGCATGTGCATGTGACCCTCACTGGCCCACATTAGCCATCACTGGTTCTCCTCCATCTGACTTCACCTTGCTTGGGAAAAATGCATCACAGTCATGGGGCCGACCTGACACCATGCTCTAGCGAGTAGTAAAGGTGAGAGCTCAGAGTCCGGCTGTCCCCTGGGCCCGGCACACACTCATGCACACCTGGCATGGCTGGCCGAGGGCCCTGTGCTTCGCGTATGGACACTCACATGCAGGGGATCCTAGCCCACATAATCCGCACAGTGATCATCCCGTGCCTGACTCTTGGTGTGTTTGAGCACACATGCATGTAGGTGTGAACGTGAGCCCGTGTGTTTATACTTGAAGAGAAATACACATACACGCACGTCACGCAAACACACACCGGGAAATGCTTATGCCTTTTTCTTGTGCACATGTGCCCCGTACACGTGTGTCTTTGAAGCCGTACACATTTGCACATTCACACTGTTACACTAGTGTGTACGTCACACTGGCACATGTTCTTGCAGGCACAGGTTTACAAGCATTGCTTGTCTAAAGTTCGAATTCAACTCAATGTCCTGCCTTTGTTTGAGACAGGCATTAGCCCAAGCTGGTCTCCAGCTCCCTGTGTAGCCAAAGACGACATGGAACTTCTGATCCTCCTGCATCTAGGTCTGGAGTGCTGGGATTGCCGACATGTGCTTCCATGCCTGGTTTATGCCGTGCTAGAAATTGAACCCAGGGCCTCACGCATGCCAGGCAAGCACTCTGCCAACTCAGCTGCACCCTGAACTCAAGTGCCCTATACTTTATCTAACAGTGCTCACACATCACACACATCAAAGTCCTAAAGCCACTGGGGTCACCGGGCCCAGCTATTTTGCCAGGAGAATTGCAAAGTCTGGTCACTGGCTCACAGTTTCTCCCCTGGCCCACAAAACCCCAGGCGTCCAGTTACGGCTTTTGATAACCTGGCAAGATCGTTCAGTGGGTAAAAGCACTTGCCACCAAGCCTGATGACCTGAGTTTGACCCCCAGGTCTCACATGGTAGAACAGAGCCAACTCCAGCAAGTTGTCCTATGACCTCTGCATGCATGTCATGGATGTTTGAATGTACATGCACACTAAACAAACACATACATACATACATCATTTTTTCCTAATTTTTAACCAAAAAGAAAAAATGAGCACCGTGGCGCATGCCTTTAATCCCAGCACTAGAGAAGCAGAAGCAGGAAGATCTCTGAGTTCAAGGCCAGCCTGGTCTACATACTTAGTGAGTTCCAGCCAGCCAGAGCTACATAGTGAGACTCAGTCTCAGAGTGACAATGAGAGCTAGAGAGAGAGAGAGAGAGAGAGAGGGAAAGAGGGAGAGGGAGAGGGAGAACAGAAAGAAAGAAATCTGACCCAGGTTGAGGCTTGCTGGTAGGAAAGAGCTGTAAGGCTGTTGGGCCCAGAGAAAGTCCCGCCTCCGCCAGCAGCCCAGCTGTGCAGTCTGGCCGAGGCTGTGGCCCCCACCCCAAGGCCTACCCAGGGACCAGGCCTGGAGCGGGGAGTCCCGCTGGGACTCATGAGAGAAGCATCTGGAATCCAAAAGCCACCTTGGCCTCTGCTCCATCAGGCTACGGATGTGAGAACGTGTGTGGAAGCACTGACCTTCCACCCAGGAGGGGCGGCCGAGGTGTGGCTGTGAGCAGCATCCAGAGGCGCCCCGAGCCTAGGGTGGAGCTCCAGTGGGAGGGCTCTGGCCTGCCCCTGCGGAATGACCTAGGTCGCCTCCTCTCCCTCTCCCAGAAGAAAGGAATTCGAATAGCCTGGCGCCCTGGGCCTGCAGATGTGCAATGACTCTCTTGAGAGACCCGGAGGAACAGGGAGGATCTCCTTAAGAAATGACCTGATCATCAGATTATTATTATGTGTTTTGGTTATGCACAAATTCTTTTTTATTATTCAGAAAAAAATAGAATCTATGGAAACACCAAAAGCAAAAATATTTTGGTCAATCCTTTCCCGTTTTTTTCCCCTCTGCATTTGTAAAAATGTAAACAATTTTTGAACAACAAAACCTGTAGAGTTTTGTGACTACTTTGCCTTCCTAACACTCTGAACCATTTCTCTACCGATGTTTCTCTACCTATGGTCTGAACTGCGGTCCGGGTGGGCCTAGGCCTTTGTTTGTGATTTTTGTTGTTCTTTTAAGTTTTAATGTTTGAATGTTTTGTGTGTATGTGTGTCTGTGTATCACATGCGTGCCAGAAGGTGTCAGATCTCCCGAAACTGGAGTAGATGGTTGTGAGCCCCCATTCTGGTGCTGGGGATTGAATCTGGTCCTCTGCTAGAGCAGCCAGTGCTCTAGGCTGCTGAGATACTCTCCAGCCCCTGTGGGTTTTACTTTCGTTGTTTCTGTTACTTTGTTTCGTTTCTGGCTGTACTTAGTGTTGTTTTATTTAAATTTAGGTGATGGCCTGGGGAGATGGCTCAGTGAGTACTGTGCTCCCTGCCTGAGCTAGAGGAACCGAGTTTGGATCTCCAACACCCTTGAAAAACCCCAGTGCTGGGAAGTAAGGTGGACACACAGGATCCCTGGACTCACTAGCCAGTGGATGTCAGGTTCAGTGAGAGACCCTGTCTCAAAACACCAAGAGCCAGAAAGGTGGCCGGGTGGGTAACGGTGCCTGCCGCCAAGCTTGACGACCTGAGTTCAATCCCTGGCTGACATAGTGGGAGGAGAGAACAGACCTCTGTGTGCTGTCTTCCTCTGCCCTCCGGGGGTCATGCTCCTGAGTGAACTGTGTTCTCCAGAACTTCCGCAGAGCCTGGAGTTGGAAGGCAACTGCAGCTGAGGTTATCTGTAACTCCGTGTCTTCCTTTCCAGTCTGGCCTTCGTGCCTCCCTCTCCCTCCAGCTTCCTTTCTCCTCCCGTTTTTGTTGCATTCTGAGAACAAAACAAAACAAAACACTTCTATACTTGCCTTGTTTTGGTTTCTGTTGAGTCAGATCTCTGGCCAGTCCAGAACTATCTAGGACTATGTGTTTGCTTTTTGTCTTTTAATTTGTAAATTTATTTATTTCTGTTGCGAGGAGTGCAGGCATGTCATGTTTCTGTGTAGCCCTGGCTGTCCTGGAACTCACTCTGTAGACCAGGCTGGCCTCAAACTCACAGAGATCCTCCTGCCTCTGCTTCCCAAGTGCTGGGATTAAAGGCATGCGCCGCCACCACCCAGGACCCACCTAGCCATTTTAAGAGCTCTGTGCTTTATTTTAAATGCATATTTCATTTCCATTTGTATTGGAGTTTCAAATATGCCTGGGGCTGGTGGATAGCTCAGTTGGTAAAGTGCTAGCTGAACAAGGTTGAAGACCCACGTGGATCCCCAGATCTCTTTGGAAAAGCCATCATGGTGGCACCTGCAGTCCCAGCAATGGTGAGGTGTGGACATGTGGCTCTGTGGGGCTCACTGGTCTGCAGGCTGCCAAAACCAGCAAGCTCCAGGATCAGTGAGACCCAGCCTCAAAATCTAAGGTCTGGAAAATGGCTCTGTGGCTAAAGCGCTTCTATGAAAACCCAAGTAATACTGGGTGGAAGTGGCAGGTCCTGTAATGCCAACCAAAAGGCAGAGACTGGGAAATCCCTGTGGCAAGCTAGTCAGACCAGCCCTTCCTGCAAGCTCTGGGTTTGACTGAGAGACTATCTCATGAATAAAGTAGACAGCAGTCAAGGAAGATTCCTGATATCAACGTTGAGCCTCTACATGCGCACTTATACACACCTGCATGCACAATCATACACACACATCTGCCCACACGAATGTGAACACACATGCATGTACATCTCACACACACACACACACACACACACACAAAAGAAACAACATAGGATTGACCTCTTTCTTCACATTTACAGGCATACATGAGCGCTTATAGACATGAACACACACACACACACACACACACACACAGACAGATGTGTCTATCCTTTCCTGAGATCCTTTTGTCAGCCTTCTCTCCTGGCACCTTGGTGTCATGGCTTAGGTGATATACTGACTGGTCCATGTTCCCAGTTGGCATGCTTGCTCTTATGTGTAAATCCGCTGCCCAGGTGAGGTCATGGCTCCAGTTGACTTAGGGCCTCTGTTCAGCAATGGCATGTACATTCAGAAAGGACTTGCTGAGCTTCTGCCTGATGAGGTGTGTCTGTTCAAAACCCACAGCTTAAAATGGTTACCATGGGAACCCTGCCCACCCAGATACTACAGACAGACTGATTTCATATTCTACTCACTCCCACGCACCTTGCTGCCCGTGTTCCTCTAGTCCCATGACCCCACTCTCGCTTGCTCAGCATCTTCTGTCACCTTGACTGTGTGCTGCTTTCTTCTGTGCTTCTACCCCTGAGAGCTTTCCTGAATGGCCTTGTGCAGACCTCGAGGGGCTTGGCTCTATGGGCTCTCTGTGCCCCGCTGAGTTAAGCCTGCATCTCCTACTAGTCTGCTGCTTCTGAGCATATGAGAAGTGAAAGACAGAGCTGAGGGTCTCGGCACTGTGGTCGTGTGTGTGTGTATGCGCGTGTGTGCATGTGTGTGTGTGCGTGTACATGTGTACAGATGCCCTCAAAAGCCAGAAGAGGGCACCAGGGCCCCTGGAGCTGGAGTTACGTACTCATTCACACACACATACACAATTCATACACACAATTAAAAATAAATTTTTAAAAATTTAAAGAGGTTGGCATATGACTGCCAGCCGAGTACTACTTGGTGTGTGTTTATATTTGGGTTTTTGGAGGAAATGAATCTCTTTCAACATCTTGCTATGTAGTTCTTGGCTAGCTTTAAACTCTCTCTTTTTTTTTTAAGATTTATTTTTTGTTTATGAGTATTTTGCCTGCATGAACATATATGTGCACCATACTGGAGTTACAGACAGTTATGAGCACCCATATGGGTGCTGGGAACTGAACCTGGGTCCTTCTGAGGAGAAGCCAGTGCTCTCAACAACGAGCATCTCTCCAGCCTTAGCCTTAACCCCTTAACCCTTTTACCTCAGCCTCTTATGTGCTCAGATCATAGCTGTGCATTAGTACGCCCAGCTCTCTAAGTGTTTGTGTGTATAGAAAAGACTTCGAGCAGAGCCTACGATGTGTCAAGCCTTTCTTTCTTTTCCTCTTTTCTTCTTTCTTTCTTTCTCTTCTCCTTTTTTTGAGACAGGCTCTCACTATGTCTCCCTGGATGGCCTGAACTTGTTCTGTAGACCAGGCTGGTCTCTAATTCGCAGAGCACCTGCCTCGGCCTCCCAAGTGCTGGGATTATAGGCGTGTGCCAGCACATTCAGTCTAGGTGGAGGCTCTTTACTAAGCCCTTCAAGACATTGCCATCTAAGACATGAACTTCTGTTGTTTATAACTTAAATGTAAGAAAATTGAAGCTGGGTATAGTGGCGTATCCCTTTTATTCCAGCACTCGGGAGGCAGAGGCAGGCAGATCTCTGAGTTGGAGGCCAGCCTGGTCTACATAGCAAGTTTCAGGACAGCCAGAGCTACATTGTGAGACCTTGTCAAAAATAAAATATAAAAAGGAATAAAAGAGGCTCAACAAAACCAGGGAGGTCTGGTATCAGCCTCCTGATTCATGTCTGCAAACCTTCTGCTCCTCACTCTCCGAGTGCCTGGTGATGGGAATATGCTCGCCATAGATTGAAAAACACACAGTTGGGCCTTCACCGCAGGAACAGTCTGAAGCAGCCCTGCTGTTCCTTCTCCAGCTGTCCCCGAGAGCCCTCCCACAAGCCAGGTGCTGCCTAGGCATAGGACAAGCTTGGCCCTGAAAAAGGTGCTGTGGAGCCTCCTCAAGTCTAGGAAGCCACCCTCCTGGCTCCTGGTAACAGACTCCTGGCTTCAACCCAACAGGGGTCCTGAGCCAGCCAGTCGCTTTCTGGGCTGAAGACCCACTAAGCCATTCCTAAGGTGTTGTCTCAAGCTGACTGAAGGAACAGCTCTGAAGTGGGGCTTCCTGCTGAGATAACCTCTGCTTTCCCTGTCCCCCTTTCCACTTGGCCGGAAGACTACAGGCTCTATCTTACCCTGTGCAGGAGGAGACAGCGTGGGTTGGAATGCGTCTCCTGATAACAGGGCTTGTGAGGGGCTGGGATCAGGGGGGACTGACTGTCCCAGGCTCTTGGGGATGTGTGGAGCTGGTTGATAAGGGCTCTGCAGGGGCCTTGAAGCCGAAGCCCTGCTCTACAGCTAAGGACCCGAGCTGAGAAAGGGGCCCAGGCCTGGATCACATGCACAGAGAGTTTTGTATTGGCTGTGTCCTGTGTGTGGTGTAGAAAGAGGAGGGGGAGGAAGCCAAGGCTCCCCAAAGAGTCCCAGAGTGAGAGGCCAGGAGGCTGTGACAGGAGGAGCGTGCCATGTGTGAGACTCATGTATGCGGCCATTAACGCCTTGATCAAATCCTACATATACCAAACTGAGCTCATGACTCAGTTAAACAGCCAGTGAGTGATGCGGTGGGCCTGGCGGCGTAGGCCTGGAATCGCAGCATTGGGCAGCTGAGGCAAAATGATGTCAAGTTTGAGACTATCCTGAGATGCATAGTGAGACCCAAAGATGAACGAGGGCTGGAGCACAGCTTAGCTGGCAGGGAACTTGCCTTGCGTACACGAGGCCCTGGCTTTGATCCCGGCACTTCATGAAACAGCACTCAGGAGTTAGAGGGTGGAGGATCAGAGGTTCAATCATCCCTCGCTGCATAGCAGATTTGAGGCCAGCCTGGGTTACAAAAATAATAATAATTATTATTATGGTGGTGATGGTGGTGGTGATGATGGTGATGGTGGTAGTGGTGGTGGTGGTGATGGTGGTGATGGTGGTGATGGTGATGATGGTGGTGATGGTGATGATGGTGGTGATGGTAATGGTGATGGTGGTGATGGTGATGGTGATGATGGTGGTGATGGTGGTGATGGTGGTGATGATGGTGGTGGTGATGGTGATGGTGGTGATGGTGGTGGTGATGGTGATGGTGGTGATGGTGGTGATGGTGGTGATGGTGGTGATGGTGGTGATGGTGATGGTGATGATGGTGGTGATGGTGGTGATGGTGGTGGTGGTGGTGATGGTGGTGGTGGTGGTGGTGATGGTGTTGATGGTGGTGATGGTGGTGGTGATGTTGATGGTGGTGATGGTGGTGTGATGGTGATGATGGTGATGGTGATGATGGTGGTGATGGTGGTGGTGATGGTGGTGATGGTGGTGATGGTGATGATGGTGGTGATGATGGTGGTGATGGTGATGGTGATGGTGGTGATGGTGATGATGGTGGTGATGGTGGTGATGGTGATGGTGGTGGTGGTGATGGTGGTGGTGATGGTGGTGGTGATGGTGATGGTGGTGGTGATGGTGATGGTGGTGATGGTGGTGATGGTGGTGATGGTGGTGATGGTGGTGGTGAATGGATACCTAAGTATGAGTTCTGAAATCAGTTTAGTCTTGAGTTCAAAGCCTGTCTCATCCCTTAACAGCAGGAGGCTTTGTCCTGTAGGTGTCAGTATTTCCATCCTGAGGAGGTATTGGGGGGTTATGCTCAAAGTAGAGCCTAGTGCCCCCCAAACTGTCAACAAACAGCCTTTATAGCCAGCACAATGTTGGAATTCTGAGCGCCAGGTGGCCAAGGAGTGAGCCTGTTCTCACCAGGCCACCTGGAGGTCTGCAACAGTCAAGCCAGAAGGTGGCAGAGACCTGGGTGAGTCTGGGACAGGAAAGGCTGCAGAGGCCAAGGAGCTAGGGCTGAGAGCCTGTTTCTGAGGGATCCCATCCCTCCAGCTGTCCTTGTACCTGCGTTCCCTGCTGACCCACCTACTATCATAGCTGCCTCATGTGAATTCCTAGCCCCCATCAGCCAGTGCCCACCCAGAGTGACCAGAGCCCCTGGAACCTAATGCTGTGTGCCTCTGGTAGCCTAAGCACAGGGTCCCTAGTAAAGTCCACTCAGCTATGGCTGGGGCCTTGTGTAGGCAGGTGGTGAGCTGACTCGTAGGACCCCTGGTTTCCTAGACAGGGATGGGCACACAGCAAGCCCTCCACAAAGCAATTTCTAGAAGAATTCTTGTTCCAGAGCACTTAGAATGCTGTCTGGGGACATCCCTGAATGGGGAACTGGCCTCCATTTACTATGGAAGGCTCAGCCCGAGGTGGACAGAGAGGACACTGGAGTCAAGAATGTCCCTGCTGCCCTGGGACTTCTATGTCTTGTGATGCTGCAATTCAAGAGCCCCCTGACTCAGCAGGATATTAATAGCCCTGGCGGCTTCCCACGGGACCGGCTGGCTGTGCGGGGACCAGTTGAAAGGACTTCTAGACCAGGCTCCCCTGTATCCAGGGCCATCTCACTGCTCCTTTGTTTCCCCTCCCCTAGCCCGCTGCTGCCCCGGAGCCCACCCTCTCTGGAAGGAATCATAGGGATAGACCCCCTCCCCACCTCTAAGCAGTCCTTCTTTGAGCTCATGGGGCTTCAGAGAACCACCTGGAAGGGACCGGGAGGGAAGGCTGGGGAGACCAGGTGGACAACATTGGGCTGTAAAGTCAGAGCCAAGTTGACTTCAGCCTCCGGTTTCTAATGCGGGGTGATCTGCAGGGACTCACTTAACAACACTGGGCTTTCTTTTCTCACTGTAAAGTGTGGATCTCAGGAGACTTCTCCTTTCTGGTTTACCGAGAACAAAATGAAATACTTGTCATAAAGGGCAAGCCTCTGGACTGACATCTCGTCATCCCTGTTATCACATCCCTGGATCTCAGCGCCTTGCTGTCAGCACATTCTAGATGGGTTTGTGACATCCCCCACCCTCTAGTGCTCAGAGGTGTTGTTGAAGCAGGCCTTACCTAGGGCTCTCTCTTTTTTCTTTTGGTTATTTTTTCTTTCCCTCCATCCTTTCCTTCTCTCTTATTTTTCAGCTTGTTTTTTTTTTTTTTTTTTTTTTTTTGAGGTAGGGTCTCAGACTGGCCTGCAATTCTCTATGTGGATGAAGATGACCTTGAATTCCTGACCCTCCTTCCTCCTCCTCCCAAGTGCTAGGATCATAGCCCTGCAACCATGCCCCCTCCCCTCCCTCTCCCCTCCCCTTGGGAGCTTAGACGACTGGACAGACTGGGCATATAAGGGTGAGTCCTGCTTATTGGGCACTGGGGATAGAACCCTGGGCTTCCTGCATGCTAGGCCAGCACTCTTTCAACTGAGTACATCTTCAGCCCCAAAAAGCGTCCCTTCTGACCCAATCCTCTGTTATGTATGCATAGCACAGCAGACTGAAATGGAGACAGGGCCCTCCTCCTTCCCTTTGGGAGCTCAAAAGACCTGAGAGATTGGTTTGAACATCCAGGAGACAAGCCCCGGGGTATTGACTCTCAATGTTGGACAAACCACTTCTCAGAACTCCTGAGTCCTTATCTGCAAAGAGACCATGAGACCTCTGGGGAGAAGGACAGGAGGAGCCAGGAGGAGGCAGCCAGGGAGGCCACAGCTGATAAGCACCAGTATAGGAGGGCCCTTGAAGGATCTTGGAGGCCATTAAGTGGATGCAGGTCAAGGTTTTCAGGGCTGGAGTGGACCCAGGGACAGGAGGCAATGAGACAGAGAGGGCTTGATTAGTGTGGTGGGACACATAGCAATGATCCCAGGCCTGTGTGGCCAGGGGTATCAGGGCCTGCAGCTCCCATCCAAGCCCAGTCCAGACCCATTACCCTCTGTGGCCTGAAGCTAACCTCAGTTTCCCCATCTGCAACATGAGAGAGTTGGCCTAATTACAACTGTCGTCTGAAATCTGACTCCTTTAGCCAGGGCTAGTCCCTAGTCTGTTGGTGATGACAGAGACCTCCAGCTAGCCCAGGCTTAGGGATCCTGAGAAATCTCATACCCTACAGCCCAGCCATGTGCATCCACCCTGAACACAGCCTCGTGTGAGGCGTCGATGGATGTTGTCTTGCTCTGAGAATGTGGTGTTGGATCTGGTAGCTTAGCCCACTCACTATGGCTGACTCTCTTTGCTCACAAACTGTTAGAGGTTGAATTATGCACACACACCCCCAAAGCAATTATATTGAGTCCTAACACCAGATCCCCAAATGTGACCTGATTTTGCCTTTACAGCCATAAAGAATAAGGTCATCAGGGTGGCCCTAGCTGATTAAGATCACTGTCTTTATTTTAAAAAGGAGGAGGAGGAGAAGAGGAAGAAGAAGAAGGTGGCAGGGGGCCAACAGGACAGCTCAGCAGGAAAGTGCATTTGCCACCAAGTCCTGCCAACCTGAGTTCGCTCCCAGGACCTACGTGGTGGAAAGAGAGAACCAACTCACATCAGTTGTTCTCTGACCCATGCACAGGTGCCACGGCACGAACACATTCGCACACAAATAAACAGATGTTGAAGGAAAAAAGGAGAGAGCGCTGGGATTTAGCTCCAGGAGTGGAACGCTCACAGGACAGGCCCAGTGGGCAGAGTGCTTACTGTGTGTGAGGGGAGCAATGGCGTGATTCTGTGATGCTGCTCTGGGTGCCAGAGACTAGGAAAATCCCGGAGTCATGCTGGCCGGTCAGTCAAGCTGAAATGGTGAATTTCAGGCTCACTGAATAAGGTGGAGAAAGGTAGAGACAACAGAATTCGCAGGAGCAGAGGTGTGCAGGGAGAGCTCGAGGGCTCAGGAAGAAGATGGAGGATGGCGGTGATGTCCACACGTCAAGGAAGGGAGCCAGAGGCTGCCAGGAGCGAGAATCCAGACCTACACAGCCCTCCCTGGGTCTTCAGAAGGAGCGGGACCCTGACCGCACCTCAGCCTTGGATGTCTGATCTCCAAAACTGTGAGGCAATACGTTTCTGTGGTTTAAGCTCCCCAGTTTGTGGTACTTTGTTATGGTTTCCCTACCAAACTAAAGCACAGCACCCATAAAGCCCACTCACTGGTCGAGAATAAGACCAACACAATGGAGACAAATTTGAAGCGAGCTTTAATTACATTAATTAAATACCAGGAAGATGGACTCTGACCAGGTCCATTCTGAGGTTCCCACGGAGTGAACCTGTCACCTCTGGAGTTCCCACAGAATGGTGTGTGGCACAGAAGCTTTAAAAGGCAGAACTGGTAATGCTTCCGTATTTCCCACCAGGTCCAATCAGCAGCAAGCATCTATCCTGATGTACTTCCTGTCTGGGTTGTCTCCTCCCCACAAGTGACTAAGTATATCCAGTGCATTTGGAACACATTCTGTGCAGTAGGATCAACTAAATGGGATCTAGACAGTCCCCACTCAACATTCCTGGAGGTTATCTGTCTTCGGGCAAGGGAGATTACAGGATTCTGTCTTTCTACCTCACTTGAACAGCCCCACCCAGCACCCCAGAAAGTTATTTGTCCTTGTTCTATAGGTGTCTTAGGCACAGTGATTAAAATTTAAAACATAACTTTTGCTCTTACACACCCTAACCCTAATCTTTGCAATGTAATAAAGATAGGAAGTATTAAAATAAAACAAAACAATCTTAATAGCAATATCTCTTATTGAAATTCAAACTTACACAGCCTTTCCCTAACTGTGTGTGTGTGTGTGTGTGTGCGTGCGTGTTTTGAGGCCAGAGGCTGATGTCAGGTGTCTTCCTAACATCCTAACCGCTCTCCATCTTGGTTTTCGAGACAGGATCTGTCACTGAACCTGAAACTTACCAGCTGTGTTACGGTAGCCAGCAAACTCCAAAGATTAGTTTGTCTTCTCCTCTGCCACCAGCGTGGAGTTGCGGACACATGCTGCCGTACCCAGCTGTGGTGCAGGTGCTTGAGGATCCAAACCCAGGTCTTTGTGCAGCTTACCAGCTGATCATCAGTCTGGCCCTCTTTTTTTTCTCAATCTCTCTCACTCTGGAGTCTCACCAAGTAGCCCTGGCTAGCCTTGAACTTGCTATGTAGACCAGGCTAGTCTACTCACAGAGACCCTCTTGGCTTTGCCTCCTGAGCACAAGAATTAAAGGTGTGCCCTCACCACACCCTGGGACCTTTGGTTTTGAGACATTCTTGCTCTGTAGCCCAGGCTGACCTCAAACGGGCAGTCCTGCCTGCTCTTCCTGTGCCTGATTGTACTCACTCAATCAATATTCCCTAAGCTCTTCTCTGTACCCAGGCTCTGTGATCTGGTGGAGAACCCTCAGGCAACTCAACAAACCCTCTGTCCAGGTCTTTAGAGCCCAGTGATGGCCAGAGGTGTCTGTAACTGGAACAAATACAGATCACGTGGCACCCCCTGCTGACCAGCCTCAGATATAGCATAGCAAACAGATTCCATCAGCTTTCCAGAGAAAGGTTAAGATTGTTGGAGGGAGATTTATCATAGGCTGGTGAAGGTTCTGCAGGACACACAGCTGACAATATAGTACCAGTACCTGATATCTAGAGAAGTAGCAGAAAGATCTCACAGAATCTGGATGGCAAGGAAGGGCCCTGTGCAGGAGAGAGGTGCAGGGTAAGATGCACACGCTGTGTGGAAGGTTGGAATCCCCACTAGAGGTGAGATGAGTGTTACAGACAGGACCCTGGGTAAGTGCCCACAGGGATCTGTCCCATGAAGGTGTCAAGGTCCTGGGGGAAGTAGTATTTCCTCCAGAGCCTCAACTGGCAGCATTTTCAAGGAGGTCAAGGTCAGGGAAAGCACTGGGTGAGGAAGGGAAACCTGGGCATCCGGCCTGTGCTGGTGAGATGTCCCCAGGACGGGGAGACCAGAACAGGCTAGGGAGTGGGCAAGGGAGATTGCACAGCTCTCACTTCAAAGGCACTAAGAAGAGCTAGTTTTATTCTTGGACAAGGGAGATCACTCAGTGTTTGCCAGGAAAGTGTGAGGATCTGAGTTCAGATCCCCAGATCTCAGGTAAAAAGCTAAAAGTGGGGAGGGCTGGCTTACAGTTCAGAGGTTGAGTCCATTTCCTCACGGTGGGAAGCATGGCAGCATGCAAACAGACATGGTGCTGGAGAGGAGCTGAGAGTTCTAATCCGGATCCTCGGGCAGCATGAAGAGAGAGAGACACTGGCCCTGGCTTGGGCCCCCACCCCAGTGACACACTTCCTCCAACAAGAACACACCTAACCCTTTCAAATAGTGCCACTCCTTGGTGACCAGACATTCAAATCTATGAGCCTGTGGGGACCATTCTCACCCAAACCACCACACTAAAGATATTTTCTTTGTCCCAGGAATCACTGTTTCTACATAGTGACACACTTTATCTAGTATCATCTAATTCACCTTGGCTATGGAAGTCATACTTTGAGGGGCTAGGAATTTAGCTCAGGTGGGAGAATGCTAACCTACCAGACAGGAAGCATGATCCAGTTCCCAGCACCACGCAAGCCTGGCAGGATTGTACACACCTGAAACGCCAGCACAAGGAGAGGGAGGCAGGAGGATTGGAGAATCAATGTCTTCCTTAAATTCATAGGGAGTTTGAGGCCAGCCTGAGCTACACGAGACTGGGGTGGCTCACACTTGTAATCCCAGAACTCTCAAGGCTGAGGCAAGAGGATTACTGTGAGTTCAACACCAGCCTGGGCTATATAGCATGACTCTATTTCAAAATCAAAATAAATAATATAAGGGTTAAGTTTTGGTGGCAAAGGCAGTGCATGCCGCCGGTACCATGAGCAGTGTCTGTGTGGCGCTCTGGCTGCTGAGGGAGGATCTGTAGCACCCTGGCTGGCTCTGCCAGCTTTCACATTTGCTGATGAAGTGAGTTTCAGGTCCTTCACACATTGTAGTTTCCTTTATTTCTGTTACAGGTTTTGTTGTTGTTGTTTTGTTTTGTTTTTAGTGACAAGTATTTTTTTTTAACCATAAAAAAGAGCAAATCATTCCCATGGGCCCGTCAGTTTCTGCTTTTCTATTAAGAATGTCAAGGCCTCATGAGATGGCCCATGAGGTAAAGCTGCTTCCGGCAAGGCGGTGGCCTGAGTTCTGTCCCTGGGGCCGACATAGGATAATGTTCCTCTAAGAAACTAATAAAAATCCCAGGACCAGGTTGAGATGTCTCCCCTTAGGTTGTTGACCAGGAGGTCTCAGAGAGCTCCCAAAATAATACAGGCTATTGCCACTGATCTTGGTTGCCACCGTAACTTGATGGTAAGACTCTAATGCTAAAAACACCACATACCTTGGCACAGAAAAGTGTCTTCCCTGCTGGTCAGACTTCATAGCACCAGAAGGTCCTAAACAGGCTCCTGGGGGAGGTAGTCATCAACAGTCCTACAGAGTTGTGAACCTTGGGAGCTACAACAATGACCACTGTGGCTAAATAAGCTCATAGGTTCAATAGAGACATGGGCGTTATGGGAATAACCAACCATTTTCTCGATGGATTTAAGGCCTGACAGACAGGGGAAAATATGCCTGGTACTGTAAATCTGACTAAAAATTCACCATTGAGAGCTCATAGGACCCAGGGGTGAACATACTATTATTATTTTGCTGGATAGATATAATATCAAACTGCTCTCCAAATTCCTATCTCTAAAAAAACCCATGCCTTTATATCCCAGCACTGAAGAGGTTGAGGCAGAAGGATCTCTGTGAATTCAAAGCCAGCCTGGTCTACACAGAGAGTTCCAAGGCTATATAGTAAGACTGTCTCAAAAAAAAGTTCCTATCGCTACACCCATAGCTTAGTGCAGCTGACCTCAACAGATACTTTCCTTTGTGCAAAAGATGGTGGTTAACACAGAAATTCACAACCAGTTAGTGTAGAGATTCCGTGTCTGTGAAGAGCTCAACTACAAGTGAGACCTCTTTATCATACCTGCTGACCCACAAGGCTGAGTCCTCTGAGGAAGAGAGGGTAGAAAGATTATAAGAGGCAGAAATTGGGAAATTCCAGAGTGAAACTGTGCCTTCTGGACATAATAGGGCCACTATACTTATGAACTTGCAACATATGTGGCTGTCTGCACAAGATCAAGCCAGTCAACATTCCAGCATGGCGTGTGGAGAGACTGATGAACTTTCACCCCTAACTGAAGGAGCTGTTGGCAACCACACTCCAGTGGATGGTACCTCGCCCAGGGATATATGGGTAGAACATATAGAGTGTGTGGGTTACAAAAAACAAACAAAACCCCCAGAAGTTGGGAGGGGTTGAAGCAGAAAGGGGACCTGGGAGGAGTCAAGGGAAGGAGCAAGACATGAATACACCAAAATAGACTGTTTCTACCCCTCACAGCACTGGATGACAGGCACAGAGGGTCATTTCCTGATTTTTTTTTTTAACATGGTTACTGGAATTTGAACTCAGGTCTTCATGCTTGTTAGGCAAGTATTCTTATACCTGTTGAGCCTTCTTCTCAGCCCCAGTATAAGAATTTTATCACCTCTGTGCTGGCTAGTTTTATGTCAACTTGACATAAACTAAGGTCAGCCAGGTGACGGTGGCTTTAATCCCAGCATTAGGGAAGCAGAGGCAGGCAGATCTCTGTGAGTTCAAGGCCAGCCTGGTCTACAGAGTGAGTTCCAGGACAGCTAGGGCTACACAAAAAACCCTTGTCTCAAAAACAAAAAGAAACAAACGAAAAAAAAAAAACAAACAAACAAAAATACAAACTAAAGTCATCTGAGAAAAGGGAACCTCAATTAAGAAAATGCCTCTGTAAGATCAGGTTGTAGGCAAACCCATAGGGCATTTTCTTAACTAGTGATTGAGATGAGAAGGCCCAGCCCATTGTGGGTGGTTCCATCCCTGGGCTGGTGGTCCTGGGTGCTTTGAAAAAGCAGACTGAGCAAGCCAGGAGGAGCAAGCCAGTAAGCAGCACTCCTCCATGGCCTCTGCGTCAGCTCCTGCCTCCAGGTTCCTGCTCTGACTTCTTTCGGTGATGCACAGTGATGTAGAAGTACGAGCCAAAGAAATTCTTTCCTCCCCAAGTCGCTCTTGGTCATGGTGTTTCATCATAGCAATAGTAACCCTAGCTGAGACAGCTTCACATTTTCTTCTCTCAGGCTGCTTGTGACCCCTCCTCCGCCTCTCCTCCCATGCCTAACTCCCCATGCCAGGCTTCTTGCATTCAGCCTACTTCTTAGAGATTCAAAATGCTGTTGAGTTAATCACCAGTCCCTTTGCTCATGGTCCCTTCCCATCTTCAAAGAGCCTGAGCATAATCACCTCTGCAACTCTTGTCAGATCTGAGGACTCCACTGGTTTTGCTGGGATCATTCAGGATCATCCACTACCACAAAATCTTCAGTCACACTGGCCCAGTCTCTGTGCAGGTCCAGTAACAACACACAAGTGCTGGGATTAATGAGGATATGTACGCCTTTTGTTCTTTCTGTGAGGGGGTGTTCTTTCTGGTCATAGCTTTTATAAACCATTGTGTACAGGTATGGTGGTTTGAAAGAAAATGACCCCCATTGGCTCAGGGAGTGGCACTACCAGGAAGTGTGGTCTTGTTGGAAGAAGTGCGTATGGGCTTTGAGGTTTCAGAAGCTCAAGCTAGACCTAGTGGCTCGCTCACTTTTGCTACTGCCTGCCGATCCAGATGTAGAACTCTGGGTTTCCTCGCCAGCATCATGTCTGTCTGCATGCTGCCACGCTTCCCACCATACTGATAAACCTCTGAACTGTAAACCAGCCCCGGTTAAATGCTCCCCTTTATAAGAGTTGCTGTGGTCATGGTGTCTCTTCACAGCAATAAAACCCTAAGAAAACAAGTATTCTCATTTCTCTGAAGACAGCTAGTTCATTTGATAAATGTGTGTTTAACACCTCTGCACGCACTTGTGGAGGTCACAGGTCAACTTTAGATGCCTTCCTTAATAGCTCTCCACCTTATTATTTCCATTGTTTAGATTTACTTATTTTATGTGCATAAGTATTTTGCCTGTGTGTATATGTGTGCATCATGTTCATGCCTGGTGCCTTGAAGATCAGAAGAGGACATCAGATCCCCTGGAACTGGGGCTATGGATGGTTGTGAGCCACTATGTAGGTGCTGGGAGTCAAACCCAGGTTCCACGCAAGTGGTCTAAACACTCAGCCACTTCTCCAGCCCTTCCACCTTATTTTTTGAGACAGGATCTCTCACGGAACCTGGAGCTCACCAATTGGCTAAAGTGCCTTCCCAGCTACCTCTGGGGAACCCTTTGTCTCCGCTCCCTGTCCCCAGCTCTGGGTTTCTTAGGTACATGGCCACACTGAGTTCCTTATATGAGTGCTGGGAATCCTACTACGTTCCTCATGCTTGTACAACAAGCTGTTGTTACCCGCTGAGCCAGCTTCCCAGCCCTGGTTTATGTCATTTTCTATGCCACGAGCAGGGCTCAGGGCAGCAAGATGGCCCAGGAGATAAGGCACCCCTGCCAAACCTGAGGATTTAAGTTTGATCCCCAGGACCACGTGGTGGAAGGAGAGAACTGTCAGGTCTCAAACTCACAAACTGCTAGCTGAGATACCTACTAATGTATCAAAGTGAACTTGGCTGACAGGTTCTCCCAGCATCCCTCCACCCCTACCTGTTATAGCGTCCTCTTGGCTTGCATACCCCACATCCTACCCTGAACTTTTCAGATCAGGGAGCTGGGCTGCCCTTGCCTATATAATCCCAGCCATTTTGGTTACTCTCCCTCTTAGCCTAGTCTCAGCCACCACTCCAGGCTCCTCTCTCTCCCCTCTCTCCCTTCCCTGTCTCCTCATATGACCTACCTGGCAGCTCATTCTGGCCATGTCCACTTCCATGTACTCCCACAGATGTCTCAGCCCCTGGCTGTGCTCTCCCTCATATCTACTATATTCTCCCTCGTTTATACAATAAACTTTTCCTCCACCATACCTAGGAGCAGTCTTTTCTTTTCTTTCTTTTTTTTTTTTTTCATTCAAGAAAAAAAAGTTGTCTTAAAAGTTGTCCTCTGACCTCCATATGCACTATGGTGAACATGCCCCCACACATACACAAAATAAAATACAAAAGTGGCTTTGATTTGCATTTTCTTGATGACTCCTGATAACCAGCATTTTCCTGTGTGCTTGTTTGACATCTATATATCTGTAAACTGCCTATTCAAATTCATTGCCCATTCTTAAAAAACTGGTTTTTACCTAAATATTATTACATTGTAAGAGCTTCTTATAGCTTGGTGGCGGCGGCACGTGACATTAATTCCAGCACTTGGGAGGCTAAGATAGACAGATCTCTGAGTTCGAGTTCAGCTTGATGTAGTTATTAGTCACTGTGTGGGCTCACCAAGAGAGACAAGGAGGCATTTTTCATAGGTGTAATCTCTGCCAGACATCAGCAGAGGGAGCCATTATCACAGCAAGTGCCATTCTGAACAATGGAACCTTGAGCATCTGAGCTCAGGTGTTTTTATTGACACAGAACTCCTCAGGTATTCTACTGATAGCACGTGCAGATCATGAACAATCAAACACCCCCACAGAAATCCAACACCTGCAGATAATACAAAATGCCAAGACCTAAGCAGCCCCTCACCCAATAGTGCATAAAAAATTATTTTATACATAACTAAAAATAAACTTTCACAACAGCCTGGTCTACAAAGTGAGTTCCAGGACATCCAGGGCTATTACACAGAGAAACCTTTTCTTGAAGAACAAAACAAACAAATTTTTTTTTTTATAATTTTAAATACAAGTTCTTTTCTGCTTCAGCTTACTGAGCCCTGGGGTTATAAGCATGAGCCAATATACCTAATCTAGCTCAGTCTTCTTTCTTTTATGCCAACTGTGTTCAGTTACCTATTGCTACATAGTAAACTGTCACCAAATTTAGTCTCTTAAACAATAGTTACTTTAACAGCCTGTTTCTGTAGGACAGGAATTTAGAAATTGCTGTAGTGGGGATGGAGAGCTCTCTGGAGATAGAATCAAGGTACTGGCTAGGGCTGGGGGATTGGCACCTTGATTTTAGACTTCCCTGCCTCAAACTGTTGTAAATTTCTGTGGTTTGATTTTTTTTTTTTTTGAGAGAAAGTCTCAAAAGTTCTCATATACCCCAGTCTAGCTTAAAACTCACTATGGAGCCAAACGGTGGTGAATTTCTGATTCTCTTGCCTCTGCCTACTGAATGCTGATATTATAGTTGTACATCCATGATGAGTTTATGTGATGTTGGGGGTGGAACCCAGGGCTCCGTGCAAGACAGGCAAGCATTCTACCAACTCAGCTGTCATCTCCAGTCTAGATGACAAATCTGATCCAGATTGTAACAGGGCCCCAGACCTTAGTAGGTCCTGAGACTTTAGCACAACTGATTCCATGATAGAAGTGCCATTCAGGCTGAAAGACTTGAAAGACTGACCATGTAGACAGCACCATCTGCCAAAACTAAACAAAGGCCTAATCCATCGAAGTCCATACAGTTCTGGGAAGGTCTTGAAATGTACTAACCTTGCATTTTAGCTTCAGTAGCTCCATTTCTGGCTAATGTTAAGTGAAGTACATCAACCCAGAATATGTGTGTGTGTGTGTGTGTGTGTGTATATATATATATATATATATATATATATATATATATATACAAATATACAAATACATATATGTGTGTGTGTATATATATATTTTTTTCTTTTTTTGCTTAAAAGTGCACCCTGGGAAAGGCTTGGGGCTACACTGGGATCCCAAAAACCCAACATAGTCACCAGCCAGCTGATAAAGACTTCCTATTGGCTTAAACCTATGTCTGATCAGTCTTCTCTGGAGAATACCCCACAATACAGATAAATGTTTGAATTTCCGAGGTGATATATTTCTTGTGTTTCATTTAACTTCAACAACTTCAGAAAGATGTGCCTATCCAATATTCTTTAACTTTGTGTAGCAGAATACTTTGCAAAGAAGCGTTTTATCCTGTGCAGCTCTCCTTATGGTTACATGCCACTTGGACTTCTGGGAACTTTGCTTAGGTTATAGAGTGTTGGCAGTTGGAGTTGACAGTTGGTGGGATGGTTTGGAAAATGTTAGTTCAGTTCAGCTAGTTCTCTCTGCAGTTCCTGTTATCCAAACTAAGGACTCTTGGGTACAAAATTTGCCCCCCAAGGACCAGCAAGACCATGTATGCAAAAAGCAAAAGCATTTTTATTCTGCAGAAGAAACCAGCATGCTGAGGTCGGGGTGGGGGGGGTCAGGCACCAGGTGGAACGGCTGACCCTAAACAAAGGCTTGCTGGCCTTTTTATAGACAGTAAGAGGGCGTTTCAACATAGGTGAGTTGGCCTGGTTTCTAATTGGGGAACTGAAATGCAGTTTACAAATGTTTAGTTTTGATTGGCTCATGCTCAAAGGGCTAACTGTTCACATTCTTAGGCTATTCCTGGTTATGGCTTTCTCTTAGAATTTGCTAGCTTGCAGGGTCAGGCCCAGGTCAGGGGCCTGAGCAGCATACTGTGGACCTGGACCAGGCCTGAGACAGGGAACCTTGCAGGTACACACAAAGAGAAATGGAGTTTAGGTCCTTCAAAGAAAGCCAAAAGGGGTAGTGGATTTCTCTGTCTTTAAAGACCGCCTGCAAGAGTGGTGTGAAGATTCCTTTTTCCTTTCTACTTTCAGAGCTAGAGAGTTAAAAAGGCACAGTGGCAATCAGTTGCAGGAATCAAGAGTCCATTTTCCGTTACAGAATTGTGTTTGGGGAGCCTGGCTGGTGGCCATGCCTTTAATCCCAGCACTTGGGAGGCTGAGGCAGGATCTCTGAGTTTGAGGGGGCAGGATTTGCTTTCTACAGGCCCCAGAACTTCAAACACATCTTGCATAGACTTAGGGTAGTCACACTTCTCCTGGATCTTTCCTGAAGTCCCTCTCTTGCCACCAGAGATGGGTTAATAGGCCAAGAAGGCTGTCAGCAATTGACCTTTGATCAGTATGACTAGGGAGAGAGTTCAGCGGGAAGACGGCTTGCCTTGAGTTCAATCTCCAGCACCCTTGCATGGTGGCAAATCCAGGGATGGGAAGGTGGAGACAAAAGGATGACCAGGGCTCGAAGGCTAGCTGATTTAGCCCAGACAGAGCCTGGCTTTAGTGAGAGACCAGTGTCTCAAAAACACAAAGCAGACTGCCCAGTGTCCTTCATTTGCACAACTCTGCCTGCTTCCATTCGCTTACTGGGTCACCATAACTTGGTTCCAAAATCGGGGAGCAGGGGACCACGCAAACAGGCCCCTTGATATCAGTCGACCATACCACAGGAGACCTGACGCCGTCTAGAGAACAGCCAATAAACACACTCCTGGTGCCTACGGCCTCCTAGCCAGCCGATTCTGTCGCAGTACGGATGACCTCACAGCGCGTCGCGGCATCTCAGCCAATCGGAGCCGGCATCTGAGCAAGAGGCGGAAACTTCACCCAATCGCTTACCTCCGACCATGGCTGACCCAAACACAGCGTGAGCCAGCCAAACGCTGCAAAAAAAAAAAAAAAAAAGAGGCGGGGAAAGGAACGGGGTGCGGCCACAAGGCCCCGCCCTCCGCCAGTGGCCGCGCGGACCCGCCTGAGCATGCGCGGGGAGGGTGGGGCGTTGCAGGCGTGTCTGTACCTGGCTTTGGTGACCCATACGCAGTGGCATTGCATCAATCTTTTTGTTTGTTTGGTTTTCTGAGACAGGGTCTCATGAAGCTTGTGTATCCGAGGATGCTCTTGAACTGACCTTTCTCGCTCCACCTCCTGACTTCTGGGATTAAAGGCGAGCATCACCACACCCTCTTGTGAGCGATAGTTCAAATAGGATAGAAACGCTTAGGGCATCCATTTAGTGAGCACTGCAACAGATGCCAGCTTGCTTCTCTGAGGAAGTCAGCAATATTACATTGTACTAATATGGATTTGCACAGATTGATCCTCAGCTGAGGAAAGGCTCCCTGGTCAGTTTGTGTGCTGCATATTAGTGAAGTGTAACCTTCTGATTTGTTTTTTTAACACTATATAATCAGAAATAGAAAGATCATGTTTCCTTCTTTTATCCCCGAGGCTCCCTTTACACCTCCCCAGGGTAGTAGTGCTTCTCTTTGGAGACTTTCCTTTCATTGTCTGTAGAGAGGCAGGCGCCTGGCAAATGTGTGTGTAAGCCCTGGAGACAGATTGCCTGGTTTGAGGCCAGGACCTGAACATACATTCTTAGCTATTTTAAGCAAGGTGTGTAACCCTTTCATGCAATTTTCTCTTTGGAATGAAGATGTTAACAGCATTTGTTTCTGGGTTTTTTTGTTTTTGTGTGAGGATAAAGTGAGTTTGTATGAACGTGTTTAGAACAATGCCTAACCCATAATAAACAACGAATGACAAAAATGTCTCAACCCCCAGCTCCTCTTTCTTCAATGCACACCACCAGACTGGGTTTTCCTACCTCCTAAGAGTTAAGTGAAGAACTAGCTGTTGAACACAGAAGGGAGGTTAGAAAATCTTACAGTGGTGACTTAGTTATGGGTGCCCACAGGGAACTGTTCTAAAAGGAACACACGCAAGCTGAGTCCTGAGCGTTGAGTAGGATACATGCAAAGGGAGTTACATAGATTGGGAAGAATTTATACCAGGCGAGGTCCAAAGGTGACAGAAAGCATTGCTGGTAAAAAAAGAAAAAAAAAAATAGGGACCAAGCAAGAGACAAGGCTAAAGTGGTCAGTAAGGACTAGGCATTCCAGAAGCTTGGCCTGAGACCAAGCTGTCTGGTATTTCACTAGTTAATTTTCTCTTGAAAAATAATAGGAGCTGCCACATCCTCTGAGATGGGCAGAGCACCAGGGAAAAGCCACTGCTCACAACTCTGGATAGAACTCTGCTGGTCCCTGACCTGTGGGGACATGGCCCAGGATCCCTATCATCTCATTATTCTTGAGGCACACCTGGGCCCCCCTGGTTTGTCATTCCCCCTGTGGCGACGGTCTGTGCTTGGTGTCCACTGGGGTGTGGAAGACAGCAGCATTCATCCTTTGTGATTGTGGTCCAGTGAGTTAAAGAACGTACACATCCTGCCCTTAGCTGCTCTACCCAGGCAGATGGGCTTGAGGCTCTCAACTCCACATTAAACCCAGGAAGTTGCAATGAAGTCACAAAGTCAGCTTAGTGACTTGAACTTCTTTACACACTTTCCTTAAATTTTCTTTTAATTATTATTATCTGGGTATAGGAGGTTTATAATTGTGCTGGAAGGAACGAAGATACTCTAAGGGGACCTTTTGCCCTTCCTTTTGGCTATCAGACTATTGACACAATGGTCCCCCAAAAATTATATTCTCCGGGGAAACCTATGCTGAGAGAAGGAAAGTCTGAATCCTGGTGCCAGCGAGCAGTAGAACTTGTCTCCCAGGAAGAGGTTTCATACAGTCCTGGCAACTTGACAGACCACCTTGCAGGAAAGACTGGAGCAATGGTGGGTCAGCGGTGGGCAGGCCACATGTTGACTCGGACTGCCCAGTTATGCATAACTCCAGCCCTGTATTTAAATCTGAACCTCACGTCAAGATCTTGAGCTAGGGGGAACAAGCCATTGAACCCATTTATTCCTCTTCCCAGTATGGCCACGTTGAATAAACTTTTCTCCTTTTCCACTTTTGCTTGCGTGTTTAATAGGCCTGTTAGTGATGAGTGGGTGAGCCTATCTTGTTAGGGCTCCTAGCACCCAGGTCCTTGTTCTGAGAAATCTGGTAATAGGTATGCTGTAGATTGAACCTAAGGCCTCACACATGCTACGAAGCGTTCTGCCGGGAAGCTCTGTACCTCCCAGCCCTCATTTAATCATTTTCCTTGTGTTGCCTAATCTGTGCCAGCAAATACGTTCAGTCTGCTCAGTGGTTAAGAGCACAAGCTTTAAAATCAGACAACACACAGGGCAGACTCTTGGATCTGATTGTGTCATTGACCCAGGCCTGCTGGGCAGGAAGCCAATCATTGAAAAGACCAGGTTTACAAAAGCCAGAGAGGCTTTATTCAGGAGGTGGCCAAGCGTGGAGAGGTAAGAACATTACTCAAATCTGCCTCCCAGAGGACAGGATGAAGGGGTATTTATGGGATAAAGAGGCATAAAGGTTTGAGGTGTCTGTTGGAGGTGAGGTTCTGCAGTGTTTTTTTTTTACATACCTAATTAGTTTTTGTGGCTCCTTATAGGATATAAGTGCAGAAAATGGAGGCCTGAGCACAATCTGAAGGCAGAGTTTTCAGGCCCCTGAATCAAAGGAGTCACCAGTGGACACCTGCCCAGGCCCCAGAGAAGAGCTTGTGGTTTCCACAAAAATAGCCTTCAAGTCCTTGAGAAGTAACCTAGACAGCCATTATCGCCCTGACCCACACACCAGAGGCGGCAGCAGCAAGTCTCCTGGGAGAACAATAATGAATTGCTCAGCTGTGTGACCTCTACAAACAGTGTTTTAGGATTTCTGGAGACAGGTCTTGCTATGTTGTCCAGGCCATAGCCAGGAATACAGGTACATGCCGCCTCGATAGACTCTAAAAATAAAACTGTAAAATGCCACTAAACTGGGCATTTGTTGTATACTTATAATCCCAGCACTAGGGGCATAGAAGCAGGAGGATCAGGAGTTCAAGGTCATATTTGACTACATAGTAAGTTTAAGGCCCGTTTGGGCTACAGGAGACTTTGAAATAAAATAAAAAAGTAAAGTAAAATAAAATAAAAAAGTACAGTCTTGAGTATTTATTCAGGTTTGGCCTTGTTCTAAGACATGGCTGGCTACTTGAGCCTCTCTGAGTTCGTGTTCATGGCTCATTGCTCAAGGAGATGATGCATGTAAAGGGTTGAACAGAAAGAAGCAGGGGGAGAGAAAGTCAGCATTCAAGAGTCACAGAATAGAGGCAGGGATGCAGCTCAGAAATACAGCATTTGCCCAGCACGTGAGAGGCTCTGAGTTCCATTTATTCCCCAGTACTGTACACAGAAGAAAAAAATTGCAAAATATTTATTGAGCAACTTCTGAGAGTGACATTATCAGTAAACATCTCCTAGTGAGCCAGCTTCTCTTGGATGTCTTTATCTGTTCCACTTTTAGAGTAGTTAATTCCTTTCTTCCTGCACGTGCATGTGGTATGTGTGTAGATGCGTGCGCAAGTGTTTGCGTGGTTGTGTGTGCCCATGTGTGTACATGCCTGTGAAAGCCAGAGATTGATATCAGGTGTCTTCCTCCATGGGTTTGTTCATAAACAGGGTTTCATTATGTAGCTGTAGATGATGGCCTGGAACTTGCTATGAAGACCAGCCTGGCCTCAACTCACAGAGGTCTGCCTTCCTGCACCCCCCAAGTACCCAGATGAAAGATGTGCATCAACACCCCCTGCTCCACCTTATATTTTCAGGCAGGTAGCTCACTGAACAACTGAGCCTGTGAGCTCAGCGAGTCTGGCCAGCTAGCTTGTTCTGCCAACCTTCTCTCCTCACCCTGAGTGCTGGGATTTTAGGCGGCCGCCACGCCCACTCAACACGTAAGCCGGCACTGGGGATCCAGACTCAGTCGTCATGCTCATGTGGTCATCACCTTACCCACGGGCCGTCTCCCCAGTCCTCGAGCCCAGTTTAGAGCAAACGATGTGTGTCTGTGTTGCAGAAGCAGTCATGGGAAAAGCAGCGGCTGCCTTCCCACATGGCAAGGCAGTGATGGGGGGCCGTGCAAGCCACCACGGGTTCTTCATCACTAGGTTTCTACAGGCAGCGGAGAAGCAGAATTTTCTTAGGAACGTGCTTTTAATAAAATGGTACAAATATTTTCATTAAATCTCAGCCTGGAGGACATACTTCTTAGGTAATCTGTGAGACACCACAACCAATATAGGAAAGACACTTCTGTTCCGCAAAGGAGTGCAGCGGCCATTCCTGCAGGTCCCTGTCCAGCAGTCACTTAGCTGATAACTATAGGGACAAAGCTTCCATCTGCCAGGAACACACGCTGTCTTCTCTTCCCTAAGCAATAGGGCATGACAATTATTGATACAGCATTGACCTTTTACCAAGTCTCACAGATACTGAAACAACCAGCTTATTTATTTATTTATTTATTTATTTATTTATTTATTTATTTATTTATCTATTTATTTATTTATTTTTGAGACAGGATCTTTCTATGTAGTTTTGAGTATCCTGGAAGTTGCTTATGTAGACCAGGCTGGTCTTGAACTCACAGAGATCCATTTGCCTCTGCCCCCTTGTGCTGGGATTAAAGGCATGCATCACCACCACCCAGCAGAATCGTAGTGTTTTTTATTGGCCATATAAAAATTTCTGCCGTTATAAAAATATGATGATTTAATTATGGAAACAAATACTGTTTTCCCACCATCGCTTCTCGGTATGTAAGTATATCTTTGGATTGTAGTGTTAGAATGTTTTGTTTTAAACACTGTTATTTGAGAGATGGACGGGTGGTGCAATCCTAGCACTTGAGAGGTAGAAGTAGGAGGATCAGGAGTTCAAGGTCACCCTTGGCTACACAGTAAGTTTGCGAATAGCCTGCGATCTGGCATCGAAATGACATAGATCTGAATAAAGAGATCCATTCCCAAGGAAGCCAGGGGTTGGTACTGGCAATGATAAAATGTGTTGACATTTCAAGCAAAAGCTGGAGTTGTGGAGAATGTGAATCTTCCGTGGTGAACTCAAGTAGTAATTTAAAGTTGTTTTTTTTTCTGAGAATGGTGGTAGTGTTCACAAATATGCTTGTGGGAATCTGTTTGAAGGGGGTGGGGGGTGACCTGAGTGATTTAAATAGTTACCCTGCCCTGGTGCCTGGGGAATGATG
Source organism: Cricetomys ansorgei (assembly GCA_026225945.1). NCBI lineage: Eukaryota > Metazoa > Chordata > Mammalia > Rodentia > Nesomyidae > Cricetomys > Cricetomys ansorgei. Next base: position 1,610,448 of record JAMJFZ010002981.1, read on the forward strand.
GCAGGAATAAAAGTCTGTTCATGTCCATCATGGATACAATATTTTTGTTCTCTCTCTCTTTCTTCTCTTTTTGAGGTAGGGTCTCACTCCATAGTGCAGGGTGGCCTTGAACACAGCAGTCCTCCTGCCTCAGGCCCCCGGCCTTGGGATTACAGATGTGAGCCAGCCACCATGCCTGGCTTCTCTGAAGATATTTGAACCATAACAAGTTGAATCTGAGGATGAGGGACCTGTGGGTACATATGGCCAACTGTATATTTAATTCATTTTATCTCAGGGACTGACAAATTAGCTCTACACGGAAAAGGCCCTGGGTTCTATTCCCAGCAAACCCTTCCCCCACCAGAGTGAAAATTTCCTTTTTTTTTTTTTAATATACATGTGTTTGGATAGAGAATAAAGTCTTGCCATGTAGTCCTGGCCTGGAACTCTCTATGCAAATTAGGCTTTCTTTCTTTTATTTTTTTAAATGTGTCCACTAGTATTTTTTAGGGGTGGTCTTGCAACTTGCTATGTAGACTAGGTGAACTTTGAACTTCATTAATCTACTAGCCTCAGACATACGACACCACAGAGGCCATTTTAAATGACACTCACAACTTGCGTGTGTGTGTATGTGTGCGCGCGTGTCAGGGCACCAGTGTGGCGTGGAGGTCAGAGGTCAGCTTTTAGGAGTCACTTTTTTCCTTCCGCCATGCGGGTCCTGGGGATGGAACTTAAGTCATTAGTCTTGGCAACGGGCGCTTTTTACCTTTTGAGCCATTTCATGAGTTCCCAGCTCAAAGTTTATTTTTTTTCCTAAGTATGGTCCTACTTAATTTCTCTGAACTTACTGTGTAGCACAGATCAGACTCAAATGTGTAATCCCCCTGCGGCAGCCTCCTGAGTTTACAGGTCTGTTACTGACAGGCTTTGTTGTGGAAGTTTATTTTTAGTAATATATAAAATAATTGTTTTGTGCACTGTTGGAGAGGGGGATGCACAGGTCTTGGCATTTTATACTGTCTGCAGGTGTTGGATTTCTATGGGGGATGTTTGATTGCTTATGATCTGCACCTGAGGAGTTCTGCATCAATAAAACACCTGAGCTCAGACGTTCAGGGTTCCACTGTTGAGGATGGTGCTTGCCATGACGGTGGTTCCCTCTGCTGAGGTCTGGCAGAGTTTACAGTTATGAAATATGTTTCCTTGTCTCTCTTGGTGAGCTCACACAGCAACGTACTATTGCAAATGGCATACCAACGTGGGGAGGACATCACACAGCAAATCCAACGTGAGAAGAGAAAGTCCAGACCTCACAGTGTCCAGTAAAGTAGGCTCAGAGAAGCTACCAGAGGATAGAGATTAAGGTATTAATTGAAGGCTCCTGAAGGAAGAGGTGAGAAAGAAATTCAGTCTCTATGAAGGGAAAAGGCTGTGAAATTAATAAATAAATGAGGAAAAAAGCTCCGAGGTGACAGCCACAGAATGGAGGCCCTTAGTGATAGAGAATTCAGCTGGGAGCAGGAAAAAGCAAGTTCTTACTGCTTTTCATGATCATGGAGCTGACTCTTCCTCCTGCCACTGGCGGTAGCCAGGACATGGGAAACGGAAACCAGAGTGTATTGTTCTATAAACTGTGTTTTTTGATGGCTTTTTGTGTGTGTGCGAAGCCCAAGTGGGTCATGTGTTTGAGGTCTATGAAGAAGGGTATATGTTTCCTCATAGCGGTGGTGAGAAGGAATGCCAAACTGCCAAGACTTTGCCAGATACTCTTCCCACCAGCCAAAGACCCCCTGCTGTGCAAGCCGGGCCTTGGGGCCTAAAGGCTGCTTAGTTAAACTGAACTTTTTTTTTTTTTCCTCCTGCAAACGTGTCTACAAGAGGTCCTGATAAGACACGTCTACTACGGTGATGAGAAATCCATCTCATGAGGGAATGCTTACTGCAGACAAAGTAACCAGTTATTTTTCCAGCAAACCAGACTCTATGTTAAAGTTTGGAAAGTGTGTCCTCAGGGTCACCACATGGAAGCTGTCTTCCAGAACTGGCCGAGTTTGTATCTCGTGCTGGCAGCCGAACTCGGTATTTTAAGAGTCACGCAGGTGGTGCTGGTTTTGAAGGCATGAAGGGATCATGGAGAGCAGCTGAGGCTTGGCACTCACAGTGCCAGGAAAGGCTCTTAGTAAAGATGGAGCCTTAGTGGCAGTTGAAGGCCCAAATGAAGGGTTCCTGTAAAAAAGTTGAGGCTTGGCACCATGAAGAGAGCCCAGGAGAGGCTATTAGTGAAGGTACAGCCAAAGTAGCAGTTGAAGGTCCAGATTGAAGGGATCATGCAGAGAAACTGAGGCTTGGCACAGTGAAGAGAGCCTATGAGAAGCTATTGGTGAAAAGTACAGCCCAGTTGCAGCAAGGGACCCCAGCAGTTTTGGAGATGCCAGTACCATGGGACAACCACCAAGAACAGCAGCAGCAGTGGAGTGAAGCCAACCAGAGAATAGAGGACAAACTATGTGCATCACAAAGGGCAGAAGTGATCAAAGCCCCTTGGAGGAGCCCAGAAGATTGTGAGTGAATTTCAGATAATTGGACATTGATAATGTTTTTCTGCTGTCCAAAGACATTGTGAAAAGCTTGATAGGTGCTTGGCATCATTTGGTCCTGTGCATAAGAAGCCTCATAATTGTTCCTCTTGTAAATAGTTTTGCTGGTGTAGTGTTAAATTGTGTCGTAAGGGTAAAGCAATTGTTTTTTGTACAGAAAAGGAGAAATGTTGTGGAAATTTATTTTTAGTTATATATAAAATAATTATTTTTGTGCACTGTTAGAAAAAGGGAGGAATAGGCCTTGGCATTTTGGATTGTCTGCAGGTGTTGGATTTCTGTGGGGGATGTTTGATTGCTCATGACCTACACCTGAGGAGTGCTGAACGAATAAAACCACCTGAGCTCAGATATTCAGGGTTCCACTGTTGAGGCTGTTGCTTGCCATGATGGTGGTTCCCTCTGCTGAGGTCTGGCAGAGTTTGCCGTTATGAAATATGCCTCTCTGTCTTCCTTGCTGAGCCCACACAGTGGCTAACTACAAGTCTTGGCTGACATATTATTTTTAATTTTTACTTTTCTTGTGCTGGCATCAAACCCAGCCTCTGCATGGGAAGCACAGTGCTCTATCTCTGAACCACGCCCCAGCTCATATACACTTCTACTGAATGGCCTAGGAGCTCCGGACATTGTTAGCTATGTATGTCACTGACGCCACTGATGCTGATTTTCTTTTTTTTTTCCCCCCTTTTCTTTAGGCAGAGTATTATTTATCCCAGGCTGGTCTCCAACCCACTGTGTAGCTGAGGATGACCTTCAACTTCTGCCCCTCCTTTCTCCATCGCCCGAGTGCTGGAATTACAGGTGTGCACCACTAAGTCTATTCACTGTGCTCTACTGACGGAGTCACATCGCCAACCCTGGTGCTGCATTTTCTCGATTTTAAAATGAGGCTCCTCAGGTAGGTACTTTCCTATACTTCCATTAGATGCTTTGTCACTGAGCTACAGGCTGTGAGAGAGAAAGGTTGAGCCCTACCTCAGCTGACTGGTTGAGGCTTTCTGGTCTAGCCTCAGCCCATACAGCTGCTTTGGCTGGATGTGCCCTTGAGGTCCTCGGAAGCTGTGTTTCACTGCACTCAGCGAGGCCTCCGAGTGCCAGGTTCCAGGAGGTACGTGCTTACTGTGAGCTGAGCTCTCTCTGCACTGTGAGGAAGACCACGGCTTTCCCATCTAATTTCAAAGGAAGAAACCAAGGGTATTAAGGTGCCTCTGTGAGGTTGGAAGCTGAGCCAGATTGAAGCCTCAGATTATACACTGTGTATGTCTTACTGATGGCTGTGGACCTGTCTGTCTGGTTCAATAGCCACCCGAGAGCTATTGCAGGGAGTACAATGAGCAGGAACTCATGAAGGAACAGGTGAGTTTTGATTCCCAGTGCTTTGCTCTGCTAGGTCCCTAGTCTCCCATGTTGGTTTGTTTGGCAGGAAGTGGCTGAGTTGGAGCTGAAGGTATGTCTGCCCCCCACCACCTCTAGCTTATCAGGTATTCTCCTTCAACATGTTCCTTCATGGAATTTCCAAGCCTGAAGACTCGCCATGCAACAAACCACCACAGGGTTTGTGGCTTAATGCCACAGGGCTTTATTAACTTAGTTCTAGACATGAGAAGCTCAAGCTGGGCCATCGGCATCTTTCCTTGAAGAGGCTCTAAGGGAGTCCAGTCCTGGGCATTTCCAGCTCCTAGATGAGGTTGCACACCTTCCTCCCTCATCAATGTATGTGATGACCCCTGCTTCATCAGCCATCGATCTGAGTTCCTTCCTTTAAAAAAAAGAAATTTATGTGTGTGTGTGTGTGTGTGTGTGTGTGTAAGAGAGAGAGAGAGATCAGATCTCCTGGAATGGAGTTACAGGTGGTTGTAAACCATCTGATCTAGGTGCTGAGAACCTGTTGTGGAAGTTTATTTTTAGCTGTGTTTAAAATAATTGTTTTTGTGCACTGTTGGAAGAAGAAATGCATAGGCCTTGGCATCTCCCTCTGCTGAGGTCCGGTAGGGTTTCCACATATGAGAATGCCTCCCTGTCTCTCTTGGTGAGCCCCCACGGGTCCTCTAGAAGACCAGCAAGTTCCCTTACTCTGGGGCATCGCTTTGGCTCTCTCTTAGCCACTCTTACAAAGACCCTGTGATTATTTATATTGGAGGCACCCAAACAGTCCAGGATCCTTAACTGAATCATATCTGAAATGTCCCTTTGCCATATCGGATTACACATTCATGGCTTAGGACTAGGGTGTCCTTGATAGTGGGGGTGGAATTATGGTATTATTCTGCCTGCTACAAGTCAACCTTCTCTGCCCAATGGGAAGAGCAGTGATACTATCTGTGGGTGCTTGGTGAGAGTAAAAGGAAAAAAATCCAGGGCTGGGGTGTCTGTAGTTCAGTTGGCCTAGCATACACAAAGTTTGATCCTGAGCACTGAATGAACTGCACACCTGTAATCCCAGCACTCGGGAGGTGGAGGCAGGAGGATCCAAAGTTCGATGTCAGCCTATAACCCACACTGGCCTCTAACTCTCTGCGTAGCTGAGGATGACTTTGAACTTCTGATCCTCTTGCCTCCTTCTCAGTGCTGGAATTTCACGCATGTCTGCACCACTACACCCTGCTTCACTTGTTTGTTTTTGAAACAGGGTCTTGTGTAGTCCTAGCTGGCCTGGGACTCATTATGTAGCCCAGTCTGGTCTCAGATGAATGGCAATCCTCCTGCTTCAGCTTCTCTAGTGTTGAGATGACAGGCCTGTGCCACCATGCCTGGCAGGGTTATTTTAAAGAGGAGACAACATGGACAGGATCATGGATACAAAGCGGAAATATTGGGAAAGCATAAGAAAGGTTATGAAACCCAGAACCCACTACCCAGGCATTGGGCCTGGCACTCCAAGTTCACTGAAATGGGTTAGTTTTTTTTCTGGGGCCTAATTGAGCAGCCTTAGGAATGCTATGTATCCTCTTAGCCCGTCTGTTTTCTTACTTGTTAATTGGAGCAGTGATAAGTGCTCCGGCGTTGGCACTAAACCAGACAAGCCAAGCCCACTAACACAGGGCATGGTGCAGCTGGGACTAGCCTATTCAGAAAAATGCCCAAGATGCTGTGCTCCTACATTTTTCCCCAGTAACTGAACCCAGGGCCTCCTGCCTCTATAACTGAGCTATATCCCTGAGATTTTTTTTTTTTAATCTTGTTTCTTGAATTTATTTTTAATTGCCAGGGTATCTGGAATAAATAGGGAGAACTCTCCCAACCTCACACCACACAAGAAAACTGCCATTTCTTCTGGCAGACCTTTTGTGTTGCACTCACACAAATATATACTAACACTCAAGGGGGATGGTTTATGACAACTTAAACAAAAGAGGAGAAGTGTCTATACTGTGCAACAACCTTGCTATGGAATGGAACAATGTGCTTCTTCTGCTTGTTTTCTCCTGGATCTGTCACACACTGTATACATGCTAACAGAGTCGGGGCTGGCCTGCTGTCAGGAGGCTCTGCGGCTCAGGGGGTGGAGGGAGCAGGATCCGGGCCCAATCCCCACTCTGGGCCTTCCCAGCCCTCCCTCCCAGCCTCAGGTCTGCATCCCCTGCCCTCCAAAGCACTGAGCTCTCCCCATCTCCCCTTCCTATTCTAACCCCAGAGCTGTCCCTGGGGTCTTCTTCCAGTCTGAGCCCAGTTCCCCGACCCCATCGAGGCCCTCTCCACGGTGGAGGAGTTCTCTACCCAGAGCCACTCTCTGTTGAGGTCCCTTTCCACCGGGAGCCTCCCTCCATGAAGGTCCCTCTCTGCTGGGACCCAGTCTCCATCGAAGTCCACAGGGAGCTCACTGTTCCTTCACTTTTTCTCCATTCGAGCCCTTCTCTCCATTGCAGTCCCTTTCCACCTGGGCCCCTTCTCCACCGGGGTCCCTCTTTCTCCAGGTCTCTCTCCACCTAGGCACCTTCTTTACCTCGGCCTCCTCTCCACCTAGGTACCCTCTCCATCAAGGTCCCTCTCCACCGCGGCCCTTCCCCAGCCGAGCCTCCTCGCCATTGAGGTCCCTCTGTTCCGCAGCCCCTCCGCACAGCGGCCCAGCCTGCTCCCCGAGCCCTCCCTCCCGGGACAGGAGCGGCGCGGCAGGGGGCGCTGCGCGGGCCACCGTGCGGGCGGCGGGCGGGGGCGGTGCGGAGGCGGGGGCGGCGGCGGCGGCGGCGACGGGGGGCGGGGAGCCGAGCGCGGGAGGGAGGCGGCGGCGAGCCATAGCGCCGAGGCTCCAGCGAGCGCCGAGGAGCGGGAGGAGTAGGCAGGAGCGCAGAGCGCAGAGCGCCGAGCCCCGCGCCGCCGCCGCCGCCGCCGCCGCCGCCGCCGCCGCCGCCGCCGCCGCCGCCGCCGCCGCCGCCGCCGCCGCCGCCGCCGCCGCCGCCGCCGCCGCCGCCGCCGCCGCCGCCGCGCAATCCGCCGCCATCCGCCGCCCCCGCGCCCGGCCGCCGCCGCCCGACCGCCATCGCCCGGGCCCGTCGCGCGCGGACGCAGACCAGGTGGGCCGGGGCCGGGGCTGCGCTGCGCTTTGTCTCCACCGCCGTGCGCTGCGGCGGGCGCGGGGCTGCGGCCTGGGAGGCCTGGTCGGCTCTCTCCAGCTCGCCATTGTTGTGTCTCCGCGGCCAGGGCGGGAGGACGGCGGGCCGGGCGGGGCCGCGAGCGGAACGCTGCCGGGGTCGAGCCGGGAGGCTCCGCTGTGCCCGGGACGGCAGCCTCGTAGGCCGGGGCGGGGGACGCGGGACCCCGAGGCCGCCCGGAACCGCAGGCCGAGCGCCGCCCCGGCTCGGGTGGGTTCCGCTGCGGGAAGCCGGGTGGTGTTTTCGCGGCACCCGGAGCCGCTGCTAAAAATGTTTAATAATAAACAGGATGTCGCTGCTCGGGGCCTGCCAGATTGGCCTTTTGTTTTTTTCTTCGCCTACCTTTTAAGAGAGAAATGCAGCCCTGTTGAGATGGAGGGCCTCTCTGGAGAGGATCTGCCTGCACAAAAGTGGATGCTGGTTTCCGTTCTTTGTAAATATCGTGGGGAGACGAAGCCCAATGTTAGGCAAGAATAGGTGTCGTGTTTCCCCCCCCACCCCCCAGGGTAGTGGTGAGCTTGAAGGAAGTGGGAGAAGGGGGGCGCCGATGCTCTCCGGAGTGTGTCATTTGCTAAATGGCTGCCTGGGAGAAACCCTGATAAAAGCCTGTCGTTTTGCAAGATAGTTACGTTTCACCTAAGGTTTTCTTTCCTGGAAAGGTTAGCGTGTATTTTTGGTGTATTGTCTGCCTTCATTCCACATCTCATTTGGGCTTTCAGTCCGTCAGTCTGAAGCCTTGGCGTCTTTCCTCAGCAATACAACCGCAGGGGCTTGTCTTGTAATGTCTCCGCCTTCGTGGTGCAAGCTGGGACCTGAGGGGTACAGTCTGTGGAGTGGGTGCCGGCCGCCACCACCTCCATTGACACAGAGGCATGACTTGGCATGCCGTCGGTTCTCTATAGTTGACTGTGCTGTGAACCTAGGACAGAAGAAGGTTGGCCACTTGTGTCATCCATGCTGGAGCATGCCACAGGTGCTGACTTGATGTGGCAACATCGGAGAAAGGATCCAAAACATTGGGTGATGTAGGACTGCTGGGAGTTACAGGCAGCCTGTGCTACGCAGTGAAAACCCAACAAAATACCACACTGTTGGGTACTCGGTCAGTGCTGGGCCTCTGGAGAATGAGCAGGGAATGCATGTCCTCAAGAACCTGTCTACTCTTTAGTGCAGGACGGTGTCTAGTGGGTAGCTGGGTTTGATCGGCTGGAACTGTCCAGGATGGAGAGTTGAAGAGGCAGGAACGCGAGTCTTGCCTTTGGAAGGTAACTGCACTCCTTGGGGATGGGCAAGTAATTGTTTGGGGAGCCTTCAGCTTGTTCAGGCAGGTGTGTCTCTTGGAGCCCTGTAGGCCGCGTTCAGATCTTTTTGAGTTACTTTATCCAAGTCTCTGAGCCCCAGCTCTTGCATCTATAAAATGGGAATAATTAAGACTGCTTCTGCATCTCGTGGGAGCCTCAGGTAAGATTTACAGCGAAGGTGGTAGACATGTATGTTCTTGTTGGTGCCTTGATTTTGCTGGTCCCTTTCAGTTCCTGACTTCTTTCCTCTTGTCGTGGCTTATGGAATTGTGAACTCCCCCCCTCCCCCAGCAAATGTTTTGGTATTTTCATCATCTATCCCCTCCCCCACCACCCCCCCCAGAAAAAAAAAGAAAAAGTAAAGAAAAACAGTGGCAGCTTAGAAGATCCAGGGAGCTCAGCCAGGTTCTGCTGCCGCTGGGAGGCCATGGCAGGGCTGAGGATAATAAATGGGAGACTAATATTGGTCTAGCTTGCCTGGCTTGCTTCTTCCACTCACCCTGGGTAACTTGTTGGTCCTCGATGGGATAGACGTTGACTTGCAGTCTGGGAGGGGAGGGTGGGTGGGATTGTCTTACTTCGAGTTTGGCTTAATCATATGAGAGTTTTAAAGAACTTCAATGTCCCCACCATGCTCTGTTATTCTGCTGTTTTGCTCACCCGATGTCAAATCTCCCTCACCGGGCTGGTCCTGGCCTGCTGCTTGTGGCTGGTGGGCTAAAGAAGACCAAAGTCTGCCATCCCTGCCCCCGCGAGCTTAATTCCTGGGGATTCTGTCGCTGCTGCTGCTGCTGCTGCTGCTGCTGCTGCTGCTGCTGCTTGTGTGGCGCCCTGGTGGGGCCTGGCCTGGAATGGGTGAGGGGAAATCCCAGGGCTCTTAGAGTCAAAAGCCTTGGGAGAGTGGAATTTCTGGAATGGCTGGTCAGAACTGGTTCCTGAGCCTTGGGCTTTGCTGAGGGATTTTTGTTCAGCCTCTTAACTCTCCCCCTCCTCCAAGTCTCTTTTTCTCTGAAAGATTATTTTATTGTACTTTCAAGCTTTTTTTCCTTTGCCTCAAACACTCATGTTGCTAATGGCCGTGTTGGTTATCTCTCCCATTGTTCTACCATTTAAGAGTGATCATTGTAGTTTCAGTAACAAACCAGAATAGGTTGGGAGGACCAGTGCATGCATTTCTAAATTCCGTAATGAGACTGCTCTGCTGTCATATGTTCCGATCGTGTTACAGGCTGGCAGGTATTAATAGGGCCTGTCCATAGCAGATCTTAAAACAGTGCATTTTTCTCTTAAAATAAAAAGAGAAAGGAAATTGCAGATGTCTGTTGGGCTTTGTTCTGCGAGTCTTGTTATTTTTGGTTTTGAAATGAATATTATATACAGAGGCAGGGCTAAGTAAGTCTAAGGCCATCTTTTTTCGAATCATAGTCAATTATATTTATCGTGTGGATCTCTGGTCATGTCCTGTGGTGCGCCGGTGGTGCCCGCCCTGTGGGAATCGGGTCCTCAGGATCAAGCTCAGGGTCAGGCTTGGTGGAGTCACTCTGTCTACCAAGCCACCTCCCAGCCCTCAGTGTTTTTTATTATTATTTAGGATTATTATTATTATTTGGGTTTGCGTAGACTTGGGAACGTTTGGATGGGGCCACATGTAGTCTGTGGTGCTGGAAACCGTGGTTAGCCTTGCGGAGCAGGGACACTGTTTACGACGAGCATTTAAGTTTCACAGGGGCCTTTGGCGGCCTCACCTGGTAGCTGGCAGACCTGGGCCTCACCTGGGTGATGGCACTGTTTATACCATGGGTCCCCGGGGAAATCTGTGTGCCCCCAGGATGTCTGCCTTGGTGACAAGTCCGGAGCTTTGTTCTCAGCTGCACTTTTTTATTCCCCCTGTGACACCAGAGCTCGTAGCCATAGTGAAGCTGGTGTGTGCAGCAGGAGGTGGCTCCTCAGGGTGAAGTCCACCTCGGGTGGCTATTGTCTGACATGTTTGCCTCTGTGCCTCTCTGCAGCCAGCCTAGTCCTTTCTCCCGCCTTCCCAGACCAGTCTGTTTGGTGTTGGGAGAAGCTCAGTTGATGACATTTGCAATCCTCTGTCATGTGCCAGATACTCTGTGCTCACTTATTTCCCTGCCATTGTGCAGGCCCTGTAAAGTTTCCAACCCCCTAGGACAAAAGTATCTCTGAAGAAAAAAGGAAAACTGAAAAGGATAAATAAGAACATATAAGTAGAAATCACGTCTGCCCTTACCCCCTAACTCTAGGGCCCAGATCGGGGGTTCTCAACCTTCTTAACGCTCCAGCTCTGTAATACAGCCCCTCCTGTTGTGGTGACTCCCGATCATAAAATTATTTTTGTTGCCACTTCAAAACTGTAATTTTGCTACTGTTACGAATTGTAATGTAAATATCCGGTATGCAGATGGCCTTGGCCGACCCCTGTGAAAGGGTCGTTTAGCCCCAAAAGTAGTCAAGACCCACAGATTGAGAACCACTGGCCTAGGGAGAACTACCGTAGATGTGTTGGCATCTTTAGAACTGGAACATTGTACATACACTGTTAGAGTTGACGGCTTGAATTTTCCTGTGAATGTTGTATTTTATGCATCCGCCATGATGTATTTAATGTTGCAATTTGTTAGGCAATTTGGTTGTTGCTGCCCATTTTTCTCCCCCTTATAAACAAGGCATTCTTGTCATTTGGTTCTTATCTCTGGCTCTCTCCCTGCAGCGGGATTTCTGAAGTCAAAGGGTGTGAGGCTTATTTTGGTTTTCTTCTGCAGCTTTCAGGTTTGAAAGTTGCCTTTTTCTGTCTTGAGCGTGAGATGGCGTCTGTCTTCAACAACCAGGTTCTGGGTGGCTCCTACCAGTCTAGGGTCTTTTTATTTTTTTAAGATTTATTTTGAATTCTGTTTGTCTGTGTATGGGTATATGCACAGGACTACAGTGCCTATGGAGCTCAGGAAGAGGTGTTGGATGCCCTGGAGCTGAGTTACAGGTGATTGTTAGCAACCTGATGTGGGTACTAGGAGCCAGGCAACATTCTTTGCAAGAAAGTAACTGATTAAATGCTTCACCATCTCTCCAGTCCCTGTTCAAGGTCTTCATCATATTTTGGATTGAGTGTAGACAAGGCACTTGTCTTAAACCCCAATTGTTCAGGGGGTGGTGTGGTGGGCACCTGGCAGGAAGCTCCTCCCAAGAGAGGCTTGGGGGAACGCCTAAATCTGTGGGTACTTTCTTTTCCTCCCATGTGTTTGGATTAAAGATGTGAGCTCAAAGATGTGAGTTTCCTTTTGAGACAGTCTCACTTTGGCCCTCCATGGGGCCTGGAATACACTATGAAGGCCAGGCTGGCTTCAAACTCACAGAGATCTGCCTGTTTTTGCCTCTTGTGGGCTGGTGATTAAAGGTGTGGACCACTGTGCTTGGCTCTGTGACCCAGGCTGGCCTTGAATGGCAGTCCTCCTGCCCCCACTTGCCAAGGACCAGGATTACAGCGTGTGCTTCCACCTTCGTTCTGCTTTCCTTCATCACACTTTTCACAATTTGTAAATAAAGTTCTAAAATGTTTTTACTTGTGTGGGTGTGCGTGTGTGTGAGCATGCACAGAGTATACATGTATGTGTGTGTGCTTCTGGAGGTTTGAGATTGAGTCTTCCTGGACTCAATCGTACTGAGTACTGGTCTCTCTTGAACCCAGTGATCTGGCTAGTCTAGCTAGCTAGCCGGCTTCATGATCCCCAGTGTCTACCTCCTGTGTCACTGGGTTGCAGGTGGGCCATCATGCCCACCTGACTTTCATGGGGACTGGGTGTTTGAACTTGGTTCTCATACTTGTGCAGTAAACACTTCACGCATACAACTGTCTCCTTGTCCCCTAAAACAATTTTTGTTGTGCTGAAAATTGATTGTAAGTGTCCAGTTCCATGGCATGAGGTCTATTCACAGAGGTACACACACTCCGTACCAACTATCTCCAGGTGGCATCGTCCTCCTGACCTGAAAGGCCGTCCATTTGACAGTTAACTCTTCCTCCTGGCCTCAGGCAGCACCAATCTGCTTTGTGTGACCATTCTGGGTACCATATATCAACCACTGTTCATCATGTTAATCCTGGCTTACTTTACTTAGCATACTCCCAAATCTCATCCCATGTTATGGTGTGTTTCAGAACTTCCTGAGGCTGAGGCAGGAGGATCAAGAATTTGCGGATAGTCTGGGCTGCAGAGCCAGACTCTATCTTAAAAAGGTCAGGGCGGTGGTGGCACACACCTTTAATCTCAGCATTGGGAGGTAGAGCTGGTGCATCTTTGTGAGTTTGAGGCCAGCCTGGTGTACAGCTTGAGTTCCAGAACAGCCAGAGTTAAAACAGAGAAACTCTGTCCCTAAAAACCAAACCAAACCAACCAACCAACCAACCAACCAACCAACAGGATGGCCAGATGGCTCAGTAGGTAAAGGTGCATGCCCACCTGACCGTGGAAGACTGAGGACTGAGTCCAGTCCTTGGAATCCAGGTTAAGATAGGAGAGAATCAAGCCTTCAGAGTTGTCATCTGGCCACTACCACATGAGGTGACATCCCCGCACACCCACTTTTTGCATGCACATGTTATTACATTTTCTTCATCTATTCGTCTGTAGATGACTGCTAGTAAGCACAGCTGTTTTTAATCTGTGCAACTCTCTTCTCCTGGGGTGTGCTGCTGTTTCCTGTATCGATGCTCTCAGGGTCTCCTGTGAGTGGGATGAACTAGTTGTATAAGAGGATCTCACAAGAGGCCACAAGAGTCAGGTTTAACCCAGCCTGGGGAGTTGGGGGTGGTGTTCTGGAGTTTGGCTGAATTTAAATAAGCACCCATTTAGAAGTAGTATGCTGAGGCCTGGGGCGTTAAAAACAGGTTTTACATCGAAATCAGAAACTGCGGATCTCTGGAGAGAGAGAGAGCTCATGCTTTTCAAGGTGCTGGGGCCCTTTGAATATGGACATTCTTTCTGTAAGTGCCCAACCTCCCAGCATGCTTTGGGTCATGCCTTTGTACAGATGATGGGATGGAAGAAGGGGGTGTGGGCAGCGTCCTTACCCAGGTTCCTTTGTGTTCTCCAGAGCCTTTTGAGGCAGGTGGTGTTTACAGACAGTCCAGAGCTTAAAGAACAGCTCTGTTCCCACAAGGACAGAAAATACAGGCCTGTCTGGGAGGGACCGGGTCCCTCCTGCCTGGGTGACCTGTCTGTGGGACTGAATGGGCTCAGTGTTTAGAAGTCACTAGGGAGACAGAGGGTTGTTTTGAGACAATATGACATTTTCTGGTGTTTGTTTTCCTGATAAATAAATTAATTACAAGTATATATGTATATATACAATACTGGTTTAAACAGAAGGGAAGGTGAGTGTGCAGAGAAATGCATTTTCTCCCCAGCAGGAAGCACTGTTTACTGTGCTTATTCTGTGTTTATTCTGGCCAGACTCAGTATACTGGTAAACGTGGACTTAATAGGCTCAGGGAAAGGATATTTTAGAAAACAGACAGGAGTTTGGGTGCAGCTGGGGGGCTGGGGTGCAGCTTAGCAGCAGAGCACACATAAGGTCCTGGGTTCTGGATCCAGCACTGAAAAACAGAAATCAACAATGGGATTACGTGGCTACATTATAGCTTACATTTTCAAACATTATACTGAGGGGTTTCTCCTTATTAATAGAAGCAGATATGACTTAGTCTTAATAAGCGTTAATAATGCTTATTAGGTTTTTAAAAACATATAAGTGTATAAAAAATAAAACAAAAAAGATAGCTCAATCATGTAAAATAGCTCAACCCCATGGCCCAGATAGCCTCAGTAGACTGACTTACTCATTTTTTTAAAGAGGTCTTATGGCTGGTCTGGGCTGGCTATATACAGGCTACCAGCTCATGGAAATCCACCTGCCTCTACCTCTTGAGTGTTGAGATTGAAGGTTTATGCTACCAGGCCAGTGAATACATTTATTAAGCAGGTTGTGGTGGCTCATGCTTTTAATCAGAGCACTCAGCAGGAAAAGTAAAAGTTGTTTTTAAAAAAACTTTGTTTGCAGATGAAAAAGAGCAGAGCCACCATGGAAGCCCACACTGTAATCTTGATTCTTGGGAGGTAAAGGCAGGAGGATTGCCATTCAGGGCCAGCCTGGGTTACAGCCAAATGGTACACACCTTTAACACTAGCACTTGTGGGGGTGGGGGGAGCAGAGGCAGTGTGGATTCCAGGCCAGCCATGGCTAGTGAGATCCTGTCTCAAAAATTGGGTGTGCGCGCGTGCGCGCAGTATGTGCATGAGGGAATGTGCCGTGGTGCGTATATGGAGGTCAGAGGACAGCTTTCTCTTCAGCAGTGTGATGTGCATTGGTAGCCATGAGGGTTTTTGCAGACTCTGCTACTTGAGCAGTGTTTTGTTAAGACTCCTAACTCGCCCTGCGTGCCACGCTTCTGTTTGTGTGTAGTTGCTGTGAGGAGGGAGTGGTTCTCAGTGGAAGGCTTTGGAGTCTTCTTGGGCAGTAGGGTTAGAAGTTGTGATCTGCTGGTCTGTTGTGTCAGCGTTGCCTGGGCGTGGGACTGAGTGCAGGCTGTGGCAGGCTCTGGTCTGCCAGGTGAGGATGGGGTGAAGCCAGGAGGGGGCATAGAGGGGACGCAGAGCCAGGGCCCAGTTTGATTTTTGTTCTGGACTAAAAAGATGGCCCTTGGTGCTGATGTTAACTCCCTGCTTTTACTTCCTGGAGCCTGGTGCCTCTCTTTAGAGTTTTCTGTGGCTCCTTGGTGTCGTACAATGTTCAGTGGACTCTCCGGATGCTGATCCTCTTTTGAATCTCCTAGAATAGCTGTTGCATGGATTTTCCCAAGTCTTTTTAAATTTTTATTATAAAATTATTACATATTTGTGTGTGTGCGCGCATGTGTATATGTGTGTGTGTGGGCATGCATGTGTATATGTGTGTGTGTGGGCATGCATGTGTATATGTGTGTGAGTGTGCATGCATGTGTATATGTGTATGTGTGTGTGCATGTGTATGTGTGTGTGTGGGCATGCATGTGTATATGTGTGTGTGCGTGCGCATGTGTATATGTGTGTGGGCATGTGTATATGTGTGTGTATGGGCATGCATGTGTATATGTGTGTGGGCATGCATGTGTATATGTGTGTGTGTGGGCACGCACGCTCCTGTGTATGTGTGGAGATCGGAGGACAGCTTATGGGAGTTGGTTCTCTCCTACTATGTAGGTTCCAGAGATTGAACTGGAGTGCTCAGGTTTGGCAGCAAGTGCCTGTACCTGCTGAGCCCTTTCACACGCCTCTGTTTTTTAGTTTTTTGGGCAGGGTCTTGTGATGCTTAGGTTGGCTTTTAACTCACTAGGAAGCCGAGGACGGTCTTGGCTTTCCTGCCCCTAAACCATAGAGCAACTGAAGAAGCCGATTCTCTGGAGGCTTGGGTGGTGTCAGGCAGCTGGAAAGCGGTGGTTCTGGGCTGCAGCATGCCCAGAGGAGGCATTTTGGACTTCAGTGCTGTCATCCCTGCGTGTTGTTTCTGTGAACTCAAACCTAGGAGTTTACTGGAAGAGAGGCATGGCTACCTTCCCACCGGCTGTCCCTCTGTGGAGGGTGAAAGATCTGCTTTGGGGTCCACTGCCTTCAGGTCCAGAAGTTCTAAGTGTTGAGCTAGTTATTTAATCTCTTCTCTTTGTTCTGCTTGCTTGCAGAGTGCTGTAGCAGCGCCTCATAGAATGGAGGAGAAGATCTAAAAGGTCATACACTTAAGTGTTTATAAGGCACCTGGCACGAGGCAAGCAGGCCTCAATAAACAGGAGAGCTATTAATGGCCCTGAACTCAGCACTCAAGGAGGGCCTAGGGGTTTGGAGCAGGCAGGCTGTCCACTTGGGACTCGTTTGTGTGTTGGATGCTGAGGCTTCTAATTGTGTTAAACTCTGTGCTGAAGACTCAGATCCAACAGCCACACCTTTTCCTCCAGAAGCTCAGACCCCTCAACCAACGTTAGCCTTCCTGGGAAGCAGGCGCTTGGGCTCTTTCTGCCACTCACACCTCCAAGAACTCCACTGCCATTTTCTCTTCCACCCAACAAGGGTGCTGGATCACTGGCTGGTGCCCTTCATGGAGGCAGGTGTGAGGGATCCAGCTGTGCAGGCTCTGTAGCTAGCCAGCTGCAGTTCTGATTTGGTCTCCAGCAAACAGAAGTCCTCTTCTTAGCCTGCAGTAGGACCGTGAGTACGTGGCCTCTTAGTTCTTTAGCTATTATGTGTGGATGCAACCTGTCTCATTTCACCACCTGGCTCATTGCGCTGCTGTGCAGACTGACATGTTGGCACAGAGCAGGGAACCTGGTCAGCCAGCAGTGGTATATATGATGTGGGTTCTGCATTTCTTTGCGTCACTGAGACTCCCCAAACAAGGCATCAGTGAACATGCAGGCTTGTTAGAAAAATCTAAACACTTGCATGACGGGAAGTGGAAAATTAAACTCATTGCTTCTTCCCACTTCTTCCCACTGGTCCTCTTTTCCATCCAGAGGACTTCTGTCCTGACTACAGTCCCCAACAAGGTGTTCTAGCTACCACTAGCTACCACAGGAACTCTGAGCCTGTGACACCCAAACATGCTTCTTCTTGTCTTCCTATAAAAGATGCATCGGATGTAGCTCCCTTGGGAAGAGACCACTGCGCCTCTTTGCACGTCCTGGATGAATTATGGTACTCGGCTGGTGAAGTTCACTGGAAACAAAGAATAGATTTAATTAGCTGACGAGTTCTGCTCTCCTAAGGTCTTACAGATCACCATTTGATGCTGGCATTCAAGGCCCTGGGGGATGGGGAAAGGTGGGCCAAGTCAAAGTGTGGACTGGTTAGGGTAAGATTTTATTGGTTTAGGTAGGTGTGATGGAGAGTTTTGTTTGTGGGACAAATGTGTATGGGTGAGTGCTGAGATACTTTTTTTGTTTGTTTGTTTGAGACTTGGTTTCTCTGTGTACCCTTTGCTGACCTCGAACTCAGAGATCTGCCTCTGCCTTCCCAGTGCCGAGATTAAAGGTGTGTGCCACCCCACCCTGCTGTGATATTTCTTTTTAAAGATTTATGTATTTATGCTTTATGTGTATGAGTATCTTGCCTACATGCAAGTCCGTGCATGTAATATCTAAGGAGGCCAGAAGAGGGTGTTGGATTCTCCTGGAACTGGAGTTACAGATGGCTGTTAGCTGCTTTGTGGGTGCTGGGAATCAAACCTGGGTCCTCTGTAAGAGCAGCCAGTGCTCTTAACTGCTGAGCCGTCTCTCCAGCCCTAGCTGTAATTTATATGTCTTATGAATAAGTAGATCAGGTATTTGAAAGGTCATAGTTTGCTGGACCTGCAAGTGCCCTTGGGGAATGCCTGACCCTTGTTTTGAGTTTTCTCCCTCTTTGTTCCTTCTGACCTTGTCCTGTCTGATGGGGGACCATCATGACATTTTCTCTAAGGCATGGAGAAGAAATAGTGTGTGAGGTTCCTGTAGAACCCTCCATTGAGGATCAGTGAGACCGACTCAGGCCTTTATCCCTCCTCAGCTTCAGAATTTTACCTTTATTTTCCTCAAAGAGAAATTAGGTCTTGTAGGGGCTTGTTTCTGGTGTGCATCTTGGTAAACAGTCCTCTGGGGATGGATGTGGCTCCAAATCCCTCGGGGAGGAGGGATTTGCAATCTTGGCTGTGAGGACAGCCACCCCCAGTTCTCTGTGGTCTGCTCTGTGCAGTCAGGTGCTTAGCCAGCCTGGTAGGTGAGGCCTCACTCAAGCCAGGGAGGCTCGGAATGGCCTGCTGAGGAGGAATCTCCTTAGATTTTTTTAAATCTCACTGTGAAACCCTGGGTGGATTCAAACTCAAAGCAGTCCTTAGCTCTGCTCCCCCAGCGCTGAGATTCCAGGCATGTGCCTCTGTGTCTGGCCCGTGGGGCTCTTTATGGCAGCCACATTGCCAGCTTCTGCCTCCAGTGGTGCTACAGTCTGGGGTGCAGGAAGAGAAGTGGGTTTTGCTTTGTTTTGAGTAGATTATGCTTTGCATCATCCCCAGAGCCTCTGGGGTTTGTCCGTCTCAGTACCATCCTCCCCATTCTCCTGCCTTGAGTTCTTTGAACACAAACTGGAAAATGTGGTTTGTAGAAACGTCAGGTGGTGCAGGTGCACCGGTCCAAGTGTGTAAGGTGTGGTGGCTGATACTCCATGCCGCCAGGACCGGGTGGCTCAGCAGGTGCAGGTGCTGCTCCAGACAGGGTGTCGGGAGATAAATCCCAAGCCCTGTGTGGTAGGTGGAGACAGCCAGTTCCCACATGCTGTCTTCCGACCTCCAGACATCATCTCAATAATCAAACAAATAAAACATAAAATACTATGTTTTTAAAGACAGGGTTTCGATGTGTATCCTTGGCTGATCTGAAACTCTGTAGGCCAGGCTGGCCAGGAGCTCACTTCTGCCTTCTGAGTCCTGGAACTAGGGTGTGTGCCACTATCCTGGTTGTTTAAAAAAAATGTTTTTTTCAAGCCACAATTTTTTGTTGTTGCCTCTCAGGCGTTAACCAGGTAGGTGGCCTGCACGGTAGGTAAGCAGCCCACCCTTGCACCACACTCCAGTCCTGGCTTCAGCTTTTATTCTAAAGATGTAGAAAGTTAGTAAATTATCCTACAACTGGAGTCCTTCTAATTTAGTTTTTGTGTACATTGGTGTTTTACATGTATGTTTGTGTGGGGTGTCAGATTCCCTGGAACTGAAGTTCCAGACAGTGTGAGCTGCCATGTGGGTGCTGGGAATTGAACTTAGTCATCTGGAAGGGCAGCAGTGCTCTTAACTGCTCTAGCCCCTGGAGCTCCTTCTAATAATGTTCTGTAGTCATCTGAGAAATAGTGGTCTAGTGTCAGCATGTGAAGGCACTTGCAGCAAGTGGGCCAAGGAGTGGCTCAGGACAGACATCTCCTTGATGGGAGCAGCCTGATCTTGACAGCAAAGGTCCCACCAAGGTGAGGCATGACTGTTATTGAAGGCCGTTGCAAAAGTTTATTTTTATTTATGTTTAAAATGGTTGTTTTGTGCATTGTTGGGTGAGGGAATGCCTAGGCCTTGACGTTCTGTATTGTCTGAAGGTGTTGACTTTATGTGGGGGATGTTTGATTCCTCATGATCTGCACGTGCTATCAGTAGAACACCTGAGGAGCTTAGGTATCAGTAAAAATCCCTGAGATGAGACACTTATGGTTCCACTGTCCAGGATGGCACTTGCCATGATAGTGGTTCCCTCTGCTCAGGTCTGGCAGGGTTTGCACCTATGAAAAATGCCTCTCTCTCTTTCTTGTGAGCCTACACAGTAGGTATACGACTACAGAAGGCCCCAGGAGCACTCTGGGCTGGCTGCACTGTGGACAGTTGTGGTCATTCCCAGTGACCCACAGTGCAGATGGTTGGATTGACCTGGCTTCAGGCTCATGTTTTTCAATTTCCTAAGTCTGGTTCCTATGAGGCCAGAAGAGGATGTTGGATTCCCTGGAACTGGATGTGAGCAGTCATATGGGCGCTGGGAACTGAACCCAGGTTCTCTACAAGTGCTTTTAACCACTGAACCATCTCTCCAGCGACTGTACCAGAGAAGTCAACAGACTTGACTGTTCTGAGGTCAGGGGATTTCCTCTGAGTTCACATTTTTGTTTTCTGCTTTGATGTATATTGCCCTGTCTTGACTTGTGTTTTCTAGGTCTTCTGCAGCTATGGTTTTGAATATATTTCTCTAGTTTTAGATGTATTCTACATTTATTTGTGTCTGTGTGGAGTGGGGGTGCTCAAGGAGGCCAGAAGACAGTTGCCAGATCCCTTGGGACTGGAGTTAACAGGTGGCTGTGAACACACCGGGTGCCAGGAGCCAATTTCCGGTCATCTGAAAGCAGCAGGCAAAGCAGCCTACGTGCTGAGCCATCTCTGCAGAGTATGGCCCCCATTTATTAGTTTTTCGGGAAGGGTGTTGACCCCTCACCCTCTTCTCTTGAGTTTAGGATTACAGGTGTGACTAACACACAGGTTGTTTAAATTCTCTTTTTAAAAGCAAGGTGTCTGTCCTGTGCAGCCCTCGGTTGCATGAAACTCACTATGTAGTCCAGGCAGGCCTTAAACTTGGAGTGCGTCTCTCACCTCTGTTTTTTGAAGTGTTTGAGTTCATTGGTTCAGAGGTTTTTAGGTGCTGGGGGTGAAACTCAGTGTTAGAGAGCTTGTTTAATGTGTAGTCCTGGGCTCCATCCATCCTGCTCTCCCCCAGAAAGTTATAAAGAACTTTAAGT
The DNA here is from genome assembly GCA_026225945.1 of Cricetomys ansorgei. Taxonomy (NCBI): domain Eukaryota; kingdom Metazoa; phylum Chordata; class Mammalia; order Rodentia; family Nesomyidae; genus Cricetomys; species Cricetomys ansorgei. The sequence goes on from JAMJFZ010002981.1 coordinate 1,631,252, forward strand.
CTTCTGATTTGTTGAGCCTTTCTTTTCTTCTGTTTTTCCTTATTTATGTAGACAAGGTCTTGTGTAGCCCAGGCTAGCCTGGAACTAATAGTAGTCCCATTGCCTCAGTCTCCTGAGTGCTAGGGTCATAGGCATGGGCCTCCACACCCAGCTTCTGCTTTTGTTATTTTAGGCCTTGTGGTTGGGGATTTTGTTTGCTTTTCTGAATTTGGAACTTTTCCTTCAAGTCCAATACAGATTCCTTTTTGAACACGATTTATATTTTTTCTCTTTTGTGTTTGACTTTCATCTTAAAATTGCTCTGCGTATTTAGGTTCATATCAGTTATACTTCGGTGTGTGGATTGTCCCCAACCTTTGCAAAGTGTCTCATCAAGCATCGTGGGGTTCATTCACATAGCCTTGTATTTATTTGTTCTCACTGCAAATAGTACAGTGTTTACCCGCAGTAGGGGTGATGACATCAGCCTGTTTGTTAGCACCTCCAAATCACAAGGCATCAACAGTCTCGGGTCTCTGGGGGTGGTGTGTGTGTGTGTGTGTGTGTGTGTGTGTGTGTGTGTGTGTGTGTGTGTGTTGCACATGCAGACTGTCCGGCTCAGGCAAGTGTGGCAGTGATGCAGGTGCATTTTCAGTTATTGCTTGATTAGCACAGCAATGGCAGTGCCCAGAGCTGCTGTGGCCCCACAGGCTTCCCAGCCTTCCGTGGTCCTGTCAGGGTGTGATTTCTGCTTAAAGTGATCTCCAGATTCATGAAATTCCAGTAGCAATCCCAGCAGAATTTTCTTTTCTTGTTGGTATTTGTGTGTTTGGAAATAGACAAACCAATCTCTCAAATCTCTTTGAAAACTCAAAAAGCCAAGAATAATCAGAGCATTCCTGAAGAACAGAGAAAGTTACAGTAATGAAGGCAGTGACACACAGGCAAAGAGGCCGGCAGATGAGCTGGTGGGATGTCTAGAAACAGACCGCACCACTTCCGATAATCCCCCATCTGCCCCTGCATGCTAGTCAGCTTCCTGTTACTATAACACATACCCGTGGTAAGTTACTTAACAAGGAGAAAGGTTTATTTTGACCCACAGTGTTGGAGCTTCCAGTCCATGACTGGTTGGCCCTATGACAGAGCAGCACATGTTGATAGGAGTGTGTAGCACTCAACCCATTACAAACCAGGGTGTCAAACGAGAAAGAGCTGGGCGCAGTGGCACACACTTTTTAATCCCAGCACTTGGGAGCAGAGGCAGGACAGCCAGGGCTACATAGTGAGACCCTGTCTCAAAAGAACATAGAGGGAGAGTGGGGGCCCACAGTCCTCTCTAAGGGAATGGCTCCTTTGACTTTGGCATTTGAGTGGTATTTGAGATCAATAGTCTGTGAGACCCTGGAGTCTCTGTCCTGGGGCTTCTTGCTTGGGCTCTGGCTGTGCTGAGCTGCCTTCTCAGGTGTCCCCGTGGCTGTCAATCTGAGGCCTCTTTGTTTTTGAACCTTAATTTCTAGATCCTATGTGTATCATTTTCAGATGCTCAGGCATCCGAAGGCAGTGGCCATCTTAAACAATGAGATGTTTTTCCCGAGTAAGGTTCAGAGGCAGGCAGCATTGGGATTCGCTGGTCTGTGGCCCGCCCTTTGGGGCTCAACTTTACTTGTCATTTAAGAACAGGGACTGAGTTAGCCATTGGTGGCAGACAGGAATGGCCTGGTGATGTTTGCGTGTCTTGTTTGATTAGAGGACAGTCCTCAGAGGGGTGAAGGGACCTGTGAGTCCTTGCATATGAGTCTGAAAATTTTGTTTTGTTTTTCTTCCCGTATATTCCCATAACATCTGCTGACTGTTGGATTCTAGGTTTGTATTAGTTACTTCACTGGGTGCTGTAACAACAGCAACAGGATGAGTTTATTTTGGCCCCCAGTTCAAGGGTAGTCTGTGGGGAGAGCAGTCAGGTGAAGTCGGTGTGAAGCCACATGCAACATAGCCAGGAGGCACAGCATGAGGTGACTGCCGCTCAGTTCACTCTCTCTTCTACTCAGCTCAGGACCGGCCCATGGGATGGGGCCACCCTAATCTAGAGACCCCTCAGACATGCCAGAGGCTAGTTTCCATGGTTACTCTAATGGGACACTGTCACAGCTTGGGAGTCATTGGTTCCTTTCAAAGGGGCTTTTCTGGGGTGGAGACAGACTGAGAAAACATGTCAGTCCTTACCTTTTCTCCTAATGTCTGGGATTTTATGTGCACCTTGAGTTCTTTTTGTGTCCGTGATTAGTCTCTGATTTCTCAACCCTGGGAATTTTTCTTGGATTTCTTTTTTCTTTCTTTCCCCTTGAGAAAGGGTTTCCCTTTGTATCCTGGCTGTCCTGGAAATCGCTCTGTTGACCAGGTTGGACTAGAACTCAGACATCTGCTTGCCTCTGCCTCCCAAGTGCTGGGATTAAAGGTGCTAGCCACTGCTGCCAAGTTTGGTATTTTAATTTTATGATTTCTTCCACTCTTGGATTAATGAGAGAGACACAGAAAGACAGCCAGCCAGACTGTGTGCGCGCGCGCGCGCGTGTGTGTGTGTGTGTGTGTGTGTGTGTGTGTGTATGCACACGTGCGCATGTGCATTCTGCTGGAGCAGACTCCTGCCTTGCTGGGATGTGCGGGAGGACACAGGGCGTGGTAGCCCCTGCTGGCTTTCTTTCTTAGTTCCTTTTTTGCTCAGCACCCTCTCCCCCCCCCCCCCCCCCGCGCCCTTTGGCCTCTCAGAGCCAGTTTGCTCAGTGGGGAATCTGGCTGACACACTTGCTTGGTCCTCTTCCGGTTCAGAGGCAGCCACCACTTCCTGGCACCCCAGGGTGCCATCTCTCTGCAAGAAGGGGATCCTCTCTGTAGCCCTCACCTCATAGCATGTCAGTCTGGTGCTGCCAAAATTGCCCCTGAATTTTGGGTTCTTCATTCATTTTCATCTTAGAGGGTTCTAGAAGAGTATGTGTCCTTCAGAGCATCCTGGATTCCCACATGGTGCTTCTCTGAGTCCAGCAGAATAGGGGTAAGGGCCGTTTCTGAGATGCGTGCACACGTGTGGATGATGCAGAACTTGGGGCGTTGTGAATAGTCTCCCTGCACTTTCCCTCCATCCATGGTTCTGATTATGAGAACATCTCCTGCCACTGAACATTCAGAGTCCCAGAAGAAAGTCATTAGCCTCCTTACAGTGCCTGCCTCTGCTCCTCCAAGGAGAGCCCTTGATGGCACCACCACTGAAGTCTTCTGTAGCACAGGCTTTGTGTTAACTTTGGGGTGTTGGCATGTCACCTGAGTACTGATGCTGAAGTAGCCATCTGTCCCCATCTCCCTGGCTCTTTTTATCTGGTGTTTTGGTGAAGAAGCTTTTGCAGGGAGTTCATTCCCAGCCAGAGGCCCTGCTTTATGTCTGTGAGATGGCAGTTACCGGAGCAGCCAGGCCGTTACTTGGGATAATGAGAGACTCCTGTGCTCTCTCTTGTTTCTGGTCTCCTTTGCTGGGTTGAGTTGATCTGAGGAGGCAGGGACTGGACAGTAGAACTGCTTTCTCCCAGGCTGGAGAAAGTTGCTTTCTGCCTGAGGCCCTAGCTTCATTTCCCTGTTTGCCCAAATTCCAGCTTGTTTCAGGTGACGTCATCCGGAGAGAGAAGGGTGGGGAGGGGCTTTGGGTGTAAACAGTCACAGCTGGACTGCTCAGGGACAGCTGCAGCTGGCAGGGATGGCAGCCTCTGAGTGTTCCTCTGCTTGTCTGTCTCTCTAGTTTCTTTTTTAAATTTCCTGTCTACACACATGCACACACAAATAGCAAATCTGTTTAGAACTGGGTACAGTGCTTTGTGAGCATTATGGATGATGTTTATCTTTTTCTCTTTTGTATTTTATTTACTTTTTTTTTTTTTGGAGATAGTTTCACTGTGCAGCCCTACCTGGAATTCTCTATGTAGACCATGTTGGTTTTGAACTCAGAGATCTGCCAAATGCTGGTATTAAAAGCTTGTGACACTATTTCCAATCTGTGATTTACTTTAATTATAGTTTTTTACTTCTTGCTGTGTTGGGGATGGAACTTGGGGTCTTGTGTGTTCTAGGCAAGTGCTCTACCACCGAGCTACATACCTGCCCTCATTGCACTCTTGAAATGGGAACCCAAACCATAATAGAACAGAGAGCAGTAACTGGAGGCAGGTAATTGACATTGTGGCAGGATATTCCTGAGAATTGAGGTGGCCTTGAGGTGGCCTTGCTGGAGATGAGAGATGAGGCCATGTCCTGGGAGCAGCTTCAGGGGGGTTAGAGCTGAGTGTGTTTGTGTGGTGCATGCATATAATCGTGTGGGTACCAGTGTTGTGCACTGGTGTCTGAAAAGCCAGAAGGAATGTTGTATGTCTTCTTCTGTTACGCTTTGCCATAGTGCTGAGAGTCAGGGTCTCTTGGGAGCTGGAAGCTGGCTATTTTGGTGAGGTTGGTTGATTAGTGAGCTTCCTAGCGCTGGGATCATAGGCACGTACAACCATGCTTGGGTCTTTACTGAGTGCTGGGGATCCCCACACACATGCATGAAAAATTACAGCTATATCAAGTATGTATTTCACTAGTTACTAAAAAAATGTTCTGGAAAGGAAAACAGCAGAGCTGGTGAACGTCCATGTTGTTGTGCCTATTTCCCTGGTGTGGGAGCTTTAAAACTGGGGCGGTTTGGTGGTATTTAAAATGTAGTCACGGTGGACTGCTGGCCTCAAGAGAATTTTCCAAGAATTACAGAACACCCGTCTTCTGAGGACTCTTACAGGGGCTGACCCACAAGTCCTTGCAGTCACAATCCAAGGTTGGCCTAAAACTACATCCTTCTGCTTCAGTCTCAGTGCTGAGCTTTGTAGATCACCACACCCAGCTCCTCGTTCTTGTTCCTTAAAATAGACCTGGCAAGTTCAGAGTGTGTGTGTGTGTGTGTGTGTGTGTTGTGCTTGGCACTGAGCCCACGGCCTTGTGCAGGGTAGGCAGGTCCTCTTATCTGTCAGCTGTACTCCTGGCCCCTTTCATCATTTATTTATCCCTGATGAATCTGGCCTCACATCACAGCTGATGTGTGGTGGAGGCAAGCTGCAAAGCCAGTGTTTTGGAGATGAGACTGGGAGAAGAGTCAGGCAGTGTGCTAAGATGGGTGACGGTGGGCGGGCAGTGCTCAGCACGGATTGGCTGCTATGTGAGCTATGGCCTATGGATGAAGGGGATCCAGGACTAGAGATAAAGATCCATATGTGGGCAAGCATTTGGCAAGGACTTGTGAACGGAGTGCAGAAAAGTTGGGCACAGGAAGAGGTTGCGTGCACTTATTATTTTAGTGTTTGGTGCCTCTTTGGGCTCGGAGTCCTCTGGTGGTATCTGATATCTCCCATAACAAACTCCGCTTTCAGACCTATTTTCTCTAAGCTTATTTTGAAGTAGGTGTTTGTTTGTTTTTTAAGACAGGGTTTCTCTGTATAGCCCTGGGTGTTCTAGAACTTGCTCTGTACACCAGGCTGGCCTCGAACTCAGGGATCTGTAAGCAGATTATTTTTGGCAAGGTCTTCCACAGTGGGGAGACTTGGTTGTGGTGTTTCAGGCCCGGGCTCAGCTTTCTAGGTGGGTCTGCTTCTGTCTCAGAGAAAAGAGTGGGCTCCTTGTCCCTTCCTAAGGGCTACCCTGCTTTTCTTTTAAACCTTTTATTTGTTTGTGGTGTGTGTGTGTGTGTAGGCAGGTCAGAGGATGGTTTGGGAGTTCTCTCTTTCCACCTTTATGTGGGTTCCTGAGTTCTTGGTTGAACTCAGGTCACTAGGCTTGTGAGACAAGCACTTTTCTCCTTGGCCATCTCACCTGCTCCCACCCCTGCACTTCTTTCTTTCTTTGAAGATATATTCAGATCTTAAAAAATATTTACCTTTATTTGTATGTATGAGTGTTTTGCCTGCATGTATATATGTGCAGCATATGTGTGCCTGCTGCCCAGAGAATCCAGAAGAAGGTGTCAGGAACTATAGTTACAGATGATTATGAGCTACCATGTGGGTGCTGGGAACCAAACCCAGGTTCTATGCAAGAGCAGCAAATGAGCCAGGTGATGGTGGCGCACACCTTTAAGCTCAGCACTCAGGAGGCAGAGACAGGCAGATCTCTGTGAGTTCAAGGCCAGCCTGGTCTACAGAGTGAGTTCCAGGACAGCCAGAGTTACAACAGAGAAACCCTGTCTCAAAAAGAAAAGGGGGCTCTTAATCACTAAGTCCTCTCTCTACTCCCTATTCTATTTTTTAAATAATGGGTGTGTTTGTGCGAAGGTGTGTACATGAGTGCAGATGCCTGTTGGAGGCCAGAAGAGAGAGGTTAGATCCCCTGGAGCTGGAGTTACAGGTGGCTGTGTGCTGCCTGACCTGGGTGCTGGGGGTTGAGCTTGGGTCCTTTGTCAGATCAGTATGCGCTCCGCTGCTGGGCCATCCCTGTCCTTAAGCCCTGCTTTTCTGAATGCTGTTCAGAACCTCTGAACGCCGGAGATGTGGAGAATGCTGAACACAGCTGGGCTGGGCCTCTTTCTTCATCCTCATTTCCCTGTTTGTGCTCACCTGTACACCATGGGGCAGCAAGCCATAGTTTCTTGTTCAGTTTAACTCCTGAAAGAGGATTCTTTGCCCTTGTGTATGTTATTTTTGTCTGTGATGCTTACATGCCATGGTGATGCATTGGGCAGGGCAAGCAGTTGCAGCTGAATGTGGTTGTTGCCTGGCCTTGTATATACGAGAGGTTAGGGGACTGTCTGCGTTCGGTGTGCCAGATGGCTGCTCATTGTGTCTGTGTCCCACAGAACCAAGTGGTCCAGCATCTGGAGCATGTATTGGTCTGCAAGCACTGAAATGTCTGAAATAAACAATGAACAGTGAATCTTTGAAAAACTTATTTTAAGGCGGGGTTCATGTATGTAGTCCAGGCTGGCTAGTGTAGCTGAGGATGGCTTTGAACTAATGATTTTCCTGTTTCCGCCTCCTGACTGCTGTGATTGCATACATCACCACTCATGGCTCTGGGGCCTTCCTTAAGCAGTAGCTTTTTTCTGCCTAGATTTTGTGGTGTCGGTTCTTGAATTTTTGAGTGAGATTTAATGAGCACACTTATGAAAATTAAAGTTTAATTTTTGTTATATTTAAAAATTTGCATGTGTGCATGCGTGTAATACGTTCGGGCACATTAGTGTCACAGCACATTTCGAGGAGGTCAGAGGTCACCTTGAAGGAGTGGCTGTTCTCTGTCTATCGTGTTGGCTTGGAGAGTGAGCTCAGGTCAGGTGTGTTAGTTACTTTCTGTTGTGATAAACACCGTGACCAGAAGTGACTTCCAGAAGAGTTTAAGATTCCAGAGGAGAATTCATGTGATGGCACAGTCTGTCACACATCTTCAGCTGCACTGGGGAGCAGGGAGAACAGGAGGCAACCTGTAAGTGGGACTAGGCTGTGAGGCACTCAGAGCCTGCCCCTACCCACCTCCATCTGCGGCACACCTCTTAGGGGTTCCGCGACCTGGAGGAAGGACACCATAACCAGGGACTTGAATGTTTAAATGTATGACCCGTGGGCACATCTCATTCAGATGTGTGTCATCAGGCCTGGCAGCAAGTACCATCACCCCACTGGATCATCTCGCTGATCCCAATAAGGAAATGTTAACAAAGACATTCTTTTCTGGTCCCTGCAGATGGATCCTGGGTTGTTTACCTCACAGGCTCTGTTTCTGGGCAGGGCATGGTTTTGCCATCTTGTTTGGTGATAGCCTCTCCCTTCCTCCTTTTTCTATGGGTGCCTCCCAACCGTGGCCTTAGCTGCACTCAAATGTGTGACTTCTCCAAGTGATCACTACTCTGAGCTGGCAGAGGTCAGCTTGGAACACACAGTAGGGCCTTCATTAATATGGGTCATGCTGCCCCCCAGCCCCCAGGGTGAAGACTGTGAGAAGGCAATAGATGATTTAGACATGAAGGTACTAGCATCGGGGGGCCTGTAAATGGACTGGTTATCTAGTGAAGTCAGGGCATGCATCAGAGCTCTGTCTTGGGATCCATCATCCAGGACTCACCTGCTGGCTGCCAGTGCAGCCTGCTGTGCGGCTGTCAGAATCCCTCCGTTGCCTTCTCTGCCTGCTCTAACCGCACCAGTGCAGCAGCAGCCAGCCTGGAGTCTTGGCCCTGGGCCTTTGACCTTGTCCTGACAACTGGACATGAATGCCCTCCTCTGTCAGACAGGCCAACACAGGGTACCTTCTAAAGGGTGTTGTGTAAAATCAGGGTCCGTGAGTGCCTGGGCATCTGGGGCTCCGGAATGCCCACAGCTGCTGTGACCCTCTCCCTGAACGTAGGCCACACCAGATTGCCTGGCCGGTCATTTGATGCTGGCTTACACCCAAACGCAGAGCGAAATTAATCCTGTTGCCCGGAAATGGCTTTTGATAAAATAGTGTGCGGGGAGCCAGACCCTGTGGAGGACAGACAGCTGGAACCTGCTCGACAGGCAGGCCGTCTGGAGAGGCGGGGCCTGTGTGTCAGTGCCTTTGTTGGCCAGAATCTCTCTGGTGGCTTTTGTTCCAGCCCAGCCTGGGCCTCTGCTATCTTTAGATCATGTGCCAAAGTGTGCATACTTACGCTTCTAAATGGCCTGTCTTTATTAGTTCTTTCTCTAGAGCTGTCTTCATGAGGAATTTTTTCCTCTCATCTGCCTAAAAGCAGTATTTTTTTCTTTAGCCAGTGATTTTCACAGTGCTCTGGGGGCCCCACAGAAGTGCCCACGGTGGCCGCCGTGGGACAGGCGGGTGGGGGGGGTGCGGCACCTGCAGTTTTCCTTGTGGCACCCTAGTTCTAGATTAGATTTTGTTTGGAGATAAAAAGAGCTTGTCACCTACAAAAAGAACAGAAGGCTGCAGACAGCTGTGGCTGTGAGCCAGCCTGGGCCACTCTCCCAGCCAGGACCTGGAGAGTCTGGGCCAAGCCTGTCCCACAGACCCAGATGTGAGTCAGACTGCGAGGCACTGGGCCCTGACCTGCCCAGCAGGCCTCAGCAGCTTCCTGATTGACAGGCAGTGCCTGCCCAGGCTTGTTTCCTGCCGTCCTCCTGGCTGCAGGCATGGGTGGGTGGGAGTGTGTGTGAATGAGTAGAAGATGGGATCGCTAGAGGGGGTGGAAAGCCCACTCAGCCAGTGCTTCTGGCCTGCGATGTGAAAACCAGCTGGCAGGCAGAAGAGCTGGGGTGTGGGCTGGGCCAGGCCCCAAACACTACAGGTTTTGGGGAAAGATAAGTAATTTTGGGGGAATTCTAATACCTATAACTGTAGGTGTTCGCAGTTGTGTCCAGTGGATTGTGGCTGACTGAAAGATGCTTGAAGTGTTCTAAGCAGAGGCTGTAAACTTACTTCATAAAGAGCTAGCTGTAAGATGTCTCTGCCTCTCGGCCGCACGGGACTCCTGGTGTGGATTCCTCTGGTGCTGTGTGCCTGGCAGACCACCTTCACCCGTGTGGTCTTCACCTGTGGCTGTTGAGGATCATCTGCCAGACACCTCCTCTGCAGGGTGTTTCTGTAACGCCCCCAACGCATGAGAAGAGGTGGCTGATACGGCTGTACTTGGCTAGAGCTGGCCTGCACTTGAGAGTTCTTGAGAGCTCAGTGGTGTGATGACTGGTCTGCTGGTGCGGCTAGCAGTGCAGAACTCAGGGAACTGGGCTACACTCCCCACTGCTGTGCAGCTGCGGTGCGGGCCTGGGTGTTCCCTGAACTGAGGTTACCCAGACACCCTTCCCTCTTCCCATGCTCAGGACATCCAGGTACACAGGGCTTTATGAGTGGCTGAATCTACTGAAACACACAGTTCAAGAAGCAGTTGTAAGCTGGGTGGTGGCGCACACCTTTAATCCCAGGACTCAGGAGCCAGAGGCAGGCGGGTCTCTATTTTGAGTTCAAGGCCAGCCTGGTCTACAGGGTACACGGCGCCAGGATAGCCAGAGTTACAACAGAGAAACCTTGTCTCCAAAAACAAAAACACAAAAAACAAATAAAAAATAAATGAAAATAAAGCACTTATAGAGAGACCATCATCTAGCAGGCGTGTTTTAAGTTCTCAACAGAAGGCCCGTGCTGGGTGGTGTCTGCCTTTTTGCTGAGTGGCAGGATGTGCTCAGGCTTCTGGTCTGCTAGCTCCTTAGGGTTGGGGATGGGTGATTCCTGGCCTTGGTGGTAAGTACCAGCTAGGCATATGGAGGGTGCTGTCCGTCTCTGTTACTTTGCCCATGGCATAGGCAATGCCAGGTCAACAACATGGAGCCAGAGAGATGACTGATAAAGGCACTTGCTGTCGAGCCCGTAGATCTGGGTTCAGTCCCTGGATCCCACACGTAGAAGGAGAGAGCTGAGTCCTGTAAGATGTCCTCTGTCACAAAAACTAGCCACACTCACACAAGAATGACCAAAGGCCTCATGTTCCTTTCTTGTCAATGTCCATTTTGTTTCTGTTTTTTAATTTTATCTTTCTCTCTCCTTCTTTCCTTCCTCCCTCCCTCCCTCCCTTCTTCCCTTCTTTCCTTCCTGATCTCACTGTGTGGCTCAGTTTTTAATTAAGAATCTATCTGAATTTAAGCTAATAGTGAAAGCCTAGTCCTGCATACTGTGTCTGAGAAGGAGGTGCCAGGACAGGGCATCACTCAGTGGCCAGAGACAGTTGCGGTCAGGGACCACGGAAATGTAGCTGCCATTTAGTGTGTGTGGCTGAACCAAGGCAGGAGATAGTGGATGTCCGTCTAAGCTGGCTGTGAGGAGGTTATGCCCAGCTCGGCCTCTGTTGTGTGCCTGGTTCCAGCCTTGAGTTGGGTGTGTGGTAGTGTTAGCACATCCCTGTGCTAGCTTCTGACTGATTCTGTGGTAACTGACTGCATATATCGAGTGGCTTGAAACATAGATTTCTTCTCTTCTGGTTCTGATATTTAGAAACCTGAGCTGTGTCTCCCAGGGCTAAAGCTAGGCTGCCAACAGGGCTGCCTGTGCTGGAGGCTCTGGGGAAGAATCCACTTCCTGTCCTCCTGCAGCCATGGAGGCTGCTTTCTGCAGCGCACAGTCCCTTCCTCTCTGACTGACCCTCTGCAACCATTGTCAGACCTTTCGTGACCCCCGGGCTTCTTACATCATGGGCTTGGTTTGTCTCCAGGCTCTGGGAATGAGGACTCTTGTTCTTGGTTGAGGGCTCATATAACACCGAACAAACCCACCCACTGTCCCTGTTTGTAATCCATCTCGCTGCCTCTGGGCAGTGTCCTGTGACAAGCCCCTCCACCCGACCCGTGGCATTTACATTTCTTTAAAACAAATGCTACAAAAAACTAAAATCCGCCATTTTTGGCTTGAGTGTACAAAGCTGGTTCTAGCTATGTCCACTTCATGTTGGAAGCTGCCCGTGAGGCAGGGTACAGGTCCCGTCATGTGGTGGTCGTCCCAAGGGCTTGTGTGCGTGCCGGCCTTTGTTATAATAGTTTTAATTATTACTTATGCATGTGTCTGTGTGACTGCATGTATGCAAGTGCCCCTGGAGGCCTGAAGACGGATGTGAGGCGCCAGGTAGGTGCTGGGAACTGAACCAGGGTCGTCAGCAAGAACCACCTGGGCTTTCTCAGCCTTTTAAGATCTTGAGGTTGATTAAGCCAATCCTAAATCTCCTGTGTCAGCCTCTGCATTGTTGGGATTCTAGGCATGTACCCCCATGGATACCTTTACTATTGGGGATTTCTCAGTCAGCTCACCTTCCCACCTTCCCTCCTTCCTTCCTTCCTTCCTTCCTTCTTTTTCCTTTTCCTCTTCTTTTTTTTTTTTTTTTTTTGGCTTTTCGAGACAGGTTCTCTGCTATAACTCTGTCTGTCATGGAACTCGCTCTGTAGACCAGGCTAGCCTCGAACTCAGGAAACTTGTCTCCCTCTGCCTCCTGAGTGCTGGGGTTAAAGGGGTGTACCACCGCAGCCTGGCTGTATTGGGGCTTTCTGTCCAACTAACCTCTTCTATTTCAAATTATTAGTTTGAGTTGACAGAGTGTATACTACCTAGATCCCATCCAGTTTATATGGAAGTGCATTTTGTAGCCACTTATTAAAGTTTTTCTTTATGTGTATGAAGTGTTTTGCTTACATGTTTGTCTGTGTACTATGTGTGAGCCAGGTGTTCATGGAGTCCAGGAAAGTGCATTAGACTCCCCTGAAACAGAGATTATAGCTGATTTAAGTCATTGTGTGGGTGCTGGGATTCAAACCTGGGTCCTCTGGAAGAGCAGTCAGTGATCTTAATCGTGGAGCCATGCCTCCAACCCCTACCTTTTTATTTTTGGCAAGGCAGTTGTCTGTTTTCTGGAATGTGATATGACATCTCAGCCCGTGTATGCAATGTGTGGCGCTTAGATCAGGGTGTTAGATCTGCCACCGCAGGACCGGTCGCTTATTCGCGTAGGGAAACTCTATGCCCTCTAACCGCTGTTTTGAAATATTCCATCAGTTGTTGTCCACCGTATCTTTCCTGCTCCACTCCGGAGTTTAAGACTTTTCCTGCAACCCAGCAACCCTCTTTCCTCTTCCCCCTCTCCCCCCCACTTACTAGTCTCTGGTAGACACCGCTTTTCTCTCTACTTCTTTGAGATCAACTTTTTAAAATTTTTGTGTTTTACATATGCACTGTATAGGGACATGTAGGATTCAGAGGACAACTTGTGGGAGTTGCTAAGCCCCACCCTCAGGGTCACTGTGTCTTCACGACACATGCTGCCCTCCGTGCCTTTGCGTACATACCGAGTGAGGGCACTGCGGGCACTCGCGTCTTCACCTTGTCGTGTGAAGACCCTCCGTGCTCTTCCTTGGTGCCTCTCGCTCACAGGGCAGCCGTTATTTCTCTGCACCTCCAACACTTGTGTTTTGGTTTTGTTTTCTGTCTTTTTGGAAACCAGCAATTGTGACTGGGTGAGATGGTGTTTTTGATATGCATTTCCCACTTAGTGGACAATTCCGAGTCAACATACACTTGAGGTACTGTGAAGTGCTGTTTATTCTCGAGTGCCTCAAATCCAGACCTTCTGGTCTTCTAGGTCTTGCGGCCGAGCCTAGGGGAAGGATGTGGGGCAGAGCAGACTCATCCATAGAAGTTTAGGAGAGGGATGTGTCAGATACCGCAGGGCAAGAAGACACTTGTGGGTTAGGTGTATTCATGGTCCTGGCTGCCCGGTTGTTCCTGTCCCAACCCTGGGCAAGACACAGCTGAGGTTCTCACCAGTCTGGGGCTGATGGGTACTGGAAGGTCTTGGCCGTGTGTTGTCTTAAGTTCTGCACTCCATAGTTCGAATACTTGGACTTGGCCATGAGTGGATGAGATACTCCTTGTACTGAGTTTATTCACTTTCAATACCCTGGTATTCCTGGGCCTCTCCCCGTGACCATAGTTGTGAGCTAGATGCAGGTGCCATGGTATGCATGAGAGGTCAGAGAACAACTTCCAGGAGTCCTTTCTGTCCCGCTGTGGGTTCGAGGCCTTGAACTCAGGTCTTTAGGCTGGTTTAGCAAATGCCTTTACCCACTAAGCTGTGTCTGCAGCTTCCGCATGCATTTCTTAAGGGCATTTCCTGGCATATAGTGTGTGCTCGTCCACCCCTGCAGCACCTGGCCAGTCTCTGGTATAGCCAGAGTTGGCTAAATGAAGAGTGGTAAAACCTGGTCTGTGCCAGAGCTGATACCTGTGCCTTTGATGTATGTGTCGGGGGGAGGCTCAGCTCCGTCTGGACAGATGTGATGTCAGTGGTTCTTCAGCTTCTGTGTTTGGTGCCTGTTGTAACTGGTTGTTGTTCTCCATGTTTTATAGACTGAGGTCACGTCGTAGGCATCTATCTGAAGCACCATCTTATTGGTGCAAAGTGCCTCCCAGATGCACTGGTGTGTCCTAGTCCGAGTGGCTTGAGGACAGAACCACAGTGTGGCAGACCTCACCAAGACAGCTGCCTCCAGTCCCTTCTATTAGTCACCTTGTGAGGCCATTAAGGACACGTGACTATGAAGCTCAATGGATACTCTCCATTTCTGTTCCATACTTTGCTTCCAGTGTTAGGAAGCCATGGTTTCTTATATAGGCTTCAAGTTCAGTTCTCGAATCAGGGCTGAGTGTAGAGTAGAAGGTGGTGAAGGTCAGTGTTGGTCTCTTTCATTGAGCACAGAGCTCATTGATACTGGAGGGACACACTTGGTGTTGGAATGAATCAGTGTGTGAATTAGCAGACGTGGAAAGGGTGGAAGCTTCCTTCCAGTCTGTTCAAGGTTTTGTCTGATGGTGGGGCGATGCTGGAGTGGTTTCTCACCACCACCCTGCTCTGCTGCACTGCTGCTGTTCTCCAGGTGCTGGCCCTGTACCTGGCTGGACTGTGCCTGGCTCCTGGATCACTTGCTGTGTTACGTTTCCCTTGATGGGGTTTGCCCCTCCCTGATACGGCAACTGCGGCTTAGGCAGGCTGTGCACCTCCCTTAGTCTAATTTGGTGTCTTTTTGTGTGAACTAGAAGTCAGGAGGATTGTTTTCTGTCTTGAGGAGTTGTCTTTTATAGTACGGCCATGACAGCAGACTCCAGCTCGTCTGAGCAGCGAGCCATTAATGGGGTTGGGTAGGGTTAGGGTATCTGCAGAGCCAGCCGCCTTCAGTGAGCACCTGTGGGAAATGATGAAGGCGTTTTCCCTGGGACACTCCATGTTGTCTTTACATCTTCAGGATGTCCTTGGTTCCTGAAGGGTTTACTCCTCTGAATTGGAGGAGCGGTGACTGACCCTCCTCCCCCTTTTCTGTTCCAAAGGCAAATTGGGAGCGGTGCCGAGAAAAATTTCCTTACTAGATGACATTTCATCGAAATGTCCGATCGTTTGGGGCAAATAACCCAGGGCAAGGATGGGAAAAGCAAGTACTCGACTCTCAGCCTGTTTGACAAGTATAAAGGAAGATCAGTAGGCGCGGTCAGATCCTCAGGTAAGGTTCAGCCAAAGGCCCCTCTTATGCTTCTGTCTCTTGCAAGATGCCCAGACTCCTGGCCAGACCGCTGTGTCCCTGTAGACTAGTCAGTTGGGGCTGGCGGTAAAGTGCACAGCATTTGCATAGCCTTACCCCTTTTAGTTTCCTGGTTCTGGCTCTGTGGAACAAGTCTGAGTAGGACTTGTTGCCACCCACAAGGCCTTCCTGGGAGCTGTTGGGGCGTAGCTAGTGCCATCTCATGGTTAGGGGTGGTCACTGGGCTGGGCTTTCTGGGCCTGGCTCCTCCCTGGCATGAGCTCCTTCAGATGCCTCCTGCCACAGTAGAATGAGAGCCTGTGCAGATCCCAGCAGCCTCCTTGTCCCTGCAGTCTGGTGAGGAGCTGGCAGGGGTTGCAGTGACTGCCAGGCACTTGTCTTTGCTCAGCTTTGTCTTTCTCACTTGGAGTCCAAGCAGTGGTGCAAATTGTCCTCTTTCCTCCTGTGAAGTGTGTGTTATATGCCATGCACTTTTCCTTGCAGTTATTCCTAGACATGGCTTACAGAGTCTCGGGAAAGTTGCCACAGCCCGGCGTATGCCACCGCCTGCAAACTTGCCAAGCCTGAAGTCTGAAAACAAAGGAAACGACCCCAACATCGTGATAGTACCCAAGGACGGGACAGGATGGGCCAACAAGCAGGACCAGCAAGACCCAAAGAGGTGAGCAGCAGGAGGGTTGATGCGAGGTCGGGGGGCAGTGGGGTGTCACGGTGCCTTGCACCTTCTGCTCTGTAGGAGACAAGTCTGGCCTCACAGAGGGAGACTGGGAGACTGGGCTTCTCTGACTGTGTGTGTGTGCACATTTGCTCCTTGCCTTTGTTTGGCTGGGCCCTTGAGCTGATTGTAGCATTTCTTTGGATAACTGTATCCCCAAGGCAGTGTGTGCAGTGACTCAGACCTGTCCCTAGAGAATCTGCACTAGGTTGAGATGGGGCCCTGTGTGCTCCCTGTTGGGGGCATGTAGCTTGGCAGCCATAGCCATAGAAAACTCAAGTGCTGAGCCATGTGTCTCTGGAGAGACAGCCGGCACTTGACCTGCACAAGCCCCTGGAGAGAAGAGCCTTCTCTGCTCTCTGAGTCTCTGCATTTCTCCATCCCTGTTCCTCTTAGGAGGCCATGTTCTGGGAGGGGCTTCAGAGAGAGAAGCCTTCTATTGGAGGCTTCTATTATTATTATCTATTATCTATTATTATTGCTGCTAAGAGTGAAAACCAAGACAGCTGGGCCTCTCACCCTCTTGCCCCACGTCTGCTGTGGTCCTTTCTTGCTGACGTAGGGAGTGAGAGTGACCCGCGGTGCAGCCTGCCCTACAGTCCCCATCTTTTAAGCTTGTGCTGGAAATGGCCCTGGATGCTTTAGGAAGCTGTCCCCGTAGCAGGCCAGAGAGAGTGTGAGGGAGCCTGCAGCCAGGTGATGTGTGCAGGAGTGTTTGACATGGGCCCTGGGGTGTTGAAACAGTTTGTAGCCAGGCACGGTGGCATACACCTTTAACCTCAGCACTGGAGGGGTTGACCCCGGGTGCTCTTTCCAGTCAGACCATTTGTGGCTTGTTGGGACTTACGGGGTTAGTTTATTTTTGAGCCCCAGGGTCCTGCCTTCAAGGAGGAATAGTCCCTAGCTCCAGGGCGGCCACCAGGGCACTGTGGTGCACCCATGGGATAACAGCCTGGCACAGAGGGCAGCCCTTGTCATCGTCCATTGCAGCTCTGCAATGAAGCAATTGTGGTACAGTTTAGCAGAAGCTCTGGTGCCTCTGCTTCCAAAAGCTGTAGAGAGGAGAGGCTGGAAAGTGCTGTCCCCTCCTCTTCAGTCTCTCTGCAGTGGCAGATGCAGTACCAGACACCCTGGTAAGGCCAGCTTCCAGGGAGGAGGGGGAGGGGGAGCAGCTGAGGAGGTTCCCCATTGCCCTGGCCTGGTCTCCTGTGGGGACTTGGAGCATAGGTTTGAGGAGCTTCTATTTAGGGTAGAAGGTAATGTGAGAGGGGGACCAGTGGCCTTCATTTTGTCATTCTCGTGCCTGGTGAGTGATTGGGGTCCGGTGAACTTGGAGCGGAGTTCGGCTATCAGATGAGCCCCAGGCAACGGCTGCTCCTCACCAAGTGGGCAGCTGCCTTGCTCCGGCTATCAAGTGGGAAGCGCTGAGACAGAGAGGAAGGCTCCACACTGCCCTTCCTGTCGTCCTCTCAGACAGGTGGGCACACACTGCAGCCTGTGCAGAAGGCAGTTGGTGATAGCTTTTCAATTTCAAGACATCCAGGTCCGACAGCTTCACCCCTGACTGTGACCGAGCTACTTACAGAGAGACTGTGTGTGTGTGTGTGTAAATGTTCGTTGCAGTTCTGTCTGTAATGGGGAATAAAGAGGAGCAGAAATTGATTAACTTATGGCTCGTCCAACTGAGTTAGTCATCATTAAGGGGGCTTATATATAAAAAGCTCTAATAGACTGGAAAAAGAGATCGTGGAATCATGCCTGGGGCTATCTGTGTTAAAAATATTATACAAATATATGTATAGGAAAATGTGGAAATTGGAGCTTATGTCTGGGGGATGAGATGGTAATGTCTGTTATTTATATTGAGAGCATAAATTCTTTTATACACTGAGGCAAGGTAGAAGTCTGCTGAGTCTCAAAGCAATTGCCCTGAGTAGGTATGGATCTTTGGTCAGGAGTGGAGCTCAGGCCTTTCACACTAGTGACTCAGTTTCTCCTTTGGTAGACCTTCTATTGCTTCCTTCAAGTTCATTTGACAACTATTGGAAGCAAGCAGCCGACTGTCTTGTGTCCTGGGCAGTGTCATTGAGTCCGCCCAGAACACGGGTCACTGTCACTGCTGTGGCAGGCAGAAGCCCTGTGCCAAGTCTGACCCCACTGTGCATCCTGCCCTTTTCTAGTTCCAGTGTGACGGCCTCTCAGCCGCCGGAGTTGCAGCCGCAGCCGGGTTTGCAGAAATCTGTCTCCAATTTGCAGAAACCGACACAGTCAATCAGTCAGGAGGTAGGTGCTGGGACTCCGTCCTGACTTCCTGTTGCTGAGGACTGGTGGGTGCTGTTTGGAAAAAGACAGCCACATAGAGTAGAGCACAGGCTTTTGCTCGGGTGCAGATTGAGCAGGTCACTTGGGCTGACCACAGGCTAGCTCAGTGCTTCCTAATGTGCTCTGTGGACACTAATGTCATGAGAGTACAGGAAGTGTCAGGCTGCAGAAATGCCTCATTGGGTGAGTTTGAAAATACAATAGCCGGATGTGGTGCCCCACATATTTTCCCTCTTTCTCTCTCTCTCTTTTTTGAGACAAAATCTTCCTATGTAACCCTGGCTGGCCTGGAACTGGCCATGTAGACTAGACTGGCCTCGCGCCCACAGAGAGCTGCTTCCCTTTGTCTTGCTTTTGCCAAGATTATAGACAAGTGCCACCATGTCCAGCCCTCCCAGCTGTCTTGACACCTTGATTGTGTCTTGTCCCCTGAGTAATACAATGCTGTCACCTGCTGTGACGGAGAGTATGTGTCAGGGTCCTTTGGCTTCTCAGCACTCCTCCTTCCTCAGTACTAAAGATCCTGTTTCCATCAGATTCCACACACTGGCTGCAGTCTCTTGGGCCTATGAAGTCATAGTATGAAGCTGAATTCCTTTCTTTCCCAGATTTAAAGCTAAGTGGAATTACAGCTCCTGGTGCTTAAGATTTAGCCATTCAGAGCTTGGTAAACACACTTGTGCCCTGACCCTGGCTCTGGAACCTGCGTAGGGTCCTGGACTTCGACAGTGGCCAGTGGAGGAAGGAGCCTGTCCTCAGGTTGTTCCACCTAGCACTCAACTCTCTTAGAGGCTCTGGGGTTTTCTGTCTTTCTTCAGGGGAAAGGAAGAAGGACACTCCATTAATGTTCCTGGTAAGGGTGGTGTCACTCTGGGGATAGACATGGGTGAGGTGTGTGGTTCCTGTGCAGGGGAGGAGAATGGCACCAGCCCTGCTGCCCTCTGCTTACAAAAGGCCTTCCAGGCCTAGCTGCTTGCCCTGCTGCCCTTTGGGCACGTAGTCTGTCAGGAGACATTGTAGACTTGCCACAATACCCAGCGAAGCCCTTGTCTGAGCTCTGAGGTAGGCAGGAACAGGCAGACGTTTTCTGCATGGGGAGCAGTGGGCAGGTCTGGGTCCCATCACTAGGAGATGTCTGTGGCACTCATTGCCAAGTCCCATCTGGGATCTGATCAGACCCTTCCAGAGGCATGGTGCAATTTCTCTTGGTCCACAGGTTGCTAGCCTCATGAATATTCAGCAAAGGGTGCCTGTAGGGCTGAGGCTGGGTCAGGCAAATGTGGATGAGCAGTAGAAAAAGGCCTCTTGGGGCGTCGGGCTGTGAGGACCAATAGTCACTACTGAATGGTTGGGCATGTTAGATTTCCCGTGTGTGTTCTTCAGTTATCATTGGCACAGAGTTGAGACGTGCTGAAATTGGGGTTGGAGCTTTGTCTCTTGAGCAAGACAGCACAGCTCTGTTTGGGCACGGGACAGCCTTTGAGAGTGTGGCATGAGGGTGGGCATGGCTTTGAGTCTTCTGTGCTTGCTCACCAGCATGCTACTCTGGGCCCCGAGCTCCTGACTCTGGGTGGATCCCCAAAAGTGGCCATTTGTCCTCTGCATGAGTCTAAAGTACAACCCTCACCCCACCTTCTCTTTGTGGTGGTAGGGGTGGTACTCAGAGGCCATGCATACCAGGCCAGTGCTCTGCCACTGAGTCCTGCCACTCTGCAAGAACCTCAGTCGCACAGCAGGTTGACTGAGCCAGCTTTCCTTGTTCCTTTTCTTCTTAGAACACAAATTCAGTGCCAGGTGGACCAAAGTCATGGGCACAGCTGAATGGAAAGCCAGTAGGACACGAAGGTGGTAAGTGGGTACAGGTGATGTGGGTGGGTAGGGTGCCTGAGTTCTTTTCCAGACTATTCCAGTTGGGTCTGGGATCCTAGAAGTTGTAGAATCTTCCACAAAGGGCTGGTGTTGATGTTGTGCTGTCCTTTGTGGGTAAGGGTGGCAGCCAGTTTTGTGATGGTTGGCCTCATTTGAGTTTAATGTTGGTTACTGGAAGTGTTCCTCTAGAGCTGGGCAGAAAAACCCCAACCCCTGAGCGTCCTCAGTCAGCTGCACTGCTGGGGGTAATTACTGCCAGTGTCACATTGCCACCAGCTGCTTCTCCCTCACTGGCCTGGCACTAGTCCCAGCTCTAGGCTTGAGACCTGACCGGTTTGGAGATGGTGCAGCTACTTGCAGACATTCACACAAAGCCTTTGGAGGATTGGGTGGCATTGGTTACTGTTAGTCCTGGCCTGCAGGAAGAGCTAAAAAGGTGTGGGAAGCTTTGATGGGAACAAAGGTGAACAGGGTAATGCACTGCAGGAAGAAGTGTTCACAGTAGTAATAAATATGGGGCCAGTGCTTAGGAAGGGGAAGGCAGGTTCCAGTAGCCTCCAGGGCAAGCTCTGGCTAGGTGAAATAGTTTGGGGGAGTCTTGTGCAGATAGGCACAGTTCCTGTAGCCCTGGAGGGGTTGAGCCCAGAGCCAGCAGGTTGTTTGTTGTTTGTTTTTAAGATTTTTTTTTTAATGTATATGGATATTTTGTCTGCATCTGTCTGAACAACGGAAGAGGGCATGTGACTGATTCTATGGGACTACAGTTGCAGACGGTGGTAAGCCGCCATGTGGGTGCTGAGAATTGAACTCAGGACCTCTGAAAGAGCAGCCAGTGCTCTTAACTGCTGAGCCATCTCTCTAGCCTCAGCAGAAGATTTTGAGAGCAGTATGAATCCAGGTTTTTCTATATGAAGGCTTCTGGTGGTGAAAAGCAGAGAAGGCTTCAGAGAAGCTGTGGGCAGAGCAGCTACTGGGCTGAGGGCTGGGTCCTGGCTGGCTGTGTTCTCTATGTAGGTTAAGTGTTGTGTGTGTGTGTGTCTGCGCGCGCGCACATGTTCCCATGCTCATGGGGGCATGCAGGCACATGATGTATGTGCATATGTATGCATGTGAAGGCCAGAGGATAATTTTGAGTATTGTCTCTCATGAGTTGTCCACCTCATTGTTTTTTCTTTTTGTTTGTTTGTTTTTTTGAGACATGGTCTCTCTGGATTGAGGCTCACTGTCTTAAATTACTTCCTGTTGCTGTGACAAAACACCATGACCCAAAGTAGCTTGGAGAGGGAAGGGGTCATTTCACTCACAGCCCACCATGAACAGAAATCTGTGCAGGAGTTCAGGGCAGGAATCTGGAAGCAGGAGCTGGAGCAGAAGTCATAGAGGAATGCTGCTTACTGGCTTGCTCCTCCTGGGTTGTTCAGTTTTCTTTTTTATATATTCTGCCCGGGGTGGCACTATCCCAGTCGACTGGGTCCCCTACATCGATCCATAATGAAGAGAACGCCCACAGACTTGCCTACTGACTAAGCTTAAGGAGACATTTTCATATTAAGACTCCCTTTTCCCAGGTCTGTTCAGGTTTGTGTCCAGTTGACAGGAACGAACCTGCACTGTCAACCAAGAAGACTAGGTTAGCTGGCCAGTGAGTGAGACCCAGGATCTGTGTGTCTTTGCAGTGCTGGTTATAAGTGTGCACCATTATGCCTGGCTATTGACTATGTTTGTGTGTGTGTGGAGTGCAGGTATAATGTGTCACAGTGCACACGCGTGGAGGTCAGAGGACAGCTGCCTGAAGGGAGTTTTGACCTTCCCCCTCATTGAGGTGGGGGTCTCCTTTCTTGGTATTGCACTGCATACACCAAGCCTGCTGGCCCAAGAGATTCTGGACAATTCTGTCTGTGTCCTAGGGCATGCTGGGATTACAGACCCTATTGCATCCAGCTTTTCACATGGATGCCAGGTTCATCAGGCCTGCGTTGTAAGTGCTAGGACAGAGATCTGAGATGTGTGCACCTTCCCCTTGTGTGCGCTGGCCTGACCACCTTGGTGTTGCGTGGTAGAGTGCCAATATTGGGTGATGAGTGTAAAGTCCTGAAATCTTAGAGATGCTAGTGTGCCGGTGTGAGGCTGGGAGTTACCCCATCATAGTTTTTGTTTCTTACTGCTGTGATAAAGTGAGCTGGAGAAGAGTGACTTAAGTGGTTGGGCGGTGGTGGACTGTTGCTGCCTGCCAGTGCAGATGCCCAATACTGCTCACCTGCCGCCATGCCACGCCATGTGGAGCCAGGCCAGCAGACAAGGGGGGCTGGTTGGCTGTCTCACTCGCTCCCTGTGTCTTCTCTGCCTCTCTTGACAGGTTTAAGGGGCTCAAGCCGACTATTATCCTTCTCTCCCGAGGAATTTCCGACGCTGAAAGCAGCTGGAGGGCAGGACAAGGCTGGCAAAGAAAAGGGCGCCTTAGATCTGTCGTATGGGCCAGGACCAAGCCTCCGCCCTCAGAGTGAGTGAATGGCAGCTCTGTCCTCAGGCCCTCACTGGGCACCAGACTCCTTCCTTCTTTTTGCCCCTCCAGGTGGGCCCCAACTATTGGGCCTAGGTGTCCGAGCATGGAAGCAGTTGCCTGGCTTGACATGTTCGTTGACTGCTTCTCAGACTCGTCCCCACCTGTGTCTCTCATCCTGCTGGCTGAGCAAGGTCTTGCCTGTTCCATTTATTGTGTTATTACTTCGCCAAGCTGGGTGGTGCTTCATGGATACAGACAGGATGCAGCTAACGTGATTGAGTCCCCGGTTCCTCTGCATGCTGATAGTCACCCCAGGATCTTGTTACCATCTAACTTCTGCTGTTCCCCGGCACTTCTGAAGTGATCGGGTTTATCTGCAGCAGTTAGCACTGTGGCCCCCGCTAGTGCCAGGGATTAGGGCAGGCCTGTGGCGATGCCTGTTGTGTGTGCTCTGCCAGCAGGCCTTCAGCATGAGCTTCTGGTGCTTAAGAACTGGGTGTTCTCTCCAGCCTGACCAAGAAGCTGAACTAACTCCTCAGTTCAGGTCTTGAAATTCAAGGGGCTTTTGTCTATCTGTTTTGTTCAATCCCAAGGCCTCTCCTGTTGATAGTGTTACAAGTTACAAGTCAGAAGCACTGTCCTGAAAGCCGAGTGACCACTGTGCCACTTGGCCAAGACAGCGACTTCCCTGAGTGTACACATGCTCAAAGTGGGTAGTTAAGAGTTTAAAAGAGTCCCACCGTAACTAAGATGGGTTCCCCGTGGGACTAAAGCATGGGAATAGAAGCAGCTTCTAGATACGCTCCTTCTCTTGAGAAGGTAAGCAGCAGGTGGCCTACAGGGTGACCTTGGCTTTCCAGGACCACAGCAAAATGGGAGCAGACTTTGCCTGGCCCTCATCCTGGCTGTCTTCCTCTTGGTTGTGGCAAGCACTGGGTCCTTTCATGTTTCAGCTCTGACTGGAAGTATATGGAGAGGCGTCTGGGTTTATTTCTATGTGGCTCCCGCCCCAGTCCCATTGTATGCGGTTTCTCTGTCTACAGTTTGAGTCCCTATGGTCAGCCACATCTGAACACTCTGTCCACTGTTTATGAGCAGGACACATTCGCACTGTCAGTGTTTGTCTTCTTTTGGCAGTTGGTTTATAAATTAATCTTAAGGATGCATAAGAAAACCAATCTGGCCAGGCATAGTGACATTTGCCTTTAATCTCATCACTTGGGAGTCAGAGGCAGACGGATCTCTGAGTTTAAGGCTAGCCTGGTCTACAGAGCGAGTTCTAGGACAGCCAGGGCCACACAGAGAAACCCTGTTTCAGGAAAAAAAAAAAAGACAGACAAGAAGAAAAAAGAAATTTGTGTTGTGCGTAGAGGAGCACACACACCACAGCGTGGAGGGAAGAGGACTTGTGGGAGTTGATTCTCCCTTCTACCACAGGGGTCCTGAGGATCGAACTCAGGTCATTGGTTTGGCAGCAGGTGTCCACTGAGCCCCCACACCAGCTCCATCCTCAGCTTTTTACCTGTGAACTGAGCATGTGCCCCATGCGTGCCCCATGTGATTACATAGTACCAACATTTCAAACAGGCTTGTTGGACAACGCTGCAGCTCAGATTCATTTCAGAACGAGAGCATTGTGTCAGACTGGCTGTGGTTTAAATATGAGACCATGTCATAGTCATGCTAGCCCAGCTGAGTGAGGGTAGTGTTGGCTGCAGGAGTAAGTCAAGCTGCCCTGATGTTCCCTGTTCTGCCCTCTGTGGCGTGGTATCAGCCGTGGGGGAGCCAGCCCTGTTTGCTAGTGGAGCTTACTTTGTATTTCTCGGCTGTATATCTGATGCCCCTCAAGCTGGGCAGTGGCGGCGCACGCCTTTAATCCCAGCACTTGGGAGGCAGTAGCAGGCGGATCTCTGTGAGTTGGAGGCCAGCCTGGTCTACAGAGTGAGTTCCAGGTCAGCCAGAGCTATACAGAGAAACCCTGTCTCAAAAAAATAAATAAATAAATAAACAATTTAAAAAATAAATAAAAAGAAAAAAAGAAGGGAAGAAACTCTAGCTTCTCGCTCCTCACTTGTCCTGGCAGCACTTGTTTTTTTTCTTTCTGTTTTTATTGCAATTTTTTTTTTTTTTAATGAGGGGTAGTGCCCATTCACCCTCAGAACTTTACAAGTCCCCCTCCCCTTTCCTCTTTTGTCCCTATCCAATTTACAGATGTGACAAGCTGGAGGGAGGGCGGTGGGCGAAACATCATTTCTGCCACGACTCTGAATGCCTCCCCAACAGAGCTGGGCAGCAGGAACTCCAGTGTGGGAGACGGAGCCCCCTCCTCGGCATGCACCAGCGATTCTAAGGACCCCTCTCTCCGCCCGGCTCAGCCCATCCGCAAAGGGGCTTCACAGTTCATGGGACATACTTACCAGCCTCCCACATACCATGACATGCTTCCTGCTTTTGTAAGTCTTCAGAGCTTGTCCACCAGAACTGGCTCAGGGACCGCTCAGCCTGAGCTCCCTCTCAGAATAACAGCCAGAGACTGCTGTGACCTACAGCAGAGTCCCACTCCCTCTGCCCTTTTGAAATCTATTGCCTCTGGCTTCTACCCTTGGGGCTTGGAAGCCATTGTAGCTTTGGTCCTTCAGAAAAAGGAGAGACAGGTGTCCTTGGCCTTGTTGAACCCAAGGCTGATGGGGGCATTGTGCTGTGATTCATCAGAGACCCACCAAGCCTTTCTTATGCCCCTCTCCCCTATTTTCAACTTCCCAAAATGAATTCTTGTTAAACATGTGATTGGGACCATCGCCAGAAAATCATACTCAGTAATGTTGTATTTCAGATGTGTTCACCACAGTCATCAGAGAACCAGGGTACAGTGGAACGAGGCTCCTTCCCGCTTCCTCAGCTCCGCCTAGAACCCCGGGTTCCTTTTAGACAGTTCCAGATGAATGACCAAGATGGGTAAGGCTGTGACCGTGTGGTCTTGTGTGTCAGTGTGTGATGGCTCATGGATGAATGTGCTTTATGCTGTGGAGACTGTAGAGAGCCTCCAGGCTTGGGTGGGTGGCAGGGGCTGAGCCTGGCAAAGCTCTTGGGCTGCAGTTTTAAGTCCTTGCCATGCAAGAGTTTGTCAGTACTGTGGTGAGGTAGCATGTGGTGCTGTTGAGGAAGCAAATGTTTTTAATTGTTCATTGCATATTCTTTTAAAAGCAAGTGATACAGATACTCAAACATCAATCAGACTGTGCAAGGTGGAACTCTTTTTGAAAGTGGTTTCTTCCATCTGTAAGTCGACATGAGCCTATCACTCTTTTCTGTCTCGTCAGGAAAGAAAGGCCAGGTATGACTCGCCCGGTGCGCCCACTGAGGCAGCTGGTGGAGCGGGCACCACGGCCCACCATCATCAACGCAGAAAACCTGAAGGGCCTGGATGATCTGGACACCGATGCAGATGATGGCTGGGCAGGTGGGTGGCGCCAGTGTGTGCTGTTCTCGGACACGGGACACCCTCATGTGCAGTCTGACCAGAGGCCTTGCTGACCAAGCGGATCTTTTGGTCTACTTTCTTAGTTGTAGAGCTATGAGGGATTGTGCTTACTGAGTTTTTAGAGGATTTTCTTGAATTACAGGCATTTAGCACTATGTCTGGCTAGATTCCACGCCTCACACTCCATGCAGAGGATTAAACCCACACATGCTAGGCAAGCACAGGGCCCAGGGAGCTCCCCTTCCCTTAGAATTTTCCCCCCTTAAGTTATGTGTGTGCTTTTATGCCTGTGTCATAGCACATGTGGTTAGAGGACATCTTTGGGAGTTGGTTCTCTTCCGCCATGTGTGTCCTGGGGCTCCAACTCTGGTCATCAGCCTTGGGAACAGGCACTTTTACCATCTGAGCTATGCTGCTGGACCAAGCCCTGCCCTTTTTGAGGCAGGCTCTTGCTATATAGCCCAGACCAACCTTGAACCCTGTGTCTTGCTTCAGCCTTCTAAGTGCTAGGATTATAGGTAAGAGGTACCACCTACCTGCTCCTAACACTGAGCCATTGCTTTAGTCCCTGTTTTTAGAGATAGGACCTTGTGTACCGCAAGCTGGTCTCAAACTCACTGGCAGCGCCTTGTTCCACCATCTCTGAAGTGCTAGGATTACTGGTGCTCCACATGCTCTAGTGACTCAATGCAACTTCAGCCCAATCAGGGTCATTTAGTTTCTATTCTTACCTGACATTTTGATGTTCATCAACATTTTATATATACCAGTAGTTTCTGTCTGCTCCTATGATGTATCAGAATACTGTGATTCATTTATCTGTTTAGAAGTCTCATTAAAGAGTAGGATCTTAGGGGCTCCAGAGAGATGCTCAGGGGTTAAGAGCACTGGCTACTCCTAAAGGGGACCTGGATTCTGTTCCCAGCATCTACATGGCAGCTCATAACCATCTATAACTCTAATTTCAGAAGATCCTTCATCCTCTTATCTCATTCACAGACAGATAAAACACTCACACACATTTACAAAAAAATCTAGCCTAGCATGGTGGCATATGCCTTTAATCCTAGCACTCAGAAGGCAGAGGCAGGCAGATCTCTGAGTTTGAGGCCAGCCTGGTCTACAGAGTGAGTTCCTGGACAGCCAGGGCTACACAGAGAAACCCTCTCAAGGAAGGGGGAAGGAGAGGTGGGCTAAAAGTTGCGGTACATACCTTTAATCCAGTACTTGGAAGGCAGAGGCAGGAGGATCTCTCAGTGAGTTTGAGGCCAGCTTAGTCTACATAGTGAGATCCTGTCTAAAAAACAAAAAACAAAAAAAAACAAAACAACAACAAAAAAGAAGCAAATGGGGTTGGGCATAGTTAGAAAGATAGCACACTTTAGAACTCCCTGCTGTTGCAAAGGACCTAGGTTCAATTCCCAACATCCACCCCAGTTGGCTCACAACTACCAATAACTCCAGTTCCTAGGGATCTGCAGCCTGCTGACCTCCTCAGACTTCTGAATTCATATGGTACATAAAAAGTCATGTAGATTCACTCACACACATAATATGTAACTACAAAGATAAGAAAGGCCAGGCAGTGATGGCGCACCTCCATTTTTTTATTGCATTGGTATTTTGCCTGCATTCATGTCTGTGTGAGAGTGTCAGAGCACCTGGAACTAGAGTCCCAGACAGTTGTGAACTGTCTGTGGGTGCTGGGGATTGAACCCGGGTCCTCTAGAAGAACACCACCCAAAGGTGGTGACGCATGCCTTTAATCCCAGCAGTTGGGAGGCAGAGGCAGGCTGATCTCTGTGAGTTTGAGGCCAGCCTGGTCTACAGAGTGAGTTCCAGGACAGCCAGGGCTACAACAGAGAAACTCTGTCTCAAATAAAATAAAGTAAAATAGAATAGAATAGAATAGGAAAGAAAGAAAAGAAAAGAAAGAAATGCGCAATATTTAATAGCGGTAGAGATGCTCAGTGGTTAAGAATATCTCCTGTTATTTCAGAGGACCCGCATGTGACTCCAGCGCCAGGGGACTGTTGCCGTCTTTTGGCTTCCATGAGCACATATACACACATGTGACATTCACTCACAAAGACATACACATACACATAAGTAAAAATAGAGTAAACCTTTCTAAATCATATCCAGTCTGAATATTCTTTGCCTCCCTTGAGGGTAATAATGTTCCCTGGTGTCTGATAGTCCTGCTTCCTTTGATATCTGTCCATTGTTACCACTTACTGAGACTTTCCCAATGAATTGGTTTAGCACCTTTGCCAAAAGTCAGTTGGCCATGTAAATCCTGGTCTGTTTCTGGATGCTAGTATTTCCATGGACCTTTCGGTTCAGCTGTGCCAGTTATAGTAAATCTTAAACTCAGATAGTGTGAGCTGTCCACCTTTGTTCTTTGAGATTCTGTACAAGTTTAAATGCAACCCTGGCAGTTATTTACAAGGAGCCAGCTTCTAGGTAGGCCAGCCACTCAGTCCTGGTGAGTCTCTGATAGGTTTCTCCTTCATCAGTATTCTGTAGTTGTCAGTGGAGAGCATCTTTCTTTATTTTAAAGATTTATTTTTATTTTTAATCATGTGCTTGTATGGCCAGAAGAGGGCATCAGAGCCTTTGGAGCTATAGTGACAGTTGCAGGACACCAGACTTGAGATCTCTGCAAGAGTAAGACATTCTCAACTGCTGAGCCATGTCTCAGCTCCAGCGGAAAGGATTGTACTGTTTTCTAGTAATTCTGTTCATGGATAGAGGGCCTGCTTAGCATGTGCAAGGAAGGTGCTGAGTTCAACTGCTGCTGTTGATGCCCCCCCACCCCACCCTAGCACATGCACAAGCTAGAGGTGCTGGTTTATCCTGCAGTCTCAGCCAAGGCTAGAGGGCCTGTGGAGACCAGTCTGGGCACTATAAACAAAACTTCATCTCTTTTAAACAATGGCAGCAGGAGCTGGGCATATGGCTGCGTTAGTAGAGTGCTTGTCTAATGTGCAGAAGGCACTGGGTTCAGTCTCCCTCCACCATATACAGGGGCTATGGTAGCCTGTGGTGGTTTTGAACTTGTTAAACAGTTGAGGATGACCCGGATTGTATGATAATCCTACTTCCACAACCCAGTGCCGGAGTACAGACATACACCTCCATGTCAATTTTATGCAGTGCTTAGGAATTGAACCCAGGGCTTCATACATTTTACCTAACTGAGCTACATCCCCAGCTCTGTTTTGTTTCATGTGTGTTTATTTTCTACCCTCTTTTGAGACAGGGTCTAACTGTGTAACTTAGGCTGGCCTAACCTTGTTATGTAGCCCAGGCTGTCTCAGCTGCCCAGAATGAACCACTGTGCTTGGGTTTTTTTTTTTTTGGAACTGGATTACAGACAATTGTGAGCTGCTATGCGGGTGCTGGGAATTGAACTCAGGACCTCTGGAAGAGCAGCACACTGGTAGTGCTCTTAGTAGTGCTCTTAACTGCTGAGCCATTTCTTGGTTTTTTATGTGTTTGTTTGAGACAGGGTTTCTCTGTGTAGCCCTGGATGTCCTGGAACTTGCTCTGGAGACCAGGTTGGCCTTGACCTCAGAAAGCCTGCTTCTCCTGAGTGCTGGGATTCAAGGTGTACAACACCACGCCTGGCTAGTTTAAGTTCCTTTGAGCTGTTGACTTACTAGCATGCTAATATTTGTGGTGTTTAGATGGACCCATGGTGGTTTGTCGTTTCTCTTTGAATTTCCAGTATTTCTGCTCTTGAGCGAGTGGAGCTTTTGACTCTGGTTCTTACATTTTTTTGTAACTACACACACGGCAAGGAGGGTGTATCTGGCTCAGGTTTAAGAAGGGTACTGTGCATCATGGGGAGGGAAGGTGTGGATGTGGTGGCTCTTGGCTGTGGCCACAGAAGTGTAGGGTTCTTATTCCTGGGCAAATCAGGAAATGGAGGAAGGGGAGAGCTCAACTGGCTCTCACTTTTTTCCTTTTTGTTCAGCGTGGGACCCAAACCCAGGGGCATGGTGATACTCTCATTCAGTGCCATCTTCCCTCCTCCATTGATGCATTCGATTCCCCCAGTGTCACACCTGAAAGCGTGCCTCACTGTTGCCCAGATCAGGGTGATGACCACAATCGCCTCTCCTGCCCCTTGGTATTCGTTTTATATATGTATTTTAAAGGTTCTGCATATTCTAGTTTTGAGACATTTCTAGGTTTTTACTGCGGTTCTAATTAGTCAGAAAACCTCTTCTGTGTGGTTTTAGTTCCATTCAATATATTGATTGAGACTTGTATTGTCTATGGCCATGCAACCCTGAACACACCTGATCTTCTGTGATCTTGGAAGCTAAGCAAGATCAGGCCTGTTTATTAGTTTGCTGGGAGACTTGTTTTCTGACCAGGACATGATCTGTCTTGGAGAGCATCCCAAGTGTACTTGGAAAGCTGTGCAATAGCCAGTCTAGTCAAGATGCTGAAGGCTTCTTCATGACTCCAGCCCTCCTCTTTATTTGTGAGAGAGGGTCTCTCACGGAACCAGAAGTTCACCATTTTACCCAGGCTGGCTAGCCAGCAAGCCCCTGGGTTCCATCTGTGTCCACCCCTCAGTGTGGGATTGCAGGTGGGTACTGCTGTGTCCGACTTTCATGTGGACAGATCCTCGTGTTTGTGCGGCCAGCACGTCACTCACTGAGCCATCTCCCTACTCACCCACATTCATTTTATGGCCAAATAATGTTCTACTGTATGGACCTACCACATTCTGTCTGTCAGTTAATGGACACTTGCCATGCCGTGCCAGTCAGGGCTTGGGGCATAGGACTCTAGGAGTCTCTCTGAGGAGTGTGTTGCAGAGGTAGGCCACTGGCTGGTTTTCCTTTCTTTTGCCTTGAATTACAGTTTCAGGCTGGTTGTGGTGGTGCATGCTTATCATCCCAGCACTCTGAATCCAGGGCAGGAGAATTGTGAGTTTGTGAGGGTCTGGGCTAAATAGAGAGACTGTTTCTATTTTTGTCGTGTCTGTGGGAGGGTTAGTATTGCCCAGCCCCATCGCTCTTTCTGGAACCCAGGACTTTCCCTCTCTGGTACCTACAGGAGTTATGCAGCCCGGCAGGATGGCAGCCTGTGGCCTCAGAGGGGCACCACAGGCTGGACGTA
This sequence comes from Cricetomys ansorgei, assembly GCA_026225945.1. Classification (NCBI taxonomy): domain Eukaryota; kingdom Metazoa; phylum Chordata; class Mammalia; order Rodentia; family Nesomyidae; genus Cricetomys; species Cricetomys ansorgei. The sequence goes on from JAMJFZ010002981.1 coordinate 1,662,355, forward strand.
GAGGGAGCTACCACCCTCATGTTTTCTCATCTTCCTGGGCCCTCTTGCTGTTGCAGGCCTCCACGAGGAAGTGGACTATTCTGAAAAACTGAAGTTCAGTGATGATGAAGATGAGGAAGAAGTTGTGAAGGATGGCCGGTCAAAGTGGTAAGTCCCCCAGTCTCAGCTCCGAGCATGGGGCCAGTGCACCTGCCATCAGAAACTTGCACATGCTGTTAGTGCTGCCGCATGGTGGACGCTATGCTAGGTCCTTGGTTTCCACAGTAACCTGAAGACAGTGTGCAGGAGTGGGTCAGGTTTTGCATCCAGGCTTGACCATCCGGGTCCCTGACCCTTGAACATCTGCACCTTGTTTCCCACTGATTGTTGAAGGGTGTGGCACCCTGAGAAGCTTTTGTGGGAAGCCATGCTGGGTTCATCTTTGTAGATCCCATCAGCACACTGGGAGGTACGGGAGTGGGCGTGCCAGATTGCCTGCATTCATTCCGCCTCTTCCTTCTCTTTCCTAGGATCATTCCCATTGGATTTTTTTTACTTAATGCCCTTTAGAAAATATAACGTTGTATTCCAATTTCTGTAGGATTTTTTTTCAAAGATTGATCTTTATTGTTTTAAAATTATGTGTATGTGCATGCACATGACCGCAGGGGCCTGCAGATAGAGGCATTGTCCCCTGGGGCTGGAGGTACAGATGATTGTGAGTCACCCTGTGGGTGCAGCAGATGCCTTTGACTGCCAACCATCTCTCCATCCCTATTTTTATCTTAATATCAGTAGTGAGTGCAGTCTTGGCATTTCTGGAGTGTCAGCTCACGACAGCACATCCTGCTTCCAGGATGTACTTAGAGATCTGAGTCTCTTTGACATCTTTTTGTATTGCTGCCTGCATTATTGGCCTCTGGAACCTCTTCCGCTTTATCTCTGGGGCTTTTGGGACCAGCACCCTTCATTGTCTGGACCATAGGTGTCATTGGGTATGTCTCCTTCCTTTTGTCCTCTCCTGGCCCTTCACACACTTCCTTATCCTCTGAGATCCCAGTTTGTTTCTGATAGGCCAAGACCATTCCTCAAAGGTCAAGTCAGAGTCATTAGCAGTTTGTTTCTTCTTGTTTCTTTTTTTTTTTTTTTTTTTAAATTTGAGACAGGGTCTCACTATGTAGCCTGGCTGTCCTGGAACTCAGTCTGTAGACCAGGCTGGCTTCAAACTCACAGAGTTCTGCCTGCCTCTGCCTCTTGAGTGCTGGGATTAAAGGTGTATGCCACCACATCGAGCTTCACTAGCAATTGTTACTCTGTCTTATGTGCCTCTCTAGCTAGCTGTCACAGATGTGTGTGTGTGAGCATGCATGCACATATGAGGTGGGGGTAAGATGCGTGGTCTTCACTGCAGACAGTTGGACACTGTCTCTTTTCCACACTGGTGCCCTTTCTTTATTCTTGTTTTGCAGAGCACTGTTTGAGCTCCTGCAAGGGGAGCTGGAGTGCTCTGAGGCAGAGTCCTAGCTCTGCCCTTCTATCTGCCTCCTTCTGCAGCCCATTTCAACCTCTGAGGCCCAGCTCCCAGTTCTTTGAGACTTTTTTATCAATTTTTATTTTACGAGTATGGGTATTTTGTTGCATATGTGTCCACCCACTGTATGCTCTCAGTGACTTATGGCGGTCAGAAGAAGGCATTGATCTCCTGGAACTGGAGCTGTGGACAGCTATAAGCCACCCTGTGGGTCCTCTGCAAAAGCAGCCAGTGTTCCTACCCACAGAGACAGCTCTCCAGGCCACTTCCCAGCTCTTTAAATCGGAGTGAGCGAGCAGGCCTTGTCTTCGCCGTCAAGGGTGGGGGACGCATTACACGTCTCCCAGGGGCTTTGTGAGTGACGGTGACCTGATAAGCGCGAGGCCTGAGTTTCGCAGTTTACATGTAAAGGACGCGAGTGGGGTGTTGAGGGGATTAGACCATAAATCGGTGTAATAGCCGGCTTCAGGATCCCCAGAGGCCCCGACCCGGGGCATCAGACAGGCTGTCTGCGGAAACTTAATAGCTGCCGTTTGTCTTAGGAACAGCTGGGACCCAAGGCGGCAGCGGGACTTGTCACTGAGCTCTGCAGACAGCACAGATGCCAGGCGCACTCAGGAGGAAGGAAAGGACTGGGGTGAAGCGGCCAGTGTGTCCCGTGTCATCCGGAAGGTACCAGAGCCTCAGCCTCCTTCCAGGAAGCTTCATGGCTGGGCATCTGGCCCTGACTACCAGGTACGGTGGCCCCATGTTTGTGCCTGATTGTTTACCTGGAGCCTGGGCAAGTGTGCGGACTTAGTATTCTCTCTCTTTCCCTTTCCCTGTTTATAAACACACAACACAAACACAAGTCCACTTGAGCATTCCCAAAGACAATGGGCCTCTAGACACTGAGTTTGCACTGTGCTGATGTCAGTGGCTGGGTTTCCAGAGTCCTGGGTCATGTTTCTTCTTTTTTTCCTTTATTTTTTAATTTAATTTTATTTTATGTGTGTTTATGTGTTGACATATATGTCATGGTTTGCACATGGAGGTCAGACAACTTTGTGAAGTTGGTTCTCTTCTTCCACCTTTATGTGGTTTCCAGAAATCAAACTCAGGTTGTCAAACCTCAAGGCAAATGATCTACCCCCTGAACTGTGTGGCTAGCTAGCCCTTCCTTCTTTGAAACAGTAACGAATTTTATAGAAAACTTGGAATTAAATATAAAGACTGGCCAGGCATGGTAACACATGCCTTTAATCCCAGGATCTGGGAGGCAGAGATAGATACTCCATGAGTTCCAGACCAGCCAAGAGTTATATAGCAAGCAAGACCCATCCCCGCCCTCCCCACTTGGGGGTGGGGGATTTGCAGACTGTTTGCCTGGCTGACTGAAGAGTGTTCCACCTACCTGGTTAGTCTCTCACTGTAGGCCATGCTCGTATCTTTTCCCTGCCCAGACAGTGGTGTTTTTTTAAGAACCAGAATGAAGCCAGGAAATGGGTTTTGCTAGCTCACTGTGGTGCATTCCCCAGGCAGTGATCCCCCTGAAGTCCTTTATGTACAGGCTCACCTTCGGAATCCCTTGGCACCTTTCCCATTCTGCAGCCTCTCCCAGGTCCTTACAGCCCGGGTGCTTTGGAAGAGGACGGGCTCCTCAGATGGTTTGGCCTGACGCTTGCTTATAGTCAGGTCAAGGCTTCCACCCTTGGCCAGATTCTCTGGCCTGTTTTCCAGACTCCTCCTGCGGTAGTGACTGGCGAGTGTGATGTTGCCAAGGCTTGCACTGAGCAGTCCCTTTGCTCTCTGCTGTGACCGATAAGCAAGGTGGGGAGAAACATTGAGACTAGCCTGTTACGTATGATGTGTGCATGGGAGCACACGTGTGGAGGTCAGAGGACAGCTTCGTGCAGTCAGTTCTCTGCTTCCACCTGTGTGCCAGCTCTGGGTGCCGAGCTCGGATCACCAGGCCTGCGCAGGAAGCGCCTTCACCTGCTGAGCCGTCTCACTGCTGAGCCGTCACACTTGCAGCCGTTCATTTGTTCGGGCAGCTGATGCTGTCTCATCTGGTGAGAGGATGATGATCTGTGACTTCACTTCCCTGGTGTGGATCCCTGTGTGTTATTTATCTTACTTTGAGGTCTTCCTTACTTTCTGAGGAATAGCTCCTTCAAAACTCATCTAGATCTGGGTCTCCTGCTGTCTTTCTCTGTTGTAACCCTGGCTGTCATGTAACTTGCTCTGTGGACCAGGCTGGCCTCGAGCTCACAGAGTTCCATCTGCCTCTGCCTCCTGAGTGCTGGGGTTAAAGGAGTGTGTCACCACCTCCCAGCACAGATCAGTTCTTTAAAGAACTCTTTGTTCCTTCGGATGGTGGGTAAATACTTAGACACTGTCAGGAGTACTCATTACTACTGGGGTGTCACTGCTCTTGGGCCTTCTCAGTAAGTGGTGTGACAACATACAGGCATCCATATCTTTTCCATCTTTGTACCTGTCTGTGTTGAAAACCCAAAATATAAAGGGATGTTTCCAATTCGAAGGAATGTATTCCAGTGTTTTTTTTGTTTGTTTTTGTTTTTGTTTTTTTATAGTGTGCGTGTGTATGCACACGCGCACACGCATGCTCATGTGTGCGTACTCACATTCTACTGTGGTGCTGTAGGAGCACTGGAGTTACAGACACTTAGGTTATGCATCGGCTTTCACATGGATTCTGGAATTCCATTGTGGGTCCTCACACTTGTACAGTAAGCCCTTTTTCCCACTGACCTGTCTCCACAGCCCCTCATTACACATGGATATCTCCTTCCTCCAAAAGAAATTATGTTGTCCCTAACACTGATGCTTCCTTGGTTGAGTGGCTCCTGTGTGTTCAGTTGCGCAGACGCCCGCCCCCAGCCCTCCACAGTGCCCTGACTTTCCATGCTATGCCCTTGTCCTCTGGTTGTCTTAAGCCAGGCCACCACTCACCTTGTGTGCTTTGCACCCTGCTGGTCTCTGGCCACCACACTGAGCCTCTGTGACTCCCTGGCGGCTGACACGCACCTTTTCTGCCACACCCAATGATCTGTGAGTGAAGCAAGTGCTGGGAAAGAGAGGCTTGGAGTTCTCTTGGGAAACACGCTGTTTTCAGCGCCCACCCCTCTATGTTCACAACAGGCCTTTCCCTCGTCTTCTCTGTGTGCCTGGGCACTGTGCTGGCTGCAGAGGACACGGGTGGAACAGACAGTGCCTCCCTCTGAGGCTTCAGAATGGACGTGGGCACTTTGAGTGTGTTGTAGTTCTATGGGCAGGAGATGATCAGTTTTAAGAATACGTAAAAGTAGACTGAAGAAACGGCTCAGTGCGTCATAACATGTCTTTTCTTCCAGAGCATACAGATTCAGTTCCCACACCTGCGTCAGGTGCACAGCTACCTTTAACTCCAACTTCAGGAAGATCTGGATGCCTTTGACCTATGCTGGTGCATGCACTCCTGTGGACATGCCCAACATAGACATAAACACAGCTCAATATGAATAAATCTTTTAAAAAAAAAGCACAAAGGCGGGTTGTCAGGATGGCCCAGGGGATAAAGAAGCCTGCTGCCAAGCCTGATGTCTTGAATTCAATCTGCTGGACCCAGATGGTGGAGGAGAGAACTGGCTCCCTAAAATTATCACACGTAACACATATATTCAAAAATAAATAAATAATGTGGGGTTGGGTTTTTTTTGTTTGTTTTTGTTTTTTGTTTTTTAAATGTACGGGCCTGGAGAGATGGTTCAGGTGTTGAGCTTTCTGTTCCGCCTGAGGACCCGAGTTCAGTTCCCATGTCCAGCAGCTCACAGCTGCCTCCAGGGAACCTGATGCCCTCTTCTGGCCTCCAAGCCACCTGTGTTCACATGCAGATACACACATAGAAACATTTTTTTGAAGACTAGACAAAGGTTTATCTGTAAGGATCAGGTGGCTTATGAGGTAAGCTGTGAAATGGTCAGTGGACAGCCATTTCTGAAGCACGGGCAGATGTTCAGCTGCACAGCGAAGGGAAAGCGCAGCCGTGGCCGGTGAACAGTGTGAGAGAGGCATGTCTGCACTTCTGCATGGATATGCGCAACCTCACCTCATCGAAGTTGCCTCTGGAGCACAAGAAATTCACTTTTAGGAGGAAATCCTGAACTATTACAAATGTGTGTTTCTTATGTAGAGGTGCGATTAGCTTACAGCTCACTATTTCTGTTTGACCTTCTTTGACTGTGGCATACCCCTGTCTGGACACCATTCAAAACAGGAATTCATTTTGTTACGGCTGGGAATCAGCTCCCCTCCTGTGGTTTCTGCGTCTCTGTGCTGCGGCAGCATTGTCTCTTCCAGCAGACTAGCTGGTGTTGAGAGAGGGTACCCTCAGCACCCTGCTTATATTGTAACTGCTGATCAGCAGGAGGCTTAGGGATGGAGAAACTGTCCAAAAGGTGTTTGTAGTCATGCCTTCTCATTACTATAGAAGCATTGATTTGTACTCACAATGTAGGGCTTATGTATTCTCCCGGGGCCCTTTTGTGCCTCAGGAATGATGCCTGTCTCTTCTGCTCCTGTGGGATCAATCATAAACCTTGTGCCCGGCAGAGACACTGAGAGCATCTTTTGCTGTTTTCCCAGTGTCAGTCCCGGTGGGAGGGAAGCAGGCGTTGTCTCAGGCTTTTGACCTGCACCTCATTCTCTCCTCATTTGGCAGAAGCCCACAGTGGGCAGCATGTTCCGCCAGCAGTCTGCTGAGGACAAGGAGGACAAACTACCCCCACGGCAGAAGTTCATCCAGTCTGAGATGTCCGAGGCTGTGGAACGAGCCCGAAAGCGCAGGGAAGAAGAAGAGCGCCGGGCCCGGGAGGAGAGGCTGGCTGCCTGCGCAGCCAAACTCAAGCAGCTGGACCAGAAGTGCAAGCAGGCCCAGAAGGCCAGTGAGGCCCCAAAGCCAGTAGAGAAGGAGACCCCCCGATCCCCTGGCACTGAGAAGGCCTCCCCACAGGAGAACAGCCCTATTGTCCACAAAGGTGAGAGGACTCCCTATCTTGTAGCTGGGAGCCTTGAACTTTTGACCCCACAGGCTATGAGGTAGCAAAACCTGTGGCTAAAAGCACATTATACTGGGAAGCATTAGTTAAAGTTTAGGCCTGCTTGGCCGTGGTGGCACACACTTTTAATCCCAGCACTTGGGAAGCAGAGACGGGATCTCTGAGTTCCAAGGTCAGACTGCTTTACATAGAGAGTTCCAAGACAGATCTACAGAGAGACCCTGTCTGTTTCTCCCTCTCCCCCCCCACCTCCCTCTCTCTCTCTCTCTCTCTCTCACACACACACACACACACACACACACACACAGACACACACAGACACGCTCACGCACACAGACACGCTCACGCACACAGGAATGCACAAATGTGGGCCTGGGTACCTGTCTGTGTTCCATCTGGTCCCAGCTTTTTTTTTCCTCTCTGATATTTCATGTGTGTGTGCGTGTGCCACAAAGTGTGTATGTGGAGATCGGAGGACGACATTGTGGAATCGATGCTTCCATGTTTACAGAGTTCGAAGGAGTGAACTCCGGTCTTTAGGCTCATGCACTGAGTGTCTTTACTTGCTCAGCCATCTTGCCAGCCCCATCAGCTTTTTAAACTAGTTGGGTAAATGTAATGTAAGGAAACCATTTCTTTTTCATCTGTAAAATGATCAGACTGGCAGGTAAAGGACATTGCCACTAAGTCTTGTGAACTGAGCTCAGTCCTGCCACCTGGTGGTGGGAGGAGGGAACAACAGCAAGTTGTCCTCTGACCACCATTATACATGCTGTGACAGATGTGTGTGAGCATGCACATACACAGACGCAAATTTATTTCAAAATGTGGGGGCTAGAGACAGGACTCAATGATTTACAGAGGACCCAGTTTGTTCCCAACACCCACATGGTGGCTCACAACCAGCTCTAGCTTTAGTTCTAGAGGATCTGGTGTTCTCTTCTGATTTTCCTGGGTACCAGGCACACACACAATACATGCAGGTAAAATATCCATACACATAAGTTAAGATTAACAAATTCCCCCAAAACGTTTGCATGCCTGCCTGCCAGTGCGGAGGGCCCATATCAGGTGCCTTAACTTGAAGCTTGCGGTGCACAGAGAAGCCATCTTACTGTCTCCGCTGCTGTCGTTTCCTGTGCTGGCTCAGCCAGACATATGATTGAGAACCTGCAGAGAGGGAGAGCACTATTTAACAGGAAATGAAAGGGGCTCTTTCTAAATGTTGGAATACATGTCTCCTTCCGGTAACAGTTCTGAAAGGAGTAGCCGGTGTGGCTGCAGTAGAGCAGTGAGCACTCCTGTGTAATGAACACCAGGGCTGAGAGATATTCTCCAGGAAAGCCATCAGCTGTATTCGATGAAATTTCCCTCAGTCAGCTCACCGACTCTTGTTAGGAGACTTGAGCTGTTAGTTTCAGCCCCCGGAAATAGTGTGTGTGGAGGCGTTTGGCATTCTGAAGCTACCGGTGCGCCTCTGGCATCAGGAAGTGCAGGTGTCCTTGCGATGTCAGCTCTTTAGCTGTAAAGAGGAGAGACTGCAGATCTCTAAGTGCTTATGGAGGTGGCAGTACAGACACTGTTTTGAACATACTGTCAGTCAGGCCTTTTCTCAGGATGTTATATGCATGATTGCATGTAATTCTCACACAAGCTCTGTGTAGGCGGCATGGCTGCTCTCAGTATTATAGACAGCACTGGGCAAGGAGGCTGAGGAAGGGGCGCATGTTGCCCAGCTGTGGTTCCTGAATTCATTCTCTTTGGGTGATGAGTTTACAGGTGGTCACTGAGTAAGGGTATGCTCTCTCCCTTATCAGAATCCTTAATCCAGCTTCACCACAATTGTGTACAGTTCTGAGCTGATGCAGCATCCTCACCTTGTTTTGGGGGTGTGGAACCACCTTATTGTGCTTTGTGGGGAATCCATAGTCTGGTGCTCAAGGAGCACTTGGTGCAGGAAGCTGGTCTGCGTCAGTTCATGGTCCTCCATGGAGGGTATGCAGCATAGACAGTAGTGCTTGCTGTTCATCACACAGTCGGGCGCACTCCTGGGGGCTCACTCCCTGTGACATTTCTTTGCTTGCCTGTTCTTTAGGTTCTCCAGAATTCCCTGTCCAAGAAGCACCCACCATGTTCTTGGAAGAGACACCTGCAACATCTCCTGCGGTGGCTCAGAGCAGCAGCAGCAGCAGCAGCAGCAGCAGCAGCGAGGAGGAAGTCAGGGAGGCTGGGTCCCCTGCACAGGAGTTCAGCAAGTATCAGAAGTCCCTTCCTCCCCGCTTTCAGCGCCAGCAGCAGCAGCAGCAGCAGCAGCAGCAGGTGAAGGGACAGACATGACGAGCAGTTGCTCTCCCCACTCATCTCCAGTTTAAAGAGATTGCCACACCCTTACATGTCACAGCCACCATTGCAGGTGTCAGGGGTGACACCTCAGAGCTTGGAAGATCTCCCCATTGATAGGGTCTGTGCATGAATCAAACCCTTGCACACAGTGAGAGGTGTACTCTCTGAGCTGCATTTGGTTCACTTAGAGTAAGCATCCCTCTGACCCTGTTCAAACATTCTGGGACTTCTGAAGCCTCCAGAGCTTTGTGCGTTGTCTCAGGAGTTACTGCTGGGGGTCGAGTCAGCTTTGGATTAAGGATGTCCTCGTAGTATTCATGTTGGAGAACCAGGGCTTCCTCTCTAAGAGTGTGCCTTAGCTGGCAGTGAGTGGCCACAGTCAGGTTAGTGTCGTCGCTCGTCAGCCCCTGCCTGCTCTTTGGTAAACGGGAGAGATTGAGTGCCTGCCTCAGCAAAAAAGAGAACTTTGGCTGTGATGCCTGTGAGCAGGTCAGCCCATATTTGTGTCCTGGTTCTGAAACCCTCAAAGGACCTGCATTTCTGCTCTCCAGATGATGTGGCTAGAATCATAGCAGTCCCTGTGTGCTGTTGGTTGTCCCTGTCGGTAGTGCCCATTGGCAGTTGTGTACCTTGGAGAGTGGTAATCACCGGGACTGGGGATGTAGCTCAGTGGTAGAGCTTGCCCAGCATGAATGAGATTTTGAGTTTAGTTTCTGGTACCCATCATACAAAGGAAAATGGCAGTTGTTCTTAAGAACCATGCATTTTGCTGGAAACTGAGATGTAGGGGATGTTACCTAGAAGCCCAGCAGGTGCTGTATAATGTTTTTATTTAAAACTGATTCACAATGGGTGTGCCTTAGAGGTAAACCAAGATGTTAAGAGGTTTTCCCAGGATCACCTTTAATTTCCTATGACCCTACCCAGTTTCCACTGTGGGGTCACAGGTACAGATGTGGCTCTTTCAACTACATTTACAGTGTTGGTATGTAAGCACATAATCTCTCGAGGCTGGGAGTGCAGGTACCAATGGGCAGTGTTTGCAGATACATCTGCTAGGCAAAGCAGCATCAGTTGCTCCTGGAAGCTCTTCCTAGGGTTGGGGGAGGCAGTGGTGGTGGATCTTCTCAAGGGTCTGAAAGCAGCAGAGCTGCCGGGCTGGGCTAGTCCTCAGGAACTTGCATTTAACTAGAGGGGTGTTGGGTAGGCTGAGAAGTTAGCTATTCCAGTCTTCCCATCATTGAGCTACAGTGACTGAGTAATCCTCAAAGAGATGCTGTTAGTGCCACCAGAATTGCCAGGGTGAGCTGCAGCCCAGCGGCAGGCTGGGAGGCCATTCTGTTCACAGGCTGGAGGTCTCCCAAGGAGTTTGTCCTTGAAGTCTGACTGAACCATGAATCCCATGTTTCAGATTCAGAGCTCATGGAGATGATAGCACCAGGGTCTCTCTCTGGTTGGGTAGGGTGAGGGTCTCATTGCTGAATAGTCACTGATGGTTTGTATTCGTCTGTGAAGGTACGTTAGAGCACAGTGCCACAGCTATACATACACCACCCGTTATGGTTTAGTTAGGGAGATGGAAACCAGTCAACTACCACGAGAGCAGCAGAACGAACAGGAATGTTTGTGGGAGCACAGCATAGGGACCTAGTCATATCTAGTGGCTACTTTCCAGAGGGCATGTCCTTATGCTGGAAACTTAGTTTGGATCACCACACAGGGGAGAGGAACATCATACTCTAAGGCCTGGGATTTCCTATGGTCTACCAAGGGCCCACAGGACTGGGAATCAGAGAGTGGGGTGCGTCATGGCAAATAGCCAAGGAGGCAAGGTCCAGCAGGACCCCATAGGCTGCCAGTAGCCTTGGGGAATCTATCAGAAGGCAGGGAGGCACTGAAAGCTCCTCTGAAGCTTGGGGCCAACAAACATGGAATGAGTGTACGGCGGTGTCTAGAGACAAAGAAATGGCCATGTCCATGGTAGGTAGGTGGATCCGGTTCTGTGAAGTGTTCAGTCAGACTGTAACCCTGATGGGGGTAGCATAGGTGCACGCAGCCCACACCAACATAGCTGTCCATCCAGTTCAGAGGGACCTCAGCCTGACAGCTGTAATATGCCTTGAAGCAGCTAGCTGAATGTCCTTCATTTTGGCCTGTTAAGGGCCTTTCTGAGCTCCTTCTGGAGGACTGGACCTCAAGCACCTGGATGTGTCCCACCCCATCACTCCTGCCTTCTTCCAGCAGGAACAGCTGTACAAGATGCAGCACTGGCAGCCGCTGTACCCCCCGCCTTCCCATCCCCAGCGCACCTTCTACCCACACCATCCCCAGATGCTGGGCTTCGACCCTCGGTGGATGATGATGCCCTCCTACATGGACCCACGCATCACACCCACTCGGACACCAGTGGACTTCTACCCCTCGGCCCTGCATCCTTCAGGTATGCACAGGGTTGGGGCCCAGGTGAATGGGTAGCAAAGTGAAGTCACCAGGAGAGTTATACCCACTGGAGTCCAGTCTGGCCTTCTGTTAGGTCATTTGACTGGTCTTGAGTTTTACAAGTTAAAGACATAGTTTTGCTCCTGTCAAAAAGTTACTGGATCTGAATGTGGGGTGAAGCATGTCTGTAATTTCAGTACTTGAGAGGCTGAGACAAGGAAGATGGTAGGTAAGGTTGACACCAGCTTGGGCTACATAGGGAGACCCCGTTGGGATGAGTTACGAACTCACGTGTAAGTTGCTTGAATTGTGCTCAAATCTCTGCCCAGTCCCCGACCCTCTTTGCATCCTTGCTTTTTGGGTTTCCCCTGGCCATGATGATTACTTCACAAAGTTTATCTAATGCCTTTTATTACACTAGATTTGGAGTTTCCTCACCCCTCTGTCTTGCTGTACCATTGTTTCTGTAAGCAGCACTGTTAGGTGCTTCTATGTTCATTTTTCCTCACAATATGATCTGCACAGCGTTGTTGCTAATGTTGCTCTGTTGGGTTCCGGTGATGTGGTCTTCTCAGCAGCAAGCCGTTCATCTCACTGGCCAGGTAGATCATTCTGCGGGCTGGATCGGTTACTGGCAGGTGTTTGCCACAAGGGCTGGAGGTGTAACTTAGTGGTAGAGTCAGCCTCGCAAGGACCTGGGTTCAACTCTAGCACCAAACTATAAATGAATGAATGAATGGACGTCCCAGTGTGGCTGTGGCGTTGTAACATCCTTATAAGCCCCTGGCTGCGTTTGTCTCGTGTTTTTGTCTCGTTTGCTCACTGCGTCCTGCCGCACTTTAACTCGCTCTGTAGGCCAGGCTGCCTCAAAGTCCGTGAGATCCGCCTGCCTCTGCCTCTCAGCGCTGGGATTAGAGGTGTGCGACACCACCCCTGCGTTTTTGCTTATTTCTTGCTTGTTCTTGAGAGATTGTCTTTCACTGTAGCTCAGGGTGGCCCAGAACTCATTATGTATCTCAGGATGGCCTCACATTCAGGGAAATCCTCTTAGGTCAGCCTCCCATGTCCTAAAATTACAGTCTGGGGCCACTGCACCCAGCAAACTGGCAGTTTTTGCTTCTTATTTCTGGAAGCACATGGAAAGAATTCTCTCTGTCAGTGTGTAGCACCTGAGATTCAGCTGTGTTTTGTCTTTGCCGCTGTGTCCACAAGTAACATAGTTATTCAAGGTTTCTTCACTATTAATTTGATACCTTTGTTCCAGCGTTTTACTTCTCTGACTCTGTTATTTAGTAGTGCGTCTTGTCCCGTGTAAGATGAGACTGACTGTGCTCACTCTGAAAGTCTACAGTTTTTGATTGCCAAAGCTGGTTCCTTTGGATTTATTGGGATGCTGGGCATGGTGATGTGCACCTTTAATCCTAGCACTAGGGAGGCAGACACAGGCAGTGAGTTTGAGGCCAGGGTGGTCTACATAATGATTTCCAGGACACACATAACTACATAGTGAGACCCTGTCACAATGCTTCCCACCCCACCCCCCACACCAAAAAAAGTTTTTCCTCTTTGTGGACTTGCAAGATGACCCAGCTGTTAAGAGTACTGGCTGTTCTTTGAGTTCCCAGCATGCACATGATAGCTTATAACTGCCTTAATTCCAGTTCCAGGGGATCCAGTGCCCTTTTCTGAGCCACCATGGGCACCATATATGCATGTATACATACAGGCAGGCCAAAAAAATTAAAAAAAAATTTTTTTAAAGACCTTCCCTTTGTCTTTGGTCTTGTTTAGGTGTTCACATCCTCTGCCCTCCCTCCGTCCCCCATATCACGTTCAGGTTGGTCCAAAACGCCTGAGCTACGTCACCCTCCTGCTCGGCCTCTTTAGGAGCCGGGACTGCCGGTTATCCTTTCTGCATTTACTTTGCTTAGAGTCCAGTTCACACAAAGGCTCCAGCACTGGAGAAGGCTGGGTTTGCTCCCAGCAGGAGAGACAGGAAAGAGAAGGAATGTAAGCATGAAAAGGAACGAGCAAAAAGGAAATTACCCCCATGTTGCCATCGGGAAGCTGCCTCAGAGCTGCCAGTTCAGCTGTCACTTCACCTCTGTCTAATCTGCTTTTTAAAATTTCAGTGACTGTATATTTTTGGAAATACTTCTCCACAAATCTTTTTTGTTACGTTTTTTTCTTCCTTCTCCTCCTGTTTAACATTCATTTACCCGTTTTGGGGGTGGCACAATGCACAGCACGTGTGTAAAGGTCAGAAGGTCACCCCTTCTATTGTAAGGGTTCCAGGGAACGAGCTCAGGCTGTTGGACTTGGTAGCAAAGCACGTTTACCTGTTATGTTTTTTGTTTGTTTTTAAAGATAGACTCTCACTATGTGGTCCTGGTTGGCCTGGAACATACTATGTAGACCGACCATGGTGGACTCGAACTCATAGAGTTTGCCTCTGCTTCTTGAATGCTGGGATTACAGGTGTATATCATTATGCCCAGCAAGTTCTTAATTCCTTCTTTTATACATTCCATCATTTAAATATAATTTTTTAGTGTTCTAAGTTGTTCTAGGAAGCATCTAGCCACAGTATATTACATTTATACACATTCTGGCCAGTTTGGGTTTTAAGTTCAATTTCAAGACTTAATAAGGATTAGTTTCAAGGCCCATCCTTCCAGAGCCTTCCCACCCTTAGAACCAGTCATGGTTAATTTGAGAGATCTGTGCACCATTTTGGGAGGCAGAAATTTGAATACAACCATCCTCAAAATCCTAAGAAAGCAAGCACGTTTTTCTGAATCCTCGAGGCTGGCCTGGGCTGAGGTAGACGTCTGGTGGGAATTCCCTGTACCAAAGGGCACAGCTTTCTGATGTTTAATAGTATTTCAAAAGCACGGGAAGTCATCCCTACTTCTGAGAGGATGCTGAAGACTAGGTCCGCAGACTGGAGAGGCTGGGGAAGCTTGGTAGAGCTGGTAGGACCGAGTCCGTTCGGGCTACTCGCTCTAGCTCCCCTTCCTCAGCAGTCAGAATTCTCAAATACAATATGTCCAGTGTCCGTGTCTACCTTTCCTTAGGGATAGGAGGACATGAAACCAAATCCCTGCCCTCCTCTCCCTGGGAGGGTCTGGACCGACCACCTGTTGGCTGGCTGGTCTTGGGGTGCCGTCTGGGGCATGACTCATCTTCAGACTGCACAGCCATGCAGTGTCACGATGGGCTCACTGGCTGCCCCACTGGTTTGAAATCTGCCTTCCATTTATTGTTTGTATTACTGTTTGAATGGATTTTTGTTCTGGAAATCAGATTTGGCTCCTAGGGGCCATGTGCAGGTCAGATGGCATATGCCTGTGTGCCAGCAGGGTCCTCTGATCAGAGAGTAGACTCGAGTGTTTCAGGGGCAGCTGCTATGTCCATGTGGCATTAGGACAGCTGCCTCTATTCTAAGGCCACTGCCACACTCTGTGTCAGATGAGAGGTTGATCCTTTGCCTTCCTCAGGCCTGATGAAGCCCATGATGCCTCAAGAGTCCCTTAGTGGAACTGGCTGTCGCTCTGAAGATCAGAACTGTGTGCCCTCGCTCCAAGAAAGAAAAGTGACAACCATTGACCCAGCTCCTGTGTGGAGCCCAGAGGGCTACATGGCACTGCAGAGCAAAGGCTACTCACTGGCTCACCTGAAGTCTGCTGACACCCTGGCCATGGATATGCATGTCAGGTGAGCTGACTCTTCCTGCTGCTCTGCGGCTGAAGGAAGACTGCATTCCCCGTGGAGGGTCCTAGAAGAGGCCCCATCCCAGGAGTCTATGCCCGGGTGGGTGGGAAAGAGTGGAAGCAGGTGTGCTTGAGTGCGTGCTGTGAGTGGCTCCTTCTGATGGCCAGGAGGAACCATGGTCATCAAACTGTGGGCATGGGGTAAAGGGCAGTAGGGCAGGCTCACAGGCAGGTGGGTTGAGAGTGGGGTCTGGGCTCGCTCCTCCCGTGTGAGTACAGGAGCTAGCCCTGCCACCCCCAGGCCCAGGCTCACAGACTCCCAGGCTCCAGCTTGTTCATTGCTCCAGGGGACCGCCAGCTCCTCTCTGTCTCCGGGGTGGCGCACTGAGCTTGCCACTGCCATCTCCACGCTCACGGATTCCAGGGGCCACCGAGCGACGTGTCTTAAGCTAGAGCAGATGTTTGCTTATGTTTTCCTTTCTTTTTAAAAAAAACTTTGTTTTTTCTTTAAAAAAAAAAAAAGACAAAAACAAAACTAAGCCCTATTCAGCATGGAAACCAGGAACCAAGCTCCAATCACATTGACTGATTTTTCTGGTTCCTTTTCAGGAATGAAAGGTCTTACTCTGCCTCCCCTGGAAGGTCAGGGGGCATAAGTGCCCAGCGCGATCTCTTTGAGGAGAGAGGGGAGGAGTACTTGAGTGCTTTTGACAAGAAGGCCCAAGCAGACTTTGACAGCTGTATCTCTTCTCAAAGAATAGGCCAGGAGCTTTTATTTCCACCCCAGGAAAATGTTCAGGAGGTGGGTGCTCCTGGGGGTCGTACCCCAAACCTCAGGTGTTCCCCATTGGAGCCTGACTTTGTCCCAGCTGAGAAAAAGCCAGAGTATGGCAGTTGGGGTGTTGGCCACCAGCCGGAGGCTGCCGACACAGCCAACAGTGTCGAGCTGGAGGGGCCCCGGGAGGAGCCATCCTTCCATGTTTCCTCCTGGGAGAAGGAAGGGAGCCCCAAGAAACAGCCAAACCCAGGGCCTGAGTGGACGCCTGAGCCCCGGAGCTCCAGCAGCCAGCACCAGGAGCAGCCGGGCAGGACCCGGAGGTCGGGACCCATCAAGAAACCCGTCCTCAAGGCCCTGAAGGTGGAGGAAAAGGGGAAGGCATTGGAAAGGGCCAGGCAGGGCCTCGGGGAGGAGAGCTCGCAGCTGGCCACAGAGAAAGAGCCCGTGTGCAGGGCAGAAGAGGGTGAAGACGACGAGAACAACCCTGCCCTGGCCAATGCCTCCTCCTCCTCCGCCCTGGAGGACAAGGCCACTGCCCGGGCTGGGTTTGGTCATGAGGCCAGCAAGCTGGATGACGATACGAAGGCTGATAAGACCTGGGGGAGCAGACCCTCCAGGGAGGCCAGCGACCTTCCCCCAACCAAGAGAAACAACTGGATCTTCATTGACGAGGAGCAGGCCTTTGGGGGCCGGGGCCAGGCCCGCAGCCGTGGCCGTGGCTTCAGAGAGTTCACCTTCCGAGGCGGCCGGCCTGCAGGCAGCAGCACAAGTGGTCTGTGCGGCACAGGTGTCCTTGGGGCTCGAAGCTTGTACAGCGGTGGCCAGCGTAGTAGCCGAGGCAGGGGCCTACGTGACTTTCCCCCACCAGAAGACTGCCCCAGAGCCAAGCCCAGGCGACGCATCGCCAGTGAGACCCACAGCGAGGGCTCGGAGTATGAAGAGCTACCTAAGAGGAGGCGTCAGCGGGGTTCAGAACCTGGCCATGAGGGCACACTCCTGGAGCGGGACGAGGGTGCCCTGAAGAAGGACTCCTGGCGCTCTAACAGGACTTACACTGAGGACCAGGGTAGCTTAGACACCCGCAGCCGGGGGCCCCGGGCCTGTGGAAGAGCCCTCCCACCTCGTCTGAGCAATTGCAGTTATGGCCGCAGAACCTTTGTCGCCAAAGAGCCTCTGCACTGGCAGAGCAGGAGCTCAGGCAGCTCCTGGCAGGAGTACAGCACCTCCGATTCATGTGGCCCACGGCGAACCTCTGACAGAGACTACATCCCAGACTCCTACCGACACTCTGACACATTTGGCAGCAGAGTCTTCGAGGACAGCCGCGTGGAGGACAAGCGGTCTTTTTTCCAAGATGACCATGGGGCAGATTCTGAAAACGCAGAGAACAGGCCCTTTCGTCGGAGGCGGCCCCCTCGCCAAGACAAGCCCCCTCGCTTCCGGCGCCTCCGTCAAGAGAGGGAGTCCCTGGGCCTGTGGGGCCCTGAGGAGGAGCCCCACCTGCTTGCAAGTCAATGGCCAGGCCGGTCCAAACTCTGTCCTGGGGACAAGAGTGGTCCTGGAGGTCACAGATCCCCAGAGCTCTCCTACCAGAATTCTTCTGATCATGCTAACGAGGAGTGGGAGACTGCCTCCGAGAGCAGCGACTTCAGCGAGCGTAGGGAGCGGCGAGAAGGCCTTGTGGTTGAGCCGGAAGCACAAGGGGATGGTGGCCTGTCAGGGGCCAATTTGGGTGAGAAGAAGGAGCTGGCCAAGAGGAGCTTCTCCAGCCAGAGACCCCTGGCTGACAGACAAGAGCCGCAAGCTGGAGCCGGGAGGGTTTGGGGAGAAGCCTGTTAGGCCAGGTGGGGGTGAGACTTCCCCCCGCTGCGAGAGCCAGCAGAGTGGGACGCCTCTGAAAGTCAAAAGGTAACATGCCAGCACCATCTCGGGTCCTTTGTCGTTGTCCTGTTTGCAGCAGCACCGAGTCCATGCATGCACGCCCTGCCAAGCCAGGCGGCCATGGCCGCTGTGTGTGAGCGTCTCCATCACTTGCTCCTGCATTGCTTGTCCGCTTCTCCATGGTGTGTCATTGTTGATGTTGTTGTGGCTTGATGAACTAAATCCAAAGTTCTCCATACCCTACTCCCTAGACTCCCTCTTGTGACTGCTGTTCTAGCCCATGTCCCTAAAGGCCAACCTCCAAATGTATTCTCAGCCATACACTGATGGCTATTGCCTTTGTGTGGTGCCTGGTGAGCTCTGGCCACCTTACCAGCTTGTTCCTGCTTGGAGCTGACCAGGAGGCATCACTCACCTTTTGGTTATATGGAGATAGCTCTTGCCCTTAGTGGCCCTGCTTCCCTCTTGCCGCCTGGGCAAGGCTGGAGCCACCAGGAACAGAGCGGAGCAGGCTGGCTGCAGCCCGTGAGCCTGCTTCTCTAGAACTGGAAGTTTTGGGTGGACAGTCTGTTGGGTATTGGCCCATTGCCCCGGCTGTCTATAGGGAGAAGATGGGCTTGCTGCTCAGTCAGTGCCTCATAATGAGGTGCCACATGGAGCAGAGGTTTCACCCCTCCTGTCATAAGAATACAGGGTACACATCTCGGGTGTACATACCCCAAAGAAGTTGACTCACGAAAGTGTCTTTTTAAAGTGTTTGTGTGACCATACTCCAGCATCAAAAAGGCATCATGAATGTGCCCAAGAGCCCTGCTGAGAAAGCCTGTGCTGCTGTTTGTTCTCTGGCTCAGTGCAGAAAGGCTGGTAGCCTTGTCCTGGCTGCATCCACCTATCCCTTCTCCCCACTGCATGCTGAAGGCAGCACGCTGTGGGAGGGAATAGAGTGCGGGAAGGGGATGTTGACAGCGGCCTTCCTCCTGCTCAGATGGAGCCCTGCCCCACAGAACCGGACCAGCACATGGCACACACTGTCCGCAGGCTCTCCTGACCCATCATGGCTCTGTAGAAGGAACTGGAGCTAGATAGCTGCTGTGTCTGTGTGTGGGCCTTGTGCATTTGAAGTTTATTTTCTCGTTCTCTTTCCTAGCCTTCGAGTGTCGGTAAATTCATGAGCTCTTCCTTCCTTTGCAGGTCTCCAGATGAGACCTTGCCTGGGGGCCTTGGTTGCAGTAGTGGAAGCCACTCATCCTATGCTTTGGAGCGGACCACCCATGCCAGCTCCGACAGTCCTGAAACCACCAGGAAGAAAACAGAGAAGGAGGCTGCTGTGGCTGTCCAGAGGGCTGGCGATCAAGAAGAGGCCAGGAATCAGTTTGACCTGGGCTATGGAAGTGAGTCAGGGCTAGACTTGGTTAGAGCGAGGGGAGGTGCAAAACAGCTCAGACTCCTGTCTTAGGATGCTTCCAGCCTTACTGAACCTCCATGACTCTGTATAACTTAAGGGGTATCCAAGGCTCCGGAGTGCTCTGTGGTATGTCCAAGTCCACATGGCCAGCACGAAACAGAACTGGTTTTATGTATCTGCATCTTTAAAGGCAGTCTGTCTTCTCTGTCGTGGTGCTGCCTGAGCACCTCTGGATTGCGCTTGCAATGTCTTGGGTCACACGGGCATGAGAAGGGTTGAGGACCATATCCAGGTTTCATAGGCTCTGGAGAGATTATTCCTTGGTGAGTGGACTTCTTAGCCAAGCATAATAGATATCTATTAGATATTAGGTGCCTGTTGGGTGACTCTTTCCTTATTCTTTGTTGTGACTTTTGGTTCAGATGCAATCATTGACAACTGCGGGTCCAGCCCTGGGGAGGAGAGTGAGGTAGGCTCCATGGTGGGTGAAGGCTTCATTGAAGTCCTGACCAAGAAGCAGCGCCGCCTGCTGGAGGAGGAAAGAAGAAAGAAGGAACAGACAGCTCAGGTGAGGGTCATTTGGGCCAGAGGACAACCCTGGGTGGGAGAGAAGAAGGGAGGAACCAGGTACTTGTCAGTACCTGCTACTTGTCACTACTGTCCTGCAACAGACAGGAGAAAATAGAGTCACAAAGAGACTGATCTGTCCAGGGTCTAACAAACAGCTAGAATGTGACTGAGATCTGCCTTGGCACCCCCTAGTCTTCCTCTTTCCTTAATGCCCCAGTCTGGTTGGGTGACTTCTGTTCCTGCAAGTCTCGGACCAGGAACCCTGTGCAAAAATACTTGAGACTGTGGACATGCATACAGCCCTGCTGTCGGCCTGCTCCTGAGGCCAGTCTGGTTATCCTGATAGTATACCCTGTGTCTGAGGTTTTGAAGACAGGTGTCAGGACCTCAAACTAGTTCAGGTGGTGGTGTGATCCAAGATGCTTTTCCTAGAAGAATTGTCATCTGTCTTATCTTAGACTAGACTTCATCACCCCCTTTTTTCCTGTAGGTGCCTGTCAAAGGTCGAGGCCTTTCATCACGTATTCCTCCTCGATTTGCTAAAAAGCAGAACAGCCTGTGTCTGGAGCAAGGCGATGTGGCCATGCCTGGCAGCAGCCTGGGCACCGAGATCTGGGAGAGCAGCAGCCAAGGTGAGGTGGGTGCCCGGCTCAGCAGAGGCAGGGGCTCTTCCCCGAGAGTCACACCTTTGAGCCAGGAGTATAAATGGATTGTTACCTACTTCCTGGGCCCCAGCAAAGCCAGTGTTGTACGGCACCTGAACTGACTTGCTGCTGTAGGCACAGGCTGGTACTGCATCCCTGGCTCCAGTACAGTAGACTAGTCGAGCATTCTGTACTTATGGCACCCTAGAGGAGGCATCGTATTTCCTTACCTAGTGGAAGAATGACAGATGGCCAGTAGGGAGTTGGGGAATGCCCTTCCCCAACAGGAAGAAAACTCTGTGAGTCCCTCCCTAATGTTTACTGTGGAAGAGCAAAGTTCAGACCAAAGTAAGTGTACCTTCCTTCATAAAACTTTTATTCTCTTAAAGTGTTTTTGCTTTTTATGTCCCATTCAAAGCTACGCTTCTGGTGAACTTTTCTTAAAACACAAAGCCATTCCAATTGATCGGGTTCTTCAAAGCCTGCTTTGAGTGGGTCATACACAACAGTGATCTTGGAAGAATGTGTAGTTGGCTGGAAGGATTTCTGTAGCTTGAGGGGAGCTAGGAGAGCCCACCCCATCCCTGTTTCCTGCCTCATTTGTTTGTTTGCTTGATTGTTTTTTGAGACAGGGTTTCTCTGTTGTAACTCTGGCTGTTCTATAACTCACTCTGTAGACCAGGCTGGTCTGGAACTCACAGAGCTCCACCTGGCTCTCTCCCAAGTGCTGGATTAAAGCCATGTGCCACCACCGCCTGGCACCTGCCTCATTTTTATGCAGAGCATCAGAGTCCTGCATAATGATAGCTGACCCCAGGCACATGCCACAGTGGGTGACTTGTGTTCCTGCAAGTCTGCTTCTTCATAGTTGTCACCCTTTCTTGTGTCCTGGTGAAAACCTTGGGTATAGTATGTTGCAAAACAATACTAAGTGGTATTCTACCCTGGTAGAAAGAAAAACGATGGGGGCTGGAGGTGTGGCTCAGAGATGGGGCTTTCGCTTAGAATGCAATAAGAGTTTTCAGCAGCATCACAATCAATGTCAAAAAATACTGGCAGCCAGATTGGCATGGCAGCATGCACCAGACTAAAGAGCAGTGTCTCAGGTATTCAGACTAGACCCTACATGTGGCTTCAGAGCGCATCCTATACGTATACGTTTTCCTGGGCTCAGGCACTGTGGCACTTTAGTTGGGTTCTAGGAAAGGTTTGTTAGCTTACTGAATTGAGCTGTATCTGCCTGGATTCTTTCAAAGACTTAAACTGCTCACTTTAGTTGTCTTCAGTGTTAAAGAGTGTCAGCATAGTAAGACTGATGGAGAATTGAAGTAATATAATGCCAGCTAGTGTAGCTGAGTTTGGTGGCACATACCTTTAATCTCACCAACTCGGGAGGCAGAGACAGGCAGATCTGTGAGTTCAGGTTAGCCAGAGCTATATAAGACCCTGTCTAAAAAACAGAAAAACACCCCCCCCCAATAGTATAAAGTCAGTGAGAGTCCAAGCAGGGATTTTTTTTTCCCTTTTTTTTTTTTTTTTTTTTAATTTAATCTGAGGATGCTGGTTGTTGAGGGGAGCTCTCATACCAGTCCTCATGTGTCAGATTCATCACGAAAATCTGTGTGTGGAGGAATATGCAGAGCATCTGGGGTGGGTTCCATAAGCTTGTCTTCTCAGTTGGTGCCCTCTCCAGTGGAAAGGAACTCAGATGCTCATGTCTTCCAGACTGCCCATTCCTCTTTGATGCCCTGACTCTCTGTCTCCTTTCCTTGGCAGCCCTCCCTGTGCAGGGTGCAGCCAGTGACTCATGGAGGAAAGCTGTCACTGCCTTCAGCAGCACTGAGCCTGGCACGTCAGAGGTGAGTGCTGCTGTCACCGGCGTGCCCTGGTGCCACAGTGCATTTACTGGTCACTGGGCTGTACAAGGGCCCTCGCTTGTCTTCCTCTTCAGCCTGGTCTCTGGTTTATATGTGGTGCCTGCATGAGCAGAGAGACCCCCAGATAGGGAGCTGGATTGAGACCAACCTTTGGGCTGGTCTTGGCTGGCACCTGTATGCTTTGAGTGAAATGAGTTTGGCAGCCTTGTCTTAGGCTCATGCAGTGTCTGGTGGTCAAGAGCTTGGTAGGATTGGTGCATTCGTTAAGCTCGGTATGTGTGCCACAAGCCACTGTCACCAGGTCAGGGCCCTGGTCAGGACTGGAGTTTGGAGAGGAGGTTGGAAGCTGGGGAGGAATGCCAGTTCTGCACACAGGCATGTGCTTTGCAGTTTGGGGATAGGGCTCTAACCCATTTTGTGCTCCGCACAGCAGGGTTTTAAGAGCAGCCAGGGAGATAGTGGCGTTGACCTGAGTGCCGAATCTCGGGAGTCGTCCGCGACCTCCTCACAGCGCAGTTCCCCGTATGGTACTCTGAAACCAGACGAGATGAGTGGGCCTGGCTTGGCAGACTCCAAGGCCGACAGCCTCAAGGACCAAGCTCAGAAGCAGTCTGAGCACAAGGTAACCTGGAAGTCCCCTATGTGGTGGCCAGGGCCTGGGTAGAAGGGGTCCTTTGTCTTGTCTTCCTTGATGCCAAGGGCACGTGGAAGCTAGATATGTGTCTCAGCCTCTCTGCTTTCCAACCAAGGACTCAGAACAAGGCTCTGGACAGAGCAAGGAGCACAGACCAGGACCCATCGGCAATGAGCGGTCTCTAAAAAACAGAAAGGGCTCAGAGGGGGCTGAGCGGCTGCAAGGGGCCGTCGTCCCGCCTGTTAACGGGGTGGAGATTCATGTGGACTCCGTACTGCCTGTTCCACCCATTGAATTTGGAGTCAATCCAAAAGTGAGCTTCACCTTTACTCTTTTCTTCCTCTTTTAATCTTAAGTGGGTACTTAGGGTTGTCTCCTAGGGGAAAAGGGACGATAGGAGCCGAGCATTATTTTGGGAGAGAGTTGGTGCAGAGTCAGGGATGGGCAGATGTTCTTGAATTGCTTTATAGATGACCTTTCTGGTCCAGCTGGGCTCAGTGGGTGGGAAAAGACAAGTCAGGTGGCTTCCTTGCTCCTGTGTGGTCATCTCCGTCTTGAGTGGTTCTGGTGACTGTTGCATAGTGGATTTTAAGTTGCCGAGACAGTCTTGTTGATGTGGTCCAGTGATGGGTGAGCTGGGCAGGCTCAGACACTGTATGCCCTTCTTTTCCAGGACTCTGATTTCAGCCTGCCACCTGGTTCTGCTTCTGGTCCTGTAGGGAATCCAGTTGTCAAGCTTCAGGATGCCTTAGCTAGTAATGTAAGTCAGCATGTCCTCCTCTGGTTCTGCCTCGTACCTGCGCCAGCAGCTCTGTGGTGTGACTGTTTCTAGCCATACCTAGGTTTTAGGACATTGGCTGGAAGTGATATCAGTCCTCTTAAGGTCTTCGTTATTTGGCTTGCTTTAGCTCCAGTCTCCATGTTGTGCCAGCTGTGGTGCAGACTACTCTCCCATCTTGGTGGTAGGGAATGCATCCAGGATAGGCACTCTAACACCGAGCCACACCTCCCCATCCCCAGACTTGCCTTTCATGGCTAGTGGGTGACAATGTCTAAGTGAGAGGTGTCTCCTGGAGGCTGGTCTCCCTCACTGGCAGGTACCATAGTGTGTGAATGCCATGCCCACTGGGTTCTGTGCACTCAGGGAGATCTGTCCTCTGTAGATCTGCAGGATGAGGGAGGACAACCAGGCAGCATTCCCAAGAGAGTTGGAGGAGGAGCTCTAGTGCTTCAGAATGTTGCCAGGCATTGAATGAGAACAGTTGGATTTCAGTGTGTTTAAAAGGCTATGTTAGCCAGGTCTCCTCACTTTGGGAATTGAGTGAGTTGTTACAATTGGCTAGTGAGCCCAGTGCTCTGGGGTTCAGTTGCTGCATTTCCCACTTGTGTTAGGAGGGCCCAAAGAGCCGAGTTACAGCCACCACTCTTTTCTGTCTGGCCTGGCCGCCTAGTCCTAGCCAGACAGTAGATTTCTGCCAAACCAGTGCTTGCTTCTTGACAGCTAGTCCTTTTCTGTATTGCGGGGACATGACTGCGGAAGGTTAGTGGACTGGGGTGTGGAGGTGACTTCTGTCATGGAAACTGATCTCTGTAGCCTGCTCTACCTGAGTCCTGGTCATGGTGGTCTGTTTGGATGAACAGCTGCCCTGTGGCTTTCCTTCTCCCCTTTCCAGGCAGGACTGACGCAGAGTATTCCCATCCTTCGACGGGATCACCACATCCAGAGAGCCATTGGCCTCTCTCCCATGTCTTTCCCCACCGCAGACCTCACACTGAAGGTAAAGCCAGGCCTGAGCTGGGCTAGGGCCCTCCTCCCCAGCACCTACCTCAGCTGTAGAGAGGTGGAGGGGAGCCCTCCTGCACCTGTGGCTTAGACTCTGCTCTCCCCTGATGTCCTCGGTAGTAATATACATCCCTCCCCTCCTCTTGCTTCCAAAGATGGAGTCTGCACGCAAGGCTTGGGAAAACTCCCCCAGTTTGCCGGAGCAGAGCTCTCCAGGAGGTGCAGGCACGGGCATCCAGCCTCCATCCTCTGTGGGTGCCTCCAACGGGGTCAACTACAGCTCCTTTGGTGGAGTGTCCATGCCACCCATGCCTGTGGCTTCTGTAGCGCCTTCTGCTTCAATGCCAGGTATCACATCCCCTGAGCCAGGCTCAGGAGCCTTCTCCATCTGCTACTGAGAGAAGCTGGATTAACAGCCCCGTGCTTTCACTTACAAAGCATGACACTTGTTTCTAGTCAGGTAGTTACAGCTTCCCGCATGCTGTGGACAATGTAATTCCTGCTCTGTGTGGGAAGCAGGATCGTGGGCCATAGGCAGACACTTGGAATTTCCAGAAAGGATTGAGTAGAGGTACGGCTTTGAGTCAGACTCTGGCCAGTGCCAACGCCCTGGAGAGCCACTCACCTTTCCTATAAAGCAGGCCAGTGATACTGTGCCATGGGGTAGTCTCACCCACGAAGCAAGGGGTTACTTGCACCCTCCCTCTGGTAGCCATTTTGATTCTTACTGTCATCATGCTTGTTACTGGGGATTTTGAGGGCCCCGCTGCCAAGGTCTCAGTGATGTGGTTCCAATAGATCCTTCTGACCCTCCACTGTGGACTCAAAGCAGGGAGATGAAGAAGACAGTGACTGAGAGACCAAAGCAACTCTCTTCCATAGTAAATAGTCCTCCCAAAAGCCCAGCACAGCTGGCAAGTGGTTAAGTGGTCAGGTGTTCTGCTCTTGCACCTGCCTCGGTTTCCTGAGGTGTGTGCTACAGCAGAGAACCGCACACCTCTGCTCACACACCCTCAGTCCCACTGAGTCTCCTAGGAAACATGGCTGTGTGTTACCGGAGACTTGACCCTTTTCTTCTTTGTCTGTATTCTGTCTCCAGGCAACCACCTGCCACCTCTGTACCTGGATGGCCACGTATTTGCAAGTCAGCCCCGACTGGTTCCTCAAACGATACCTCAGCAGCAGAGTTACCAGCAGGTGAGGGTAGCAAGTCAGGTGGCCAGAGGTCAGAGACAGCGTGGCTGTGTTCACTCTCTGCATTTCTTTGCTGGTGATCTTGTCCCCTGCCCTATGCGATACATACCCAGCACTGGCAGACCATGGCACCCAGAGAATTTAAAGAATCTATGAGAGATAAAGAGGCATGGTGTAGACACCCTAGACACTAGACACTTTCATGTCTCTGAGCTGCAATAGGATTGCGTTGATAATGGGGGTCTTGAAGGGCCTGACGTACAGAAACCGGCAGGGTGTGGCAGACTGTGCTGGAGGCCAGTGTGTTTTGGAGCCTTCATTCAGAGGCTGGTGCTGGCCTACCATACATCCCTAGCAGTGTCTCTTCCTAGTACGAGTCTCCAGTCCAGACAGCTCTTAAGACATGTTATGTTGTGTTTACTTTTCTAAGATCTTGATCCAACTAGATGGATCTTAGTGCCCCCTTTTTGATGTAAAGGTTTGTTTTTGGGTATGGGTATTTTTTTGCCTGCACGGATGTATATGTGCTATGTTCATATACTGCCCATAGAGGCCAGGAGGAGGCATGGATCCTCTGGAACTACTTACAGGCAGTTGTTAGCAGCCATGTAGGTGCTGAAAAGTAAACCTGGGTCCTCAACAAGAACAGATGCTTTTAATCACTGAGTCCTCTTTCTAACCCTTTTCTTAAGATTTTGAGTTTCACTCTATAGTCGAGGCTGGCCTCTATTTAGCCTTGGCTGACTTGGAACTTGAAGTCCTTTCTAGTCTCAGCCGCTCAGGGGCTGATACTACAAGTGTGAGATACCATACATACCCAGCTTGTATATATCCTAAAAAGGATGCTCAAAATCCACTCCCACTGATGTGTGGCTAGACTCATTTCCACTGCCGCGCAATGTTCCAGAGTTAGGGCTACACCATGCCTTGGTCTTGACTGATCTTTTGCTGTGGGAAGCCAAGTCAGATGTGCCAGAATGTGAGCTTGCCTGCTGGGCCAGGACTGGGTGGAGGTGGGGAGGCATGTTGGGGACAATGCAGTCATCATCTGGCTCCTGTTCACAGGCTGCCACTGCCCAACAGATCCCGATCTCCCTCCACACATCTCTGCAGGCCCAGGCTCAGCTTGGGCTGAGGGGCGGGCTCCCCGTCTCTCAGTCCCAGGAGATCTTCAGTTCCCTGCAGCCTTTCAGGTGAGAGCGGCCGGGTTTCAGAGCTCCATGCTGCCTCCTACGGTTGCTTGTACTCCTCTGCTCTGGGCCATGGACCAGGTTATCAGATGCTCTCCACTCCTTCCCAGTCCACCACAGACTCCTGCGGGACCTGTTCCTTTTCCCCGGGACCTGTTCCTTTTCCCCGTGCCCTTCCCTTTACCCAGCACCACCACTACCCCTTTCCCTCTAGCTTGCTCTTTCAGTGTACATAATGGCTTCAGCCTCGGGCATCATTGGGTCTTCCTGGGCCTGCCACAGCTTAGATATGTTCATGTTTCCCAGGTCAGCAATATCAGGCTCATCCAGATTCCTGAATCATTTTCAGGGGAAGCAGGGATCTGTTAGTGTGCCCTCAGTCCCTGTGCTCACCAGTGTTGAAGACAGTAGTGTGCTTGTTCACCTGATTCTGACTCCTTCTGGCTTTTGCAGGTCTCAGGTGTACATGCACCCCAGCCTGTCACCGCCCAGCCCTATGATTCTTTCTGGGGGCACTGCCTTGAAACCCCCATACTCTGCGTTTCCCGGCATACAGCCCTTGGAGATGGTAAAGCCACAGTCTGGCTCACCCTACCAGCCCATGAGTGGAAACCAGGCCCTGGTCTACGAGGGCCAGCTTGGCCAGGCTGCTGGGTTGGGCGCCTCCCAGATGCTGGATTCCCAGCTCCCGCAGGTCAGTTTGGTTTCTCACTAGCCTCCTCCCTTGACTCAGCTGCCTCTTGAGTGTGGTGATGTTCAAATGTGTGTCTCAGCTGCAGAGACTCTTCTATCAGTCCCCACACCACTGAGTTCTCCTGACCTCCCCATCCTCTAGGCCTCTCTAGACACATTTGCAACCCCCAAATGGAGGCTGTGGGAATGGAAATGGGACAGGTGTCTTCTTTGTTCCTCCAGTCCTTCCAGTTCCCATTTCCAAGCCTGAGTCCTAGACTGCCTGGCCTACCCTATCCACATAGGAGTTTACCACTGCCAGATCCATCATTGCTCCCTGACTTCCTCAACCTTGGTCCCCGCGTGGCAGCAGAGTGGGCCCATCCTTCTGTCGGCACCTGGCTTGCCTTCTTACTCCATCTAGGTGCTCCTGTACCTGCCCATATTGTAAGAATCATGCGTGGTTACCGTCTCTGCGTTTCTAACTAATGACTCCCAATGGTCCAACACCAAGTACTTCCACCCCGCACTATTCCAGACCCTGCTCTCCTCTCAGCCCTGTGGTGTCGCTTCTATCCTCTTCCCTAGAAGTAGACCCTCAGGGCCATGCACACCTTCTATTTCCTCCTAGCAGCTGCTCCCCCGTGTCCACCCCCCACCCCCTTGCTTTGCTTCCCATCCCCAGAGAAACAGATGGTGATGGTCCATAAAAGCATCTTGGCTCTAGGAAGTCCCCCTTGTCCTGCTCAAGGCTACCCTAGCAAGTACACATCTCTTTCCTGTCAGTGTAGAGCTGGGCTTAGTGCTGCCTTCTTGAGGGGTCCTCTTTGGACTGTACCCCTAACCATCCCATCACAGCATCATCCAGTTGCCCTGACTCTTGAAGTCATCTTCAAGGCATTATTCCCTGGCTCTCCTGTCTCCTCAAACCCTCTTCCTTCCTTTTCCCTGCCCGTCTCCCATCTAATTGTGGGTGTGCCTTCATTCTTATCTTTGCTCTCCTTTCTGGTCATCATCACCCAAGCATTGCTCATTCCCAGATTCATTTCTTCAACCCCGAGTCCCCGACTGTGGCTGCCCAGCGCTGCCATTTTATACCTGTGGCAGCTCCAGCATGCTGTGTCCAAGACATGCGTTCCCTCCGTCCTGCTCATCCACCCAGTCCACATTATGCTCCATCTTTCTTCTCCCACCCTCTCACTTCTGGTCCTTAAGCTGTTCCTGTCACTCTGTGCAGTGCCACTGCCCACCGTGACCCCACGCCATGATGGTTCTGCAGGGTCTTAGTCTTTGCCTCACTTTTGCCCCCCATCCTCAATAGCCTGTGTAGTGAGGCAGCAGCCAGGCTGTCCTCATGAGCCAGGCTGTCCCCTGCCCAGGTGTCACTCCTGCTACTTTACTCTTCCCTTGCTAGCTCTGCTCTGAGGCCCTGGTGCTACCACCATTCTCAGTGATGTGGTTCCAGAGAGCTCTCTGACCCTCCACTGTGGGTTGAAGGGAGATGAAGAGGACAGTGACTGAAAGACCAAGTGACCTAGCCCTGCCTCAGTGCTCCACTGCCCCTCAGTCTTGTTCTGGGTCCAGGACGTGACCACTTGAGCCTTGTGGACACTGTTGTCCTACTGTCTGGCATGCTCCAGGCTCTCTGAAGCACCAATTTGGTCTTGTTTTTGGCTGCCATTGATGCAAAAAAGTATGCTTTGCATCTTTGTGCCACACAAAGGGGTATAAGGAAAGACGTCTGTGCAGCTTTCATGTGGGGGAAGCCCTCTGCTGTCTTCCTCCTAGCCTGCGCTGTAGCATACAGCTGTGTTCAGCATTTCGCAGACATGGTTCTCTCTGTCACTGCTCATGTCTGATGATGTCTGTGGCTTCCCCAGCACCTTTTGTTTGGTGAAGGCTCCAAGGCCTGAGGACACACAGCTACCTGCAGGTGCAGAGACCACTCAAGAGTGATGTATACACTCCCAAAGGCACGCTTTAGCCTTCTCCATAGTGTCCATTCTGCCCCCTAACTGTCTGTCACCCAACAGCTCACTATGCCGCTGCCTCGATATGGCTCTGGGCAGCAGCCACTGATCCTCCCACAGTCCATTCAGCTGCCACCAGGACAGAGCCTCTCTGTTGGGGCCCCTCGAAGGATTCCTCCACCTGGCTCCCAACCACCAGTCCTGAACACCAGCAGAGAGGTAAAGGTGGTCTCAGAGATGGGGGGGCTTTGTCTAACTACCACTGAACTACTATCACAGAAAGTGCAGGCTCCTGGTCTCAGTGGACTATGGCTTTCTCGTACTGCAAAGTCCTCAAAGTCCCAAACACCAGAGCCTCCTTGCTTATGTATATACTAGTCAGGAAGACAGGCTCTGGCATGTGCCAAACTACCAAGCAGCAAGGAAGGTGTGGAGCCAGTGCCTCAGCCAGTGGAGAGGAGCCACCACAGATGCAGGACCCAGACACTTGAATAAGGACAGGAGTCTGCACATACCAGCTCACTGGGGCTCTAATGTGGCTGAGATCTGGGTGTGTATCCACAGAGCAATTGGTCCCCCATGGTTGTGCAGATATTTTTCTGTCTATCTTTCAAGGCAAGAGTCCTGGCTTAGGCGTGTAATCCTAGCACTCAAAGCTGAGACGGGGATTGGGAGTTTGAAGACAGCCTTAGCTGTGGAGTTAGCCATAGTCTCAAAGAAGGAATAAACACTAGGAGTCGGCCCTCCCTTGAGCCTGGGTTGGGGCTGGGGTGCCCAGTGTGGGCTAGGTTGTCTCAGGCTGCTGAGTGACTGTTGCTTCTTGGCTACTCTAGTCCGCTCAGATGGAGCTGAAAGGCTTCCACTTTGCCGACAGTAAGCAGAATGTTCCTACCGGAGGCTCCACACCATCCCCACAGGCCTACAGGTAAAGATGAGCCTGGGGTTGGGACTGCTGAGTGTTCGGAAGTTGCTCCAGAGAGCCCATGGGTCCAGGGAGATTGGAAGATTAGCCCCCTTCATATACCTGAATGTCACTGAAGCATCCCTGTGATATGCTTGTGTTTTAGTTAACTGTAGCAAAGTGAGCCCTAGGGAGACTGGATTTGTTTCTAATCTGCAGAGTAAGATGCTCTGAGGAGTGGGAGAGTCCCTGCCATGGTCTCCTGTATCCAAACTCATCCTCTGTCCCCTATCAGAGAACTTTTTGATGCTGGGTGTGGGTGGCCTTTCTTCCCGTGCCACAAACTGCTACTGCTATGGGCTTTCTTGGTATGGGTCTCCACCTCTAATAACTATCAAGCCAGGTTCTCCTTGGCTTGATTCAGTGGAATCTGTTGGTTCTTAATCCCCCATGCTGGGTTGGGAATGCAACTCTGGCCCTGATTTCCTGTGTTAACACACAGTGGGACAGACACACCCATAGTGTCTTTAGAGGTCATTCAGCAACATAACTACAAATAGCCCTACCGGCTGTGTTCCACTTTTACTATGACCATTCGGCCTGACACTAGTATATTCGGCTTGAGTTTCTTCCTCTATCCTTTTCCTCAAATCATTTCCACAAAAATAGGATTCGTGAAGACCCCTCAGTTCATTATTTTCTTGCTGTTGTGATTTTTTTGATTGTGTAACAAAACATTTTGTTTTGCTACCATTGCTTGGCAGAAGGCCCATATAGCAGAGCTGTGTGGAGGACAGCGTAGCACAGTGTGCATGTGGAGGGGCGGAGGGGGAGGCGACTTTCAGAAGGAGCACACACCATAGTTCTGTCTGCCCAGTATGACTGCAGTAGCTTGGGCGTGGTAGGTCGTGGGTGGGGAAACAGCTTCATTCTTGGAAGAAACTGCTGGCCCTTTATCTGAAGACTGAAAATATTTGGGAGTGGGAAAGGACCGAAAATGTTTTGTCATCATTCCTAAGCAATATAGTGTAGCTACTCTACTATCTACATAATGTTTGCAAGCAACCTAGAGAGGATTTTTCAAGTATATAGGAAGAGCTGGGAGTGTGGGTCAGTGAAACTCATGAGGCCTTATGTTCCAACATACACGGAACCAAAAGAAAAAAGCATACTGCAGAATGTGGCTAGGTCACATGTAAATACCATGTTAACTTTATCTGAGGGGTTTGAACCTCCATAGTTTGTTACGGTATCTGTGGGGTCCTGGGGACAATCTCCGAAGAGACGGAGGGGCTTCTGGATGTAGAAAACACAGGCATCATGGTGATTGGAAAGATTGCTATGGCTTTTAGATGGTATAGAGTTTCCCAAGGTTTTCTGCAAATGGGGCAACTGAACTCCTTACAAAAAGGAGTTCTTGGGCAGAAATTCCAGGGGTATGCTGTCTCCAAGATGGCTTTTAAGGGCATGGTGGTACCCAGCACTACACAGCCCCACACACCCAACGGCTTCATCTACCTCTGCCCAGAACTGTTTCTGACAGGACCTTTTTCTCATGAAATCTAAAAGAGGTTGTAGATTTCCTCCCTTTTCCCAACAAATGAAGATGAGGAAAACCCCTGGTACAGTTCCTTAGTGTTGGGCTCCCCGTGTACACTGCTCCCCGGCCCACGGATGGCTACTGTCTGTCTAGAGCTCCTCTCCTGGGTGTGCTCCCTGGAAGTGCTGAGGGACACTGGTAACCACTCTCCTCCACATCTGCATTCTCAGCTGTCTCGAGTCTGTGTTTTCTGTCTGATAGGGCCTCTGGCTAGA
Organism: Cricetomys ansorgei; assembly: GCA_026225945.1. Taxonomy (NCBI): domain Eukaryota; kingdom Metazoa; phylum Chordata; class Mammalia; order Rodentia; family Nesomyidae; genus Cricetomys; species Cricetomys ansorgei. The sequence continues at coordinate 1,694,713 of JAMJFZ010002981.1, forward strand.
GGGCCCTCCCTAGCTTGTTCTGCCTCCGTGTGCTGCTAGGCTTGACTCCATCTCTGTGGTGACACATGTGTATTCTCAACCCTGCCTTTGGTTTTTTCAGGCCTAGCTCTGCTAGCCCCAGTGGGAAGCCCTCTGGATCAGCAGTTAACATGGGCTCTGTGCAGGGACACTACGTTCAACAGGTAGAAGATGGCTTCCCAGACCCTGCAGCCCTGCACACTTAGGCCTGTCTCCCAGCGCCAAAGGAGAGGGGACTGTCCAACTGATGGATGCTTTTTACTAAGGGAAACGTGCCCTAGTGCTTACAGCTGGGCCGCCTGCGTCCCTCCTGGCAAAGGCACTTTTCTTGATGGGTGTCTGGATCCTTCTTTGTCCTGCAGAGAAGGGAGGATACTGGTTCCCACAGGAAGTGATGCCAGAAGGTGTACTACCCCAGCCTTTTGGGGCTATCATGGCGCTATAGGAGACACAGTGTTAGGCCTGGGTTAGCTCAGAGCTGGGGTGTGTGTGTGTGCTAGCTCTAGTGAGTGGCGTGGCATGTCTGTCTGCCTGGGTGGGATCATAGATAGGGTGCAGCTTCCCCCACTTTACAATGAGGATTTCTCAGTCTTTCCCTGTAAGCCCTTTTCTCTTCCTCCTATGAAGCTGGGCTGAGGTTCCAGAGCTCAGGACCTCGGTCAGACTGGAGCTTGATACATTTGTCACTGGCAGGTAGAGGTGTGAGGGTGAGCGCTCTTTTCACCACCACCCTTTCCAGTGTTCCTTGGAGGTCATCGCTCGTGCTGTGGGATAGGTTTCTCAACCTTTCTCCCAGAGCTGAGCATAACTCAGTGGTTTAGTACCGGCCTAGCGTGTGAGGCCCTGGATTCCATCCTCAGCATTGACAAAAAAAAAAAAAAGAAAAATCACCCATCAAAGCTTCCTCCCAGAACTGAGACCAAGTGAGGAAAAGAACCACACTGGTGACCCTTTAATGGTCTCCACTGTGCAGAGCTGCAGGCTAGTGGAACCCTGACTGGGAATCTCAGTTCTAACAGGGTCCTGGGGAAATACAGTTACTCAGAGGCACTTGGGATGGGCGCTTAGAATCACGGGCAAAGACCTGGGAGATCCAAGTTGGCCCCAGCATCCCTCTACAGATAGGTGGGTGCCAAGGCCTGTGGGGGAGACTGATCTGCTGAAGGGGCTGTTTGCTTGCCAGTGGGGCACAGGGTACACTGATTTGAAAAGGTCCTTCCTTTCAGCCTTGGGACCTAAAATGCTGCACCCAGGATGTGCTATGGCTGAATTCTCTGTAGAGGACCCAGAGTCTTCGTGACTCTGAATCACTGCACTCAATGTCCGTGGGCGGGATCGGGCAGTTCTGACTGTAGTCCAGGCTCCTCTCTGGTCTCTTGAGGGTAGCTTTTGATCTGACTCAAGAGCAGGAAGGGAGTGGTCTCTATACATTTTACCCTGCAGTCATTTCGATTTTCCTGTCCATCTGTACAAAGGCAAAGCGAGTGGATGAAAAACCCAGCCTGGGAACCGTGAAGCTGCAGGAAGCCTCCTCAGCCACCTCCCAAATGAAGCGAACTGGAGCGATCAAGCCTCGGGCAGTCAAAGTGGAAGAGAGCAAAGCCTGAAGGTGCCTGGCATCTCTTGCCTCACCCTAATAGGGATGGTGCACCACAGCTAGCCTGGACAGCTACCACCTGGGACCTCACCAGATCCGGCATCCCACTGTCCTACCACCTGGCCTGGACAGAGCTCTCTTCCGCTCCCGAAGGCTCCTGAAAGCTCCATCGTCAGCCAGCCTGCATTGTGGATATATGGCATTGACCTGCTTGCTTTGGTACAAAAGAGCAGACTTATTCCTTCCTGCCCCTCTGCCCAGTGACTGTGGAGTCTCCTGTGCAGTGCAGACCTGCTCACCCGCCCCATTCCCCAGGCACAGTGGTTTGACAGCAGGGTCATTTTAGCTGGAGGCTTTTTGTTTTAAAAAGCAGCTAAGGTTTTTACAAAGGGGAAAGGAGAACAAAACGCTAACTACGTCTGTATAGCTGAACTTTTATACGTTCCTTGCTGTCCTCTCTCTGCCACTGTCCCTAGTGGTCTTTATCTCTGTCCTGTTTGACATGTCACAGCGCTACATTAAGAGGTGATTCTTAGGAATGCCCCCAGTATACACAGTTGGCTAACCTCTGGAGTTACTGAGGATGTGGCTAGACCCTCTGGTTGGCCCCGCAATGCCTTGGGCACCGTGAGTTTGGTGAAACGGGGTAGGTTGGTATCTGAGTTCAGTTGCAGCCCACTGGCCTAGAGTTACTATTTCAGCTTAAGAATTATTGTTCTAGGCCCTTCTGAAGTCATTGGACACACTGAGTATTGGGTACAGAGAGGAACTGTGGCTAAGATGGCCAAGCCACAGGCCCCACTTGGGGACTGTGTATCTGAGGATCCACACCTTGGCCCCCTGGGCTGCTGTGTTCCACCTCATTTCCTTTCCTCTTCTTTCTGGAGCCTGCTGTGTCCCCTCTGTATCCCTGTCCATCTATCCCTCACAGCTTATCACCAAAATCAGCACAAAGACATAGATGGACATCATTTGTCAAATCTGCAACAGGAAAGGCAATGTCACATTTACCTTATGTCCTTCACTCCTAGCAACAGAGTAGGGTGTTAGGGGTAGGGTTGCCAAGCAACAAGTGTTACCCATTCATTAAGACAACTAACTGGTCAGGGTCAAGGTATAAGTGGCCTGCAGATAAGGCCATGCAGCCTTCCTAAAAGAATGGTGTCTTAGAACCACCCCTTGCAGGTTTTGTGTGAGCTCCTATATGCTGGGCATTTTAGCTAAGAACAAGGAAATTTCCATTGCTCAGAGGAAAATGAAGGGGAATTCAGGCTGCTCAGATGCTCTTAGGAGTCCTAATTAATCACCCACATGGGGATGCTGAAGACCACCTGCCTAATCACCCACATGGGGATGCTGAAGACCACCTGCCTCCGAGAGCTTGCAGTTGGTGGCAGGGATGGGACCAGCCTGTGGGTGTGAGAGCTCTTGGGCTGTGTAGAGTCCAGGGAAGAAGCATCTTAGGAGTTCTAAGTGGCTTCATGTCCCTTTATTGGTTGTTAGAAGGAAGCAGAAGTTAGCTTCTCTGAGCAGGCAGTGCCACACTGTGTCCACAGTTTCCAGGACAGGGCAGGGTTCCTGAGAAGGTGTATCTGTAGCGCCCAGCACCTCTCCTCCCCTTCTTGCCTCTGCCCTCTACTCACTTGTCTTTGTCCCGTTTCTACTCTTGCATCCCTTCTCAAAAGCATTGCCCACTTAGGAGTCCCTGGCACAGATCTGCCTGTGTCCCTCATCTGCTGTTCTGCTCCCCCTGGAAGTATCTGGTGTCGCAGTGATTGAGTCCTTGCCCCACTGCCAAGCTCCACCCTGATAAGTCTATCAGTAAAAGCCACAAACAGTAACCCCTATCTGTCCTTAGAAATGCGGCCAGGCCCACCTCACCTAATGCTGGCGGGCATTATGATTCAGAAGAAACATTTTCTCCTTCAGAATTCCACAGTCCTGGATGCTGTTACAAACTCAAGATGTGCCCTTTAGGTGAACCTGCTGCAGAATGGCAGGACTTCCTGTTTGAGAAGAAAAATTAGGAGGTCACCTGTTCTCAGTCCTTTCTCTCACCCTGTATTTCCTGCTTCCCGCCCCAAATAAAAACAACACTAGAATTTATTTATATGTATTGATGTTGTAGGTCTAGATGGAAAAAAAAGTAAATGTCCCACTGCTCTGTTTATATAATGTCTGAATTACTCTGTGCAGGAAAGGCCAGGAAATTGCATGTGAAGTTTGGCGTGCTCACCACCTCTGTGACCTCAGCTGCGGACTCTGCTCCTCTGAGGATACACATTTGCAATTAGACTCTGGGGACAGAGGGCAGGCTTCAGGCCCCTGAATATCCTCAACCTTGTATGATCTGGTCAAGCTAAGTTTTTAGTGCAGAGATGTTTTTAAGGTGCAATATCTCTTCATGTGGTTTTTAGAGCCAAGCTCAAGGTGTAATAGGACTTGGGGTCTTCTTTTGATTTCAAATCTCCATCTTCATATCACAGAAACACAGGAGCTTCTGTTGAGGGGCCATAGCCTTTGTGGGAACAAGTAAAACCCAGCACCTGCCTTTTCTACTGCTGAAATGGTTGGAGGTGGGCAGAATTCTTTATCTCTGCCTACTGAAGTCACCTCATGCTGGTGGCTTTGTTGGGTTCACTGATAGTAGAATCCATGGCTTGGCAACCAGGGACTCTTAGGTACTGCTGGTCCTTATGTATGTTTGGTATGTAGCATCTACCGGCTGAGGACTGCTGCCAGCTGTGTTTAGTCTGCTTTCCTTGTTTTATTCCCAGGTTTACCATTTTCAAATGCACAGAACACTTCTGGGTCTAGATTCCTTAAGGGGGAAATCAAAGGATTGCATTACGCATTACACGTTCAAAAAAATTGGTTTCATTTCCAAAGCCATGGTCACTTTGCTGCTTCTAGAGATACCAGGATAACATGTCAATGTCGACATTGCTCTGCTGTCTTCTGGAGCCACCTTGCAGATGGTCAGTGATGAAGTTGTGAATGACTGACACTCAGAGCCCAGGGCACAAGAGTGTGCTTCTCCAGGCCCTGAGGCAACTCTAAGCCCACCCCGACATCCACTGGGTTCCCCCTCTGCCAGGTACCTGCACGTCCATTTTGCCTATCTCATTTCCAGCAATGCCAGTCTGAGTTAGAGGGTCTGTAGGGAATCTTTTACAACAAAGGGCACAAAAGTGTGTCTTCTGTTGTATTCTTTGATGTTGAGGAAATGTAGACTTAGAGAGAGCCAGCTCTCTTTTGTGAATTGGCTCTAAGACAAGTTAGGCCATCTGGAACAGAGTAGCTCAGTGTGGGGACGCACACTGTCACCCAGCTGTGCTCTCCCCTCGGCCTGCCAGCTCCAGCTGGTCACCTTCCAGACGCATGACACCTGCAGCTTCTAGTTGCCTACTTCAGACCTGCAACATCCCCAGGCCCTACCTCCGGCATGTCACAATCCCAGAGCAGCCGTCCCTGTGCAAGGCTCTTCAGTTGTTGAAAGGGGTCCTGTGCCCTTAGCTTTCGACCTCATACCTTTTGTAGAAAAGATTTGGGAGTTTTTTGTTCTTTTTGAGGGTTATTTCTGTTTCCTTTGCTTTTATTTTGGCCTTTCCTCTGTCTTTTCACGTAGACCAGATATTTGAAAGGGCAGACGATGCTGAAGGTGTACTGTGCAGCTTGTTTAGACGTGATTTGGGGAACCTCTTACCTCGGATGGGAAATGGAATCGTGAACTCACCCGCCCTTCCCTCCGGTTCAGTCCCTGTTGTTTCTCCTTTCAAATATGTGATTGTACTAGCTCTTTCCATACGAAAGAACTCTCCTTATTTAAATAAAAAAAGTATAAAAAAATAAAGCCAAACATGCTTTCTCAGTTTGTGTCAGTTTGTTTCTCAGTCATTGGGAGATGGAAGAGTTCTGTTTCCCTAGTTCCTTGGGAACTAGGAGAGAGGCTGAAATGCCGTAGCTGAGTGCACTGTGGTGGGGTTCCAAGGAGACAGTCAACTAGGCAGGTGTCTCAGAAAAAGCAGCTTTTACACTAGCAGTCTCTGTGGCACTCTTGCATGGCGTTTTATCTATGACTTGCTTGTTTACCTCCTGTAATTGTATTGATTGTTTTAAAACCTTAAGATGGGATTCTAAAGATATCCCCAGTGTGGAGGGAAGGAGGCTTGAGGGAATGCAGCAAGGTCTTCAGCAGAGACTAATATACATGGCAGTCCCTCTGACCTTCCTTCAAGGTCTCTACGGCGGAAAGGGTTGCAGATTATACAAGTTATTATATATAGACATAATACATATATATGCAAATTATATAATATATATTCAAGGACAATACTTGGCCCACATGGCAATTTTATTTTTCTTTTCTCTGGGCCTAAGGGACCCCTACCACAACATGGGGACTGTGGTTAAGGTGCAACATGAAAATAGGCAGCACCAAGAAGCCCTGTCTTTTCCCTGTGGGCCAAGCCATGTGTTTCCTGTACTGCCCTGCCTGAGCCTTGTCCGGACTTCTACGGGAACTAGATGATTGTACTGTGCTTCTGTGAAAGAATAAACTAGGTTGGGGCAGGAAAGGGTCCGAGGATTCAGATGGATACAGGAAGTTGTACTTGGCTGTGCCATCACTGAGATGTGTAACCTTGGTACAGGTTTCTCTTAAATACTCATAAGTTCCTTAATTATTAAATGTGGTTTGTTAACCCTATCTACCAAAGGGGGTGGTGTGTAGATCCAGAGAGGTCACTGGTACTGGTAAGCACATAGTGAGTTCTAGCCCAGCCAGGGTTACGTCTCAAGAATTTGTCATCTCAACAACAGCAAAGACAGGAAGAAACCCTCAGACTCTTGAGCCTCTTCCTACAGAGTATGCACGGATCTGGGCAGTAGCCATCTGTCAACCTTTATAGTCACATCCATAGTTCAGGTTTCCTACAGTACGACAAGATCCTCCAGAGGCTGAGTGCCTACAGGCTGTCCTGAAATACCATCATTACTTAAATGCTTGGACTAAGCCTCTGAGGTTTAGTCAAAAGTACCAGCTCCCATGGTAGACCATATTCTCATGGATAAGCTAGGAACAAACTTTCATTATATTCTTATTTAACTAGTTTATTATGCGTCTGTATATACCACTTGCCTGTCTGGTGCCTCCTGAAGACGCCATCCTCTAATCTAGAACTGCAGTTACAGATGATTGTGAACTGTCATGTGGGTCCTAGGAATCAAACGCGGGTCCTCAGCCAGTGCTCTTTAACCACTGAGCCATCTCTCCACCCAATGCTCTCCGTTATCCAATGCTGGACTAACTTGTTAAAAAAAAAAAAAAAAAGAATTTTGGCAAAACAAAAGGAGCCTGATTCGAGATTTGGAGAGATAGTCCAGTCGGTATAGGCAGGGCTTGCCAGCTAAGCATGATGGAGGATCTGAATTAGATCTGAGAATTTACCTAAAAAGGCAAGCTTGCAATACCTGCACTGGGGAGGTACGGGCAGTAGAACCAGAAATGCGAGGCCAAACTCGGCTACAGAAGTGAGTCTGAGACACCCTCCCCGCAACGCCCAGCCCAGCCCCTCCACACACACGAAAGCAGATGAGTGTGAGAAGAGTTGATGGGCAAAAGCGATCCACCACTACCTCCGCCCGCAGCCCCGGGGGCTTAGCGCACCTGCGGCTTCAGAGCGCTTACCCCATGCCCAGCCAGCATTCTGGGGCCGGCGTGGATCCGAAACCGAGAGGTCCCGGCGCGTGGAGAGCTCGTGAGAGCCCACTGTGCCTTTCTAAGACGGCAACGCGAACGCTTAGGGTAACGGGAAACCGCGAACTGCCCACTTAGACCAGAACGATCGCCGCCTTCCACACGCACGCCCGTTAAGCTCGCCGCGCACGCGCGCCGCTACCTTCGACCTCCTGCCGCGCACGCGCGCCGCTGAGTGTGTCGGGCCGCTCAGGAACGACTAGTCGATCGGTGGGCGGTGCGGAGCATCGAGCGGCCTCTCCCCAAACGGCCGAGCCCGCTAGGCGGTTCGCGGGTGTGGCCCCACATGGGGAGCCTCTCTGCGGGACTCGAAGAGACGCTGGTAGGTTTGGAAGTGCCAGATGCGAGAGCCTGCTGGGGCTCTGGGGTCCGGCTCGGAGGCGGCGTGCTGGGGTCGAGCTAGGGCGGTTCCTCGGCGGCCTCCGGATGGAAAAGCGAGGCTGGGTGGGCAGAACTGTAGAGAAAGGAGTTTGGGGCACGTGCGACCGTAGGACGAGACGAATGCCCCCGGGAGAGGACGGGGAGGCCATCCAGGTCACTGGCTGGGACGGTACCCAGAGCTCCCCAGGGTGTGAGGTAGTTTGCGGCCACACTGGAAAGGGACAGGAGAGGCCACATCATTCATTAGCAGCCTCGCTCCTAGCAAGTGCCCAGCAGGTATTTATGGAATGACTTGTAGAAGTGAGTGAATGTCCAGTTCTGAGATTCCTGAATTCATCCTCAAATATCTATGTGGAACTGTATTTGGACACAGTAATCCTCCAACAGGTATGTTCTGGAAGAGTCCTCCTGACTTTATTGACTCGGAATGTTGTGATTCTCCCTGGGTGCATCGCAGAGCCAGGCTGCTTCGGAATCATTGTAGCTTCTTTTCAACCTTTCCGGGCTGCTGTGCGTTTACTTTTAATGGTAGTTCTTCTCCTCTTTTCCAGGGTGTCCTCCCAAGCTTGCTTTTCTGCAAAATGTTGAGATTTTTGAAGCGGCCTCTAGTGGTGACTGCTGAGATCAACTTGAATTTGGTGGCTCTCGCTGGCCTGGGGCTACTGACCAGACTGTGGCAACTCTCCTACCCTCGGGCTGTGGTGTAGGTGGAGATGGGGGAGGAGGGTATATGATCCATGAAGCATTGTAATTAGTGATCTGAAGCACGTTGTTATACGGTGCAAAGGGGAGAGAAATCCCGGGCTTCTGGGCCTCTTGGTGATGGGTGTTTTAGTAGTGTGGGGGTAGGACCTGTTTGTCTCCCAGAACAGCCCCTGTAGTATATACCTTTTAGGTCTTGCCCTGTAGGACTATGGTAAGAAAAACTTGATTTGTTAATTATGTACAATAGAAAAGAGTCTAGTTTCCAGCCTTAATTTTCATTCTCTAGTTGAAAGGTGGAAGTTTGATGGATTTGGAAGGAGAGCCTGGTTTTGTTTATAAGGGGAATGTACTGTTATCATCGAAGGGGTGTTTATTAACTAATACAGGCGTTTCTTTTACTTTGTTATAGATGTCAAATACATACACAAGTAGGATAATATCCCTCTACCAGTAAATAGCTGCCCAGCCTCAGCAACCCCTTATAACAGATTGATTTGAAGCAAATCCTAGATATCATGTTTCATTTACAAATAACTCAGTATATACCTCTAAAAGATGGGAATTCTTTTGAGAGCAAGTGTGGGTGTGTCTGTGTGCAAGTACCTTCAGAACCAGAAGAAGGGTGTCAGATCCTCTGGAACTGAGGAGACAGGTATTGGAGACCTGCCTGACCTGAGTGCTCGGCACTGAACTTGGGTCCTCTGCAGAAGCAGTACTTGTCTTAAAACCGGGCCATCTCTCCAGCCTCAAAATGAGGATTCTTCAAAACAAAACTCACATAGCCACTGTAGCATTGTTATGCCTGAGAACTGATGCCATCATTATCTGAAAATGCTTTAGTACAGTTCTTTCTGTCACATTCGCCCTTTCATCAGATCGCTATTTCTACCCAATTCATAGCCATAGGTATGTGCTGGTGGCCGGTGAGGGTGTGAGGTGGACTTAGCCTCAAGTCCCATGAGGTTGTTCAGTTGCTTGGCTAGTATATACCTAAATCAAACGCTGTGGGGAGGGCTGGGGAATTGGCTTAGTGGGTAAAGCCATCGCCATACATGTGTAAGGACCAGAGTTTGGATCCCAAGCACCCACTCAGATCCCATGTGGGCATTGTGTCCCGTCTGTAATCCCAGTGCATTGCCAGCCAAGTCAGGGAATCTCTGGAGCAAGCTAGCTAGCCAAAATGGCATACTTCAGACCAAATGAGAGGCCATGCTTCAGTAAGTGGAGGGTGATTAAGGAAGACATGGGTGTCAACTTGAGCTTCCTACGTGCACACATACGTATACGCCCTCACACAGTGGACATGCATACACGTGTGTACGAATGCCTGTATGTCACATGCACATTCATGCAGGGGAGAAAAAAACTAGAGAAAGAAATAGGATCTTCATAGGGCAGGCATCCTGAATGATAGCTGTGCTCGGTGAACTTCCCACCGTCTTCCCAGGGGTTGTTAGATGATGCTGTGAATGCATATTAATGTTTGGGGACAGAACACAATTGGAGCAAAGGATCTGACCCTGGCTCTTCACTCACCTGAAGTCATCCAGAAACAAGTTTGTTTTATTCTCCTGCCTGTGTTTACAATTAAGATTTCAAAGCCAGGCATGGTGGTACACACTTTTAATCCCAGCACTGGGAGGCAGAAGCAGGCAGGTATCTCTGAGTTCTAGGCCAGCCTGGTCTACAGAGGAATTCCAGGTCAGCCAGGGCTATACAGAGGAAACCCTGTCTCGAAAAACAAAAAGAAAAAAGAAAAACAGATTTCTAGGGGGCTGGAGAGATGGCTCAGTGGTTAAGAACATTGGTTGCTCTTGCAGAGGACCCAGTTCAGTTTCCAACATCTATACGGAGGCTCACAACTGTCCCTTAGCTCCAGTTCCAGGAAATCTGACGCCCTCTTCTGCCCTCTTTGGACACTGCACACATGTGCACAGACACACATGCAGGCAAAACACCCATACATATAAAATAAAAACAAGTATTTGTTGTTAAAAGCTTAAATAACAGTTAAGATTCGTGGTTGGATAAAAAAGTGGGTTTTTGTTTGTTTTTAGTTTTGATGAAGTATATTATGGGCAGTATATTTCCTTTTACATGAAGCGCATCTTCTTTCTGGATGACAGTGGACCACCATTTGGCCACATGCTACTGGCCTTAGGAGGTAGGTAAGAGCAACAGCCATTGCCTTCAGGCCCTCAAATATATTAAGCTTATCAAGTAAAATTTGTCAGCGGCAGATATCATGTCTTGTTTTCACACCTTGTTTGCATCTCGTAAATATGCTCCGTATTTCACATTTTCTGTTTTAGGCTATCTAGGAGGGTTCGACGGTAACTTTTTGTGGAACCGAATTGGAGCAGGTAGGAATTTTAACTTTCCTTATTAATTTGCACATGAAAGAATGGAGACATGATCCTTTCATAAAAACCAACAATTACCATTTATCCAGCTGAACCAGGATATGATTGATTATTTGGGTACAAGTGAATATATTTTGAAATCTGGTTAAAGGGGCTAGAGAGATGGCTCAGCAGTTAAGAGCATTGAATGTTCTTCCAAGATTTGATTTCCAGCACCCACATGGTGCTCACAACCATCTGTAACTGCAGTTCCAGGCGGTTTGACACCTTCTTTTGGCTAGGCATATTCAGTCATATATGCAGACTGAAATACATAAAATACATAAATAAAACTTTTTAAAAGGTGTGGTTATAGTCTAAGTGTTTTGTGATCAGGATTATTTTATCCCTGGCTCTTAGTACATGTACCCTATCCTGTGGCCATTTGAGAGCCACTGCCTTTCATGTGCATAAACTTTATGTGGTCACAACATCTTTAGAGCTACTTAAGGTAAACATACTAAGTAAACATAAATTTCAGAATTCTTGCTCATCATTCCTGTGCTTGGTGAGAGCTAGCCCCTTGACTGTGCAAAGCTAATTTCAAAGCAGTTTGGACACGTTGTAGTTTATGCTTACAGTCCTAGCTACCCAGAGAGACTGAGGCAGGAGGATCACCTGAACTCAAGAGTTTGAGACAGGGTCTCACCGTGTAGTCTTGGCTGGCTTAGAACTCACAGGTAGACCAGTTGGCCCCAAACTCACAACAACCCTCCTGCTTCTGCCTCTCGAGTGCTGGAATTTATGGTATACATCACCGTGCCCAATGATGAGACCCTGTATCTAAAAACCACCCACCATGAAAATTCCAGAGCTCATTTTAAAGACAAGCTTGCACCTTGAGTTGCTCATGCACCTCCCACTTTTATGAAGTTGCATTTCAGAGTCTGAGCTGCTGTATGTCAGGGTGCATGCTCTCAGCTCTGCTGTTTGATTCCCTTTCCAGAATACAGCAGCAACGTGCCTGTATGGTCCTTGCGCCTACTGCCAGCCCTTGCTGGGGCCCTGTCAGTACCCCTGGCCTACCAGATAGTGTTGGAGCTCCACTTTTCCCACTGTACTGCCATGGGAGCCGCCCTATTGATGCTCATTGGTAAGCCGTGGGTCCCTGCCCGCCTGTTTTTGGCAGAGTACAGAAAAGAAGCAAGCTCTTCAACATGAGGCTTGGAGTTAGTGAGTGTGCTGTCCTAGTGGATATGCTTCATCCAGATTTGCCTCTACAAGACCCACATTTCTGGGATGCCCTCTGTGATGTAGGGTTGATGGACTGTGAGGACAGACTCTTATCAGAAGTGGAGACGTGGCCATAATGGCATGTTGGAGGTGGGTGGGGGGCACTGCCAGACAGTACCTGAGGATCATGGCATACACATACACGGGTGCACACACATACACATACATGTCAATTTTAAAAAATTTAATATCTAAAGAAAAGCCCTGAGCTTGGGGTTGTAACACAGTGGTTGGGCCCTTGCCTAGCATTCATGAGGTTTATCTCTGGGTTTATCCACGGCATAAAAGCAAAAATATCCCATGATGGTTCGTGCTGGGCCTGTAATCCCAGCACTTAGAAGGCTGAGGCAGAAGAGTCTTGAGTTTGGGGTCAGCCTGGGCTACATAGCAAGAGTTTGTCTCAGAAAATGTTCTCAAAACTTCCTTCTGCACCAACTATGTAAAAAAATTTTTCTTGGGGACTGGAGAGGTAGCTCAGAGGTTAAGAGCACTTACTGGTCTTGCAGAAGATCTAGTTCGTTTCCCAGCACCGAAGTGCTGGCTTACAACCATCCATAACTCCAGCTCCAGGGAATCCAGTGCCCTCTTTTTGCCTTCCATAGATACCAGGCACTTACATGGTATACATACATACATACATACATACATGTAGGCAGATCACTCATATACATAAAATGATGAGTTTAAAAAAAACAAAAAATGTTTCTCCCTTGTTCCCTTAACAAGACAGTAACGTAACTATGTGCCATATACATTGTATTAGGGGTTGTAGGTAATCCATAAATGACTTAGAATATGCAGCGGGATAGATGGAAGATTATATGCAAATATATGTCTTTGTACAGAATGGGCCTGAGCGTGCGTGGAGCCCTCAGAGGGGTCCTCAGTCCAGTCTCCATAGAGAGACAGCTGTGTGCGTTTCCTGTAACTGGTTCTGTCCTCACTCATTCACCCGTGCTGCTCAGTGCTGACGGCTGTGTTGTCTCTAACAGAAAATGCCCTGATCACGCAGTCCAGACTCATGTTGCTGGAGTCCTTACTGATATTTTTTAATCTCTTGGCCGTGTTGTCCTATCTGAAGTTCTTCAACTCCCAAACACACAGGTATGGAAAGTGAAGCATGCACGCCTTTCTTATTAGGAGGAAAAAGGATTCCAGGTTTTTTTTTTCCCCTTTGTTCTTTTAGACAGGGTCTGGCTATAGAGCCCTAGCTGGCAGAAATCCCTCCACCTCAGCCTCCAGAGTGCTGGGGTTACAGGCTCGTGCTTGCACCTAGCTCCAGGCAGCTTCTAGTGTCTTTTATCTTGAGAAGTGCTTGCAGAATGCCTTTCAGTTACCTAATACTTTGGGTTGGCCCTTAGCCCCTGGCTTTATAACGACATCCTTTTTAACTTTAACCCTCAGTAAAATTTTTCTTGACAAAAAGAAAAATTTTTCTGAAGAGTTGGGGATCCGTTTTTTTTTTTTGGACTGGTGCTCGGTAGGGCTGTCTAACCCAGGGTCTGCTCAGAGAAGCACTCAGCACTCTTACCTGCAGAATGAGTCCCATGAGTGGTTCTTGTCCTTCTGTTTTCATCCCAGCCCTTTCTCACTGCACTGGTGGCTGTGGCTAATGCTGACCGGGGTCTCTTGTTCCTGCGCAGTTGGGTGAGTTAGAGCCCCTGACTTGAACTACTAGTATCCTTTTTGTCTGTGGGGTTGTCTGTCTTGTTGTAACCTCATTTCAATCCTATCTTTTTCAGTATCAAATACATGGGAATTTTTACGTACTTGCTTGTGCTCAGCATTGCAGCTGTCCATTCCTGGAACCTGATCGGAGACCAGACCTTGTCAAATGTAGGTGGTCCTATCAGTGCCATGTGAATTGCTGTGTACGGGGTTGGGGTTATGCAGCTGTCCTAGGGAGTAGTTGGCTGAAAGAAGCAGATCCTCAAGGCTTCAGGAGCGGGTAGGGGTGGGGCAGCCCATCCGTGAGCCTCCACCAGTGTCTGCGAGGGGGAGTGGGGCCTGCATGCGGTGTCTGGAAATGGTCATGCTGCTCCACAGACAGGAGACCTTTCCTCTCATCCCCTGGCAGATCCGTGTGTTTGGTCACTTGCTCGCCAGAGCAGTGGCTCTGCTGATCATCCCGGTTTTCCTGTACTTACTGTTCTTCTATGTCCACTTAATGCTGCTCTACCGCTCTGGGCCCCATGACCAAATCATGTCCAGCGCCTTCCAAGCCAGCTTGGAGGTAAGAAACATGATGTCCAGCTCACTTCAGAACAAAGTCACAGGCTCAGAGCTTCTGTCCACGCAGTGTCAGATCCAGCCTTGGTGGTACTTACTGTAACCCTCAGGAGCAAGAGGTAGGTGGCCTGCCACAGCCCAGGGCCAGCTAAGGCTCCATAGACAGACCCTGTTTTACAAAGCCAAATGATGAGTAGATAAGTAGATAGAAATAAACAGTGTGAGTGAGCAAACAGTAAGGATGAAGAAATGAGGCGGCCGTGATTGTGTGGGAGTGAGTGAGGCTGGCTCTGTCTGACTTAAACGCCTCATGAGAAAGACTCAAGCCTGGTGTGCATCGTTCGAACTGTAGATGTACGCAGGATGAATATACCTAATGCGGAAATATGACTCTCAGACAGCTTTGATAACAGAGCATTTTGCATTTTGGACTTTCAGATTGTGGGTGGCCCCCAGCTCCCCTAACTGGAACACTTCCAAATTCCAATAAAGGATACTGGCCTATAAAACACACCTGGTGCGCTGGTGAGGAGTGCAGTCTTGAGCAGGTCTCCTGCACCCCGGCTCTGCTGATGGTCTCATCTGCGCTACCGCTCCCTGGTCTCATTTCCTTAACTCTTAGACGCAGTTTGCTTGCCTCTCATAGGATACTTGTAGAAAGAATGTGTGGTGGGAAGGTCGCATGAATGCCTGGCCAGGGAGCACACGACTGTGATTAGTAATTGAGTAGGACCCAGGTCTAATTATACTAATTATACGTAACTAATTATATGATCATACTTGCCACCACCTCATCTGTCACCGAGGCCAGTTTAACATGTTTGGTCTTGGTCCGGTGAGGTGGCTCCCACAGTAAGGGCACCTGCCACTGAGCCTGACGCCTGAATCCATCTTGGGGCCTATGGAGTAGAAGGATGAAGTTAGTCTCTTGAGCTCACCTCAGACCTTCTATTTGTCTTAGGGAGGACTAGCCCGCATCACCCAAGGCCAGCCCCTGGAGGTGGCCTTCGGTTCCCAGATCACCCTGAGGAACGTCTTTGGCAAACCCTTGCCCTGTTGGCTACATTCCCACAAGAGCACCTACCCCATGATGTAAGGAAAGTGACCGTTTTAATTTGTATCACAACTTGTTTTGATAATCACAAAATGTTTTGTTTTCTCCCAGTTTGCTTATGTTAAGAGCTATCACTTTCTGTGAGCAAGTTTAGAGAGACAAAGGCATTAGGGCTCTGAGCCCCAGGCATTCCTTTTGTGCGTCCAGTGTGAAATAGTGGAAGGGCTGTGATGTGCATGGCCTTGTCTCCTCTAGTGGCCTCTGTGTACCTCTGCCTGGCAGTAGTGTTGTTTTTCCCATGTTATCTGGCCTTGAAGACAGAGACTGTATTTTTGGGTGACAAATCCTGCTGGGTGGTCTCTGCAGAAACCAAGGAAGAACAAGGCAGCCTGTGGTCTCGGCCGCCCACCTCAGGTGCATTCTTTGTTGACTTCTCACACAGATATGAGAATGGCCGTGGCAGCTCCCACCAGCAACAGGTGACCTGTTACCCCTTCAAAGACATCAATAACTGGTGGATCGTGAAAGATCCTGGGAGGTGAGTTGTGGTTCCATCAAAGCTCAGCACCCAGCATGACTTGTTCTGCTGAGTCCTAGGCCTCCTTTTCCTGGGTGCTCCCTAGCCAGTGACCTCGTTCAGCCTTGGAGCGTGGAGTATCTACAGTGTGCTCTTAATGCAAGGCCAGGGCCTGCTCTAGGTCCTCAGTGACTGGCCTTAGCATCTCGTAGGAGTTGTAACAGGGGCCAGGGTCAGCACCAGTGCCCTTCTTCCACACCTGCTCCCCTCCAAAAGGCTTTGTGTGGGGGTTGTGCTGCATTCATCCTGTGTCTAGGCCTAAGGAGTCTGCCTGTAAATGAGATCCTTCCCTTTTTACCAACATTCAGCTTCCACCCCTTGTTCCCCATTCCAGTACTGGCAGCCTCTAGGAAGTCTTAGACCAGGGTACTCTCCTATCCTTGCCTTCCTGAGTGTCCTTTGAGTCTAGACTCTTGTTCCTGCCCTAGAGGCTGCTACCATAACCTCCTGTGTCACCCTTACCATCACCGGGCCCTTGGCCACCCTCTGCACTCACCCGTCTTGCAGGTTGCAAGGAGGCTGGATCCTTGGGGAGGCCTCCTTGGCCAGTCTGGCTAAAGGTGCACTCCTCTCCCATCACTTTCCCGGCTGCCTGTGTCCATTTTCACACGGTCGCTGGCTTGTCTTGTGTGTTTGCATGTCTGTTTTTCCGATCACTGCAGTGAGTGAGGCCATGCTGTCTGGCCTGTCCAGCCTAGCACGGAAGTGCTAGGGACGTCATAGGTTCTAAGGGTTTGGGTGGCCTTTTTGTTTGATTAGTTTTAGAGTGTTTTTCTTTTTCCTGTTTTGTTTTTGAGCCCGTGCCTCTTCTTGTAGCCAAGCCTTGCCTCAAACTCTAAATCCTCTTGCCTCAGCCTTCCAAGTGCTGGGATTAGAGTTATGAATCACCTCACTCACCCAGTTTGATAGGCTCTTAATGTGTTTTTGTTTTTGTTTTGTTGTTTTCGGAGGTATGAAAAAGTTTGCTGTCAACATAAGGATTTTTTTTAGCAGCCAGTGTATTCTTCATAGCAAATGTGACAGTGGCAAATGGATTTGGAAACTGACCTTAGGTGGAGAAGAGTGCTTTGACTCTATATAAGTCACCTCACACAGGGTATACGTACATTTGGGGTGCACACTCGCCAGTGTCTGCAGGGAGACTTTGGAGCCTTGGCATTCCCAGAGCTTATGGTAAACGGGTACTGGGCTGAATGTCATCCTGACAGTGCTGTCTTCTTAGACATCAGCTGGTGGTAAACAACCCTCCCAGGCCTGTAAGACATGGAGACATTGTACAGCTCGTTCACGGCATGACCACCCGCCTCCTTAACACGTGAGTGCTCCCCCATGCTTACTCTTGCAGGACGTCTTTATTTCCACCCCACTGTGCCCATGCCCTGCAGCCTAACTTCCTGCCTCCACCTTACTCCCACTGAGGCCCCACTGGGCCCTTGAGAATGTACAGTGGGCTCCATAACTTCCCTGTCCACACCTCTCTAGTGACTCCTTCTGCTCTCTGGGGCTCCTAGTGACCCTGACTTGTATCACCCCCATTGCTTGGCCTCCCTTCTGGTCCTGAAGTAAGCAAACGCAGCACCTCAGGACTTCACATTCATTTTCTGCTGGAATGTTCCTAAGGTCCCTTTCCCAGGAACAGTGCATGGACACCATCCCTCTGATTTCGTTTTGATTCTGGCACTCACTCTGGCAGTCCATCATCCACAGCACTAGCGTGCTGCCTCAGAGAGGGCTGCTCAGACTGTCTGCTCACTGCTGGGCCTCCTGGGGTGCTTGGTGCACCCTGTGATGAAGCGAGGCCTACATGGGTGGACTGGGGATGACAGGCTGCTTCTGGCCACTAAGGTTGAACCACACAGAGCAGCCTGCTCTCCCAGCATGAGAACACTCTGCACTTGCTGGCCTATGGCCAACAATATTGCTTTTCTGAGTTCTGCCATACCAGTGGCACACCAGTGCCAGTTCTTAGACTCATTCTTCCAGTCATGGAACAGACATTCTTTTCTCTGAGATTTGCTTCACCTGTCCAAAAAATGAATGACATCATCGGATTGTTTTACATCAACTCTGGACACACACAATCAAGACACCCTTCACAGACATGCCAACAGGACAGTCTGATCTGGACAGTCCCTCAGTTGATACTCCCTTCTCAGGTGACTCTAGGCTGTATCGTGTTGATTAAAGTCCACCTCGGAGCGGCCTTTCCCCAGATGTGTGGTCTCTGTGGGAGCTGCCTTTTCTAGCCAGCTTCCCCCAGCCTCAGCGGGCAGAGCCAGCTTTGTTTTGAAAGGCAGCTTTTTCCCCTTAATGACACTTAACAGCTCTGCTCTGCTCTTCCAGGCATGACGTTGCAGCCCCACTGAGTCCCCATTCTCAAGAAGTCTCCTGTTACATTGACTATAATATCTCCATGCCTGCCCAGAACCTCTGGAAGCTGGTGAGTTCCATGTGGAATGGTGTGCTGGGTGCAACAGGGACACATGACCGTCCATGGGGAACAACTGCTTTCTGCCTCAGAGCACCCAAAATGCCCCCTTGGATAATTGAATCAGATGTAAAATGGGGTAGGTAGCTTTTATTCACAAAGCAAGTCTGAGATGCTCCCATAGGGAGCAGTCACTTGGTCTAGAGTCCTCTGGTGCCTCGGGTGGCTAGGGAAAATTCTGAATGCTGTGTCTGCCCTGGGAGGGCCCTCCGAGTCGGGGCTGTTCCAGCTAGAGCTGCTCCTGGGCCTGTCCACTTGTCCGCTCTCTGCTTTACCGTCCTCCTGTTGCTGCTAAGTACCCTGACCAGAAGAAAGGGTCTATGTCGGCTTACAGTCTACAGTCCATCCCTGAGGGGAGTCAGGGCAGGAACTCAGCAAGAACTTAGCAGAAACCATGAAGGAACACTATTACTGGGACACACTCCCAGATTCATGCTTAGCTAGCTGCCCAGGGAATGGTACCACCCACAGTAGACTAGGTCTTCCTTCATCAATTAACA
Organism: Cricetomys ansorgei; assembly: GCA_026225945.1. Lineage (NCBI taxonomy): Eukaryota > Metazoa > Chordata > Mammalia > Rodentia > Nesomyidae > Cricetomys > Cricetomys ansorgei. The sequence goes on from JAMJFZ010002981.1 coordinate 1,713,655, forward strand.
ATCAAGACACTCCCTCACAGATATGCCAACAGGACAGTCTGATCCGGGCAGCCCCTCATCTGTCTCTCCCTTCTCAGGTGACCTAGGCTATGTCACATTGACAATTAAAGCTAATTAGGACACCTTCTACCACAGACATGGGCTCCAGCCACTCTTGTGACCCAGGGGAAGCCTCTCAGCCAGTCTCACCTATAGTTAACAGGAGCCCAAGCAGTTGCCTGGTGAGAAGCTTGGCCATCAGAGGGCAATTTTACTGAGGCAGCAGCCTGTAGTCACTTTCTCTTCTGATGATGGTCACTTGCTCCCCTTATAGAATCAGGTCTCCAGGAAAATTTGCTGTGCAGAAAGAGCTCTGTTCCTGGGCCCACAGACTGAGTACTGAACAGCTGCAAGCCTGGGGTCATTTCCAAAGAGAGGAGGTCATACTGGCCTATCTTCTGATTGGCCGCAGCAGGCCTGATTACTCAGCTTCCCTCTCATTCTGGACGTCCCTAAGGAGTACCATGCCGTTTGATACTGTGCCCCTTCCTGGTTCCCTCAGCAAAGCTCTGTCTGTGAGGACTGCTTCTCTTAGGCCCATCTACGCATCTCTTCCCTGTTTTCACCTTGTCTGTGTTGCAAATGGCCATTCTCTTCTCCAGCTTCTCCTGAGTGAGCCTGCCTGATGAAAGTCATGTGCCCCTTCTCATGGGAAGCTGTCTCTGACCACCCTGCCACCTTGCTACTAATGGCTCCATTGCTGATCCCTTCTGCTGCCCACTTCCTGCTATAGGTCAAACAGAGTTCCAGTGAAAGGGAGCAGGCCTCAGGAGTGGCTACCTGGTCCAGGATGTCTTGCCCCAGCTCAGCCTCTTGAGATCTGAGGCTCTAGCATATCAGGCTGTAACAGGAAAAGTGCTTAGTGTCTCCATTTTCACTACTAGGGCCAGGACCCTCCTTGAGCCAGTCTCAGTGGTGGTCTGACCTCTAGAACCACCTTATCCTGGCCAGATAAAATCTAAGAAACTTTCCTGGTTTGGCTAGAGTTCTGTGTCCTCTTGTGACTAAATAGGCGGCTTTTGAGTCCCTGTGGGAAGTGCCTTTCCTGCAGCCTCAGCAAGGACAGTGCCCTTTCCCAATGGCTGGCTCAAGTGCTGTACTTTGAAGGCTGTGGGGATCATGGAATGTCAGTGGCACCAAGGCCCAGAACTAGCATCATGTGCTTCCTTTGCTTGAGAACTCATCTCAGCCAAGACCCCATTGATTTCATAGCTGTGTGGCTGGTCTTCACTTATATTAAGCAAAAAGCCAAGAAGCTGGGGTATCCCTTCCCCAGCCCAATAAGATCTGCTTCTGCAGGACATTGTGAACAGAGAGTCCAACCAGGATACGTGGAAGACTATCTTGTCAGAAGTGCGCTTCGTGCATGTAAACACGTCTGCCATCTTAAAGGTAAAGGGTAGCTCCTGGTCAAGTCTGTCAGGCCCTGGCCTCTCCCTGACTATTCCCGGAGCTGCTCAGGCCTATGCTCACAGAGGCTAGCCATGTGATAAAAGTCACCTTGTGTTTCTAGTATACTCAGGGGAAAGAATCCTAGAAGACCTGGAGCAGGGATCTGCTGACTTGTCAACTGGGGTTATCCAGCTTCCTGTCATGCTCATTAGCTTTCTTGGTTTTGCTAGCTGAGCGGGGCCCACCTTCCTGACTGGGGGTTTCAACAGTTGGAGGTGGTTGGGGAGAAGCTGTCAAGAGGCCACCACGAGAGCATGGTGTGGAACGTGGAGGAACACCGGTATGGCAAAAGTGAGTCAATGAAGCCCTGGGCATGGGCAGCTGGTTGTCTTTGGATCTCATGGCACTCAAGAAAATACCAGAGCAACACTGTTGGTTTGGAGTCCCCTGCACTGATCCATGATTACATGAGGTGTTCATACTGAGGGCCTGCAAAGGGGCCTGGGGGAACAACTAGCCATGCATCCCAGGGTACACTATTTGTGACGTGGCAGAGGAATTTGGGGTGTGGTGGGAACCAAGTGGAATGGTGTGTTTTGATGAGGTGTCCTTGTGGGTCATTGGAAAGGCCTGATGGCAGCTTGTCCTCAGCTTGTCAGCCTCACTGTCTCCTCCTGGGTGTCCACTTCAGGCCAAGAGCAAAAGGAGAGGGAACTGGAGCTGCATTCTCCTACTCAGGTTGATATCAGCATGAACCTCAGCTTCATGGCCAGATTCTCGGAACTGCAGGTGACAAGTGGCTGGAGGGACACCCATCCTTGCTCACTGGGAACAGATTTCTACCAGCGAAGACACTGTGTGCTGCTGAACTCTGAAGGTCAAAGTCCTTGAATGTGAAACTTCAGGCTCTGCAGCAGAATGAGTGTCTCTCCCTTCTCCAGGCCCCATGAACTGCACCCATTAGAGTCAGGGACAAGGAGGTTCTATATCAGTGTGATGTTACAACAATGTCAAGTGCCTGAAGGCCTCCCATCAAGTCAAAATGGGCTATATTCCAACTAGCAGAGCCCTAGGTAAGTCAGGTAGAGACTCAGAGTCCTTGGCATGACTCCTGTCACTCAGTTTCCAGAGCAGGTGCTAGACATAGAGTCAGGCCATCCTCCTGAGCTCACAGCCCAGGTTAATGTGCACAGCCCCCATCTGCAGCACTTGCCAAATGAACTTAGGCTGGGCAGTTTGTCACATACCTAGACATCATGGCAGCTGGAGGAGTGGTCATCCTCTGCAACCTGTGCTTTGTTCTATGGCAGTGGAAGATGCTGACGCTGAAGAGTGAGGACTCAGAACATAAGTACAGCTCCACCCCACTGGAGTGGGTCACCCTGGACACCAACATTGCCTACTGGCTACATCCCAGGACCAGTGTAAGTAGCCTGTGTGAGTCCCAGTCGAGTCCCTGTAGGTGTCCTGGGTTTCTCCAAAGCAAAGGCTCAGAACTTGCTTTTTGTTGGACACCGGCAGTCCAAGGCCTGGACACTACTCATTGCCAAAGAGCAAGGCCTCCTTCTCATGCTGCCCGTTGAGGGAGTCCTGATTAGCTTGTGTGGAAGCACACTGTTGCCCCATTCCTGTCAGTTTTTAAAGTATGTTCCCTGTAGCTCCCAACCACTAAGCTAGCTCTAGTTATGTTGCCTCTTGGAAGCAGCATGGAGTCTTTGTAGAAAACACAAAGACACAGTCACTGTGATGTGATGGCACATAGAGCAAGTCCCAGGGCTGCTCCCCAGCTGTGTGTATTAGATTCTCTTTCTGGGTATGCCCTTCCTGTGAATAGGCTGTTGTTAAAAGAGGACCGACTCCCAAGCCCGGCACGGTGGCACACATTTGTAATCTGTTGGGGATTGAGACAGGGATCGTACATTTGGGGCCGGGCTGGGCTATCTAGGAGACGGTCTCAAATGAACTGGGGCCATGGGTAGAGTTCAGTGGCAGTGCATTCTCAGCATGCAGAGCTCTGGATTCATGCACAACGCTCCAGATCTCCATTACTCCTAATTTTCAGTTGATAAACAATTGATAACACTAGTGCTTGCCTAGAAGAGTGGCACTGGGAACAAATTCTCCAGATTGTTATCAGGGTAGAGAGTTCGGATGTGCCTGTGTGGTTTTGGACTCTGCCAAAGTGTGTTTGCCAAAGTGCATTTGTTTTCTCTCATGGCCATTGCCCTCTGCTTGGGGCGAGGGGGCAGGTAGCAAGCCTTGACTTCCTGTGCTTTCAGGCTCAGATCCACTTGCTTGGAAACATCCTGATCTGGGCTTCAGCCAGCCTTGCCACAGTGGCCTATACCCTGCTCTTCTTCTGGTACCTGCTCCGCCGGCGAAGGAATATTTGTGACCTCCCTGAGGGTTAGTGTCTCCTTGCTGTATAGGAGCACATTATGTATAGGTGAAAGCCAGCTTTACTAGGACCCAAGGCTCTGGAGCCCCTGTTTTTCCAGGTAGGGGCCCTGAAAAAAACCTGTGGCAGTTAAGATCCACATCACAATTGAGGCTCTTTAGCAGAGAGCAGCACAGGGGACGGAGCCTTAGTTCCGGGTTGCTGCATGCACCAGAAAGCTGGATGGGGCACAGTCAACAGAAGGCTTAGGGGAAGTGGTTGTAAGCAGCTGACAGAAATATACTTGGAAAGAAAACTACCACCAGCCCCCACAGCCTGCTAGAAGCAGTGTGGCACCATCACCCTGTAACCTCTGTTCATTCCAAGAAATGGTTTTACTCCCTCTACTGACTTTTGCTACAGTTCTGGCAAGTCACAAATGGAGCTCCTTTGTGGCTTCCTGAGGAGCTGAGAGAATTCCCAGATTGAGAACAGCCTGACCTTGTACTGGCCATGAGCTGTCATGGGATATCACAGGCTGGGCCTGGCCTCACCCTGAGCCTGGAGCCTTGCAGAAGAAAGGATTGTCAAGACCCAGGAAGGTGCAGCAGTGACACCAATCAGTCCACTCAGTCCTGAGGATGGGGGTGGTGAGGTGCTCGGGATAGTGTGTGCCTTAGGAATGAGCCCACAGCCAGCCCAGTGGTGGTGCTGTTCTAAGATATACCCTCCCACAGATGCCTGGTCCTACTGGGTGCTGGCTGGAGCCCTGTGTACTGGCGGCTGGGCTATCAACTACCTGCCCTTCTTCCTGATGGAGAGGATGCTCTTCCTCTATCACTACCTGCCAGCACTCACCTTCCAGATCCTGCTGCTCCCAATCGTCCTGCAGCATGTCAGCGACCACCTGTGCAGGTGCGGGCACAGTGGGCCTTCGTGCCACAACACTGAGAAAGTGTTCTAAGGCATTGCTCAGGCTTGGTGGGATGTGGCAGATAGAAGCTTTGGGTTGGAGCAGAGAGCCTTGACATGGTGGCACGGGGCACACCTCTCGCATTGTGGGTAGAATCACGGAAAGTCCAGAAGCAGTGATGAGGGTCATGTGCGATGTGTCCGGCAGATAAAGGTTGGCAGGAACACACAGGTAAAGTCCACAGGTAGCAGGTAGACAGCCGGTTCCTGGGAGATAGCCAGGCAAGGATGCTGTGGGGAGGCAAGCCAGATGCTTGGACCTCACTGCCCTGCTGCCTACAGGTCCCAGCTGCAGAGAAGTGTCTTCAGCGCCCTGGTTGTAGCCTGGTATTCCTCTGCATGTCATGTGTCCAACATGCTACGCCCACTAACCTATGGAGACAGATCACTCTCACCAGGCGAGCTCCGAGCCCTTCGCTGGAAAGACAGCTGGGACATTTTGATCCGGAAGTACTAGAGAACGAGAGCACGGAAGACAAGCATGCAGAACAGTATCTCGAAAACATGTTTGTCTCCCACCAGCAGAGGCCTCAGTAGGCAGGGACTGGCTGGGTCCAGGAAGGACTTCAGGGATTAACTGCAATTTTACCTCAAGAGCCCTGTCCACTGGTTCCTCATTTGAAGCAATGTCTTCCTCTTCACACAGTGAAGAATATGTCCCACCACAGCATCTCCCATGAGGCCCAACTCTACCCCTGCCCGTGTCTGAGTTGCCAGTGTAGGAACCACTAAGGCAGGAGCACCCAGCCAGTAAAGGAATGGATGGAACCGTGTTCGCCCCAGCTGTGGGCCTACCAATGGGATCCTAGGCCTGCCTTTCACAAGGCTTGTAGTCACCCCAAACAACTCTGTACAGCCTACTTGGAAATCTGACAGTGTTAACACCAAGACTCCTCACTGATCTGTATTGAAAAACCCCTCTTGGGAGGTTTCACCGAGCGTCTCCACCTATCTTCCACAGCCAAGATGTCATCCATCTATTTCCTTGCCTTGAATTTGCCTTTCCTAATGTAAATAAAAAGGGACAAACTGATACTCATTTTTTAGTGTTATTTATTGATTCTCCCTCCAGTGAAGGGTTTCAGTTCAACAAAACCAGTACAGTGCTAACAGAAAGCAGCCCCTGAGCTCAGTGCAGCTCAGCTGCTGTCATGAGTGGGGAACCACAGTTGTATTTAACAAGAAGAAATGAGAGTACCCATGCCATAGCTTGTGGCAATAGCAAAGGACACTTCCAAAAAGGGCCACCCTGTAGGAGGGAAGACAAACTTGGCAACAAAGAAGGTACCATTTGTGAAGCCTGAGCTTGGGTTTGGTATGCAGAAGACTGGCTGCACTCCAGTGCTCCCCTGACTGGAAACAGCCTGCTCTGGCATGCCAGTCATGAACTGTACCCAAGTGGCTTGTACACGGACAGCCCCTTAGGCTCAAGGCTTCCTGAAGAATTGCGGAGATACTGTTCTAGCCACAAGAGACCTGATGTCCTGGGGCTTCCATCTATCCCACCATGCAGGCCCCAGGATACCCTGGAGTCCCTGCATCAAATGTGATGCTGCTTAGAGTCTCATGGCTAGACCTCAGGGTTCTAGACTCAGGCTCCTTAGACTGGATGGACTACAGCCCAGTGGTAGGTTATAAAACTAGGTTCCTAAGTCACAAACAGCCTGCCACAAAACAAGAATATATCTTCAAACTTTACTTCTGCAACATGTACACGAAGCACATCATACTGGGAAGCACTTCATTGTGGCACACTATTAACACCAGGCCAGCCAGTGCCTGGGCTGTTTCCTCAGTTGCCCTAGAATGTGTGTCCTGCAGCCCTCTGGAAGCCAGCCCCATGGACTTACTAAGCAGTTTGGGACACTTCTCAGAGACCTGTTGGCCTCCTCCAATAAGAGGAAGCAGAGGATACTGGAATGCTCTGTCAGCATGAGTCTGCCCTCCCAAGCAAGGAAGGCCTTGGTCCTAATGCCACCCTCTCACACTGAGAGGGGTCTCTGACTGTGCTTTTAGGGCAAGTGGTTGTCCCTAGACCCAGACCCTTAATCATGTGTCTGTGGGGAACTACATATGCCAGTCCTCAATGGGGTCTGCTGCTAGACTCCAGGTGTGAGCGCTTGCCAGTGGCCAACACCCCAGGGTGATCTCCTGGTTCAGGGAAGGTCCTCTTGTAGTTGCGCCCATTGGGCCCTCCTCGGTGTCGCTTGCACAGGTCACCATTAAGAATGTCCTGGATGTGCTGTACGATCAGGTTGATGGCAACTGCAATGACACATGGGAAATGCTCAGCACGCTCACTCCTGGCACCCTTGTGGCCTGGCTTTGTTCCCCTACCCTGCAAAACACTCATCGTGCAGGAAAGCCTCTGTCTCACAGCAGTCCTCGATCTGCATGCCTGATGTCTCAGCAGACAGAAGGTGCAGGACTCTCTGGCCTTGTCTGCTTTAGGGCTGATGTTGACTGAGCCTTATACAAACACATCTCAATGGCCTGACAGGCCTTGCCGAGCAGCTCTTAGTGTTTGGAAAGTACACATGAACCTGTGTCCCAGATAAACAGTGAAAGGCCTCGGTAGCGAAGGCAGAAGATGGCAGTCTCTGCTTCTGGTTTGGGAATGGAGCCGGGGGGTTTCTTACCCATATTGTCAACTCCTCGAGGGATGATCACATCAGCATACTTCTTTGTCTGAAAGACACAAAGGGTCTCTTGAGGCTGTTTCCTGCGGGGTGACTTTAAGGTACTCAGGAGCAGGGTATGAAAGCCTGGATGTTAATGGCACTGGCAGGTTGGGGACAGCCTCAGGTGAGAGATAGGATCTGAGCAGTGAGAAGATTAGGCCCGAGTGAGTGAGTGAGTGAGCGAGCGTGCACATCAGTGTCCCACTGTGCTTGCCAGATCACAGCTTAATTGCTGGCCAAGGTAGGTTTGATACCTCCCACGGTTCCTGGCCTTTGAAATTGGGATTGAAGTCTGCAAATACCTTACAGGAGTGAGTATGACAGGACAAGGGCTGTACCATGCACAGGCCTGCTAACCAGCCCTGCTCTGCTGCACAGAGACAAACGGCACCTGTCACCTGTGTCCCAATGCTAGTGACACTTCAGCAGATACCTCTGAGGAAATGCAGGGCACTGAAGGAGGGCCCCAACTCAGGTCAGGGAGTAGAGAGAAAGAAGCTACTGAGGGGACATGGCTGAAACAGGCAAAGTGCAGAGAGGGTGAGGCATACTGTGGACCCAGGAGGGGTCTTGATGCTGCTGACCTATAGATTTGGGTCAAGGAGGCCTGTCCCCTGTGGCAGAGACTGCTGAAGGCAGTAGAGACCGTTTCCATGAAAGGCAAGAACAGACCTGGGCTGGTATCCACTTTAACAGTATCATCAGGTTACGAAGGAGTTGAAACCCACTCCCTTCCCCCAATAGCCTGGGAAATGCTTTGGGGAGGTGGGGGCTGACTGGCTTGCACGATGGGAAGCTGAGTCAGGAAACCCTGGGGAAATCAGCAGCACCACAAGGATCAGGGAAGGAGGCAGCTGCTGCCCGGGTCACTGTTCAGACTCAGGGCTTGGGGCTTTGCTGCCTACTCATCACCTCCTCAGCGAAAGCCTGTGCGTGAGAGACTGCGACGCCTGCACTCCACACGTTAACACTGAACTTCAGAGAGCATGAGTATTTAAAAAAAAATCTTTCAGCCAGGTGTGGTAGTGCACACTTTAATCCCAGCACCAGAAGGCAGCTCTTTCAATAGCAGCATATGGAACTTATTTATCCCGCTTTTGCTAGTTCTTACTCCTTTACTTTTGGGGGAGCACATGGCGGGTCTCTCCATTTATCTCTGGCTAGCCTGTAATGTACTATGTAGAGCAAGCTGGCCTTGAACACACAGATCTGCCTCTGAGCTCTTTATATTTTCACCTTTAAAGGATAAAACACTGGGAGCTCAGCAGTTAAGATCAGTTGTTGCTCTCACAAGAGGACTAGTCCAATTCCTAGCACCCACACCAGGCAGCTTACAACCAGCTATTAACTCCAACTCCGGGAGATCTCACTTCTTACATGAGAGTGTGCGTGTGCACACACACTTTTTAAACAGGCAAAACACTATTAAGCTTCTCTATAAAGCACTCCAATTTGACAATGATCATGATGGCTCAAACTTAAAATCCCAGCACACAAGAGACTAACTGTAGAAAGCTGCCGTGAGTTCAGGGCCAGCCCGGGCTACAACCCTGAACAGCCCCCCGCCTCACTCACTTCCTGAACTGGGTCGAGCCACAGGTTCACCTCTAACTCCAGAAATATAAGAAAACAGCAGACCCCTAATATTAATCAGCAGGGACCTCAGAATCTGGTTCAGAGCAGCCCAGAGGACACAGGCCCTGGAGAACAGTCAAAGCACCCAACAGCTAATTCAGGCAGTGAACAGACAAAAGTCCTTACAGAGCAGCTCCAAGGGGGTGAGCAAGACACACAGGCCAGGCTTGGAGGGGAGCAGCCAATACAGGCATATCTGGGTCTAACCTAGACAAACAGGCTAACAGTGCAGACAAGGAAGGTGGACAGAGCTGGGACTCGTTTTCATTTTGAATGGATAAAGGCAATACCGGCAGGCAGAACTCCTCGAAGGCAGGTTTCACAAAGGTGGTGTACTGGGTCAGAATCTGCTCCAGGTCCCTCCCTCGGTGCACATCCCTGAGAACTGCAGCAACAGAAGCAAGGTATCACCACCATAAGCCCTCTTTAGGACCCCTGGAGTACCCCAGCCCCAGCCAGGGACCTGGGGGTCCTCACCTCTTCGAGACAGCCTGACATCAGAGTCTGTGTCCACAAAGAGGCGCAGGTGGAACATGTCCCGGATCTCCTGAGTGTAGAATACCAAGATGCCCTCGAACAGAACCACGTCAGCCGGGTAGACCACTGTGGTCTCTGGCAACCTGCCAGGGAAAGGCCAGGCTAGGCCCTACTTGATGGCCCACTTTAGTGACAAGGGCCCCAGCTGGAGGATAGTCCCCAGAAACAGACCGGGGTGGACCCACCATAGGACAGTGGGAAGACCCCTCTCACTGGCCCTCCCAGGAACTACCCGCTTACCTTGAGTGGGTCACAAAATCATAGGTAGGGACCTCAACAGTTTTGCCCTCGACAATGTTTTTCAGAGTCTTGTGCATCAGATCATTATCAAAAGCATCTACAGAAACAGCAAAAGAACAAAAAACCCAGTCTCCCTGGAGCAGCAGACGGGGAAATTGCCTCTGCCCTGAGTCAACACAGCTGAGGACCCCACAGCACACCACAGGATGAAGGATAAAGTCCACCACTAGAACAAAGACTTTCTGATTGGCTAGCACTGGGGGAAAGAGAAATGACTCGGGCCCTCCACTCCTCTTTGTTATCTGGGAAGAACTAGTTAAGTGTGCTGTTCTCTGACTTTCATGTGTCCCTAGAAAAGCTTAAACCTTCTAGGAACCACAGGCACCTTCCAGACCAGGAAATAGCTCCGAGGCCTGGGCCCCAGATTAGCCTCTGCTTCTGCAACTGGCTGATCTAAAGACTGCCTCAGACAGCTTAGGAAATCCAAAGATCATGCAGGCAGTAGGGTGTGCAAGGGCCCCTCAGCCAAGGTGCAGGAGATCTCAACACATTGAGAAGTAATCCTGAAGCCCCTCTGCTACCTCCTTCCCAAGTGACTCAAGCCAAAGTCTTGATTTGCTCCAAGCCACCAGTATTCAGCAAGTCCTCCTAACCTAATGTGGACCCGCTCCACTACCAAGGGAAATGAGGGTAAAGCTTCCTGGAGCCCTTACTGCTTCTGCATTCCAATAAAACCCCCGCCACGGCAGTTAGTATCCAGCAGTTCTCTCTATACAGCCTTGGTCTGGTACTTTGAATCCTACATACACACTCCTGTACAACCTCTCTCAGCAGTCTGCATCCGGCAAACAACTCTGTGTGCCCCTGGTCTGGCAGCCTGCATCCCACACACACCTCTGTACCTGTCTCAGAGTCTGCAATCCCTGTAGAGCCCACATCCTAACACCTTCCACCCCCACCTTTCCAGGCAGGCTGAATGTACCTGGGTGGTCGAAATTGTACTGTCCCTTCAAGGCCTTGGCCTTCTGCTCGGCCGTCAGAACCTTATAGAAGCAGTCCTGGCTCAGGATGACCAACTTGCGCTGCCGGCGGTCCACTTCGTTCTGTCCCAGCAGCTCCATGATCTTCTCACACACTGTTGACTGGGGACAGAAAGTGTCGGAAGTGGGGTTATGCAGTGACCGCCAGCCCCTGGAGACGGGCCTGTGACTCCTAGCAACAGGTGACGCGGCTGGGGGGCGGCAATGGCGCCCCGACCCGCGGCCCGGCAGTCCCTCCGCGAGTCCCGGGCGCAGGCCGCTCACCTTGCCGCTCGCGGTGCCACCGCTCACGCCGATGAGGAACGGCCGCGGCTGGGGCCGGTCGGCCTCGGGCGTCGCACCCTCGCAGCCGCCGCCTCCCGCCGAAGCCATGTCGGGCGCTGAGGCCCTACATCCACGGACTCTGCCCACTCCGCCTGGACGCACGGGCGGACGTGCCACCGCTTCCGGGGCTCTGGGCGCATGCGCGCGTGCGGCGCGGCTCTCTGCGCGACGACCGAGAGCCTCCTCGACTCCTGAGTGACCCTGGTACCTGGAGGCCGCCTGGATGGGGCTCCAACGCGCACTCTCTCAAGTTTAAATGCCAGGCCAAGCCAGTCCAACCTCCAGCCCGGGTACCTTTGACCGCCCCGTTTCCCCAGCACAGCCAGGATCCTATCCGCCTTCCTCGCTTAGCTCACCCGTGCCTCCTGCACAGGTGCCTCCCCTCAGCTCCTCTCAAGGTGGGAACATAGACCTACCTCTCCCTGGTGCATTATTTAAGTAGCCTCAGAATCTTGTTAAAATCTCTTGATTTTTAGACAGGATCTAAAATGCCTCGTAGTCCTGGCTGCCCCTCAAACTTGTAGCAGTTCTCCAGCCTCAGCCTCTTGAGGGTGGGTATTACAAGCATGCAGGCTTTTTAAAAAATTAAATATTTACTTATAGCAATGCTAAGTATGTGTACTTGTGTGCATCGATGTCACGGGTCTGTACATATATGAGTGCCGTGCCTAGGGAGGGTCAGATCGCCGTAGAGCTGGAGTTACAGGCAGTCGTGAGTTATGGGTGCTGGGAACTGGACTCTGGTCCCTCTACAAGAGCAGCATGCACTTCTTAAAATCTTTTCTTTCATTTTATTTTATGTGTATGGGTGTTTCACCTGCACGAGTTTGTGCACCACGTGCTTGGCGTTCCCACACAGGCCAGAAGAGGGCGATGGATCCGCTGGGACTGGAGTTTCAGACAGTTGTAAGCTTCCAGTGGGTGCTGGGAATCAACCTAGATCCTCTGGAAGAGCAGTCTCTTCAGTTCCCACACCTGGCTTTTGATTTCTTTGTTGTTATTGTTGTTTGCTGTTATTGTTTTGCTTTATCTGAGACAATGTCTTACTATTATGTAGCCCTGGGTAGGTTGGAACTTGCTATATAGACCAGGATGGCTTTGTACTCACAAAGACCTCCTGCTTCTACCTCCTGAGTGCTGGGATTAAAGGTATGCATCACCATGCCTGGCGGGAGCTGGACCAGCATCAGTAAGCTGATCATCCAAAGGAAGACTTGGGGGAAAGAATGGGAGAAAGGGATTGCCCGTCTTGGAGGAACAGGTTCAGACAGGCTTCTGAGAGTCAGGGAAAGAACATCAAGAGACCATGCCACCCAGCTGTCCACATCAGTTCCTTGCTTACTTAATTCCCAGTGTCAATTTAGCAGGCCAACTAGGTCCTTCTCTGTTCTTGCCCTATATTCTCCCTATTCCTAATTCTTTCCCTTTTTACTTTCCCAAAGGAAAGTACCCTGACCTAGTTTGAGGGGATCTAGCTCAGCCTCCTGAGAGATGGAACCCTTCTGCATTACCTGAAGGTAATTACATTTCTTTGCCCCACCCCTCTCTTCAGTCTACAGCCAAAACTCCTTCATCTTCTCTCCTATGGTGCTCCCCTGTCTACATTCTCCTCACTACTTTGTGTACCAAAGCCAAACCCCCACTAGTCTCACGTCACCGTTTTTTCCTTCTACCATATCCTCAGTAATTAATATATCGATGCTCACCAACTATCAGTGTCTCTTTGCTCCCTGAAATGATTGGTGCTTAAGGGGTGGGTATTTTTCAGTTGACTATTACTGGATTTTCATAGAAGGCCTACCTGGATAGCAATTGTGACTGCAAAACAGTATTCTACTCTCAGGGAAGTGCTGGAAATTGAGCCTGGTATCCTAATCATCAATTTAGCCAAGGAAAATGACACCACAACCCGACTACAACCTAATCTGCCTTAAACGCTGCAGACATTTTCACTGAATGAAGAAAAGGAAATTAAAATTGAAAAAAAAATTCTACCAATAATGCTGGCTGCACAAGTTCCCATAAAAGAACACAGGAAACATTAAAAACCAAGACTCCATGTTCCTCCCTCAAATGCCAGTCCATCATAATGGCCCACAAGGAGAGTGACTTAGATGAGAGTCCAGACAAAAAATTCAAATTATGACTATTAATGTGCTGAATGAAATAGAAATTAATTCCTGACTGAATTCTAAGAGAACACAAATAGTTAAATGAAATATGGAAGTCAATATAGAATATGAAAGTGGAATTCCAAAGAGGAGAAAAACTGAAGGAAAACCAAACAGAAATGCTGGAAATCAAAAGTTCATTAAATCCAATTGAACTGGGTCACCAACGGAACAGACCCCAGATAGGACAGGATATCTGGACCTGAAAACAAGGGGAAGCAATTGGAACATTCGGTCATGAAAAAATGTACTAAAATGTACTAAAAAATGTACTAAAGATGTACAAATGGAACATGCTAGATATTTGGGGCATCATGAAAAGACAACAACCTATAAATTGTAGACAAAGAAGGGAGAGAAGAAATTTATGCCAAAGGATAAGAAACACTTCAATAAAGTCATAGCAAAAACTTAGGCCGAATATCATGCAGATCCAAGAGGCATTAAGAATACAAATAGAAACTTCAAGTTGTATTGAAAACACTAAACATATAGAATAGAATATATTGAAATGTGCAAGAGAGTCACATATAAATGTAGGGCCCTGAGACTATCAGCTGATTTCTCAACAGAAACTGAAATCAGAATAGCTCAGAATGATGTATTTCAAGTTTTGAAAGACCACAGCTGGCAACCCAGAGTACTATATCCAACAAAACTGCCATACGTGAGAAAGAAAAACTTTTCATGATAGAAGCAGGCAAAGGGAATTTATGAAGACTAAGTAATCTCTATAGAGAAAATTGCAAAGAATGATTTGGACTGAAGAGAAAGATGAACACACTCAAAAGGTTACAGGAAAGAATATACCATGTAAACACCACAAAATTGACAGGTATATACCAGCATGCCAGGCTCAGATTGATTTTGAACTACCTGTTTCTATGTAACTGAGAATTACTTTAAAATTGTGATCCTCCTATTCTACCTCCTAAATGCTGAGATTACAGACATGAAACACCCTGCCTGGTTTATGTGGTACTAGGGATTAACCCTGTGTGTAAAGGCAAAGCCCCTCCCCTTATGGTTACATGCTACTTGGACTTCTGGGAACAGCTTGGAGGAAGGTGTATAAGAGAGAGACAGACAGTTGGAACAATAGTTGCAGTAGCGACAGGGGTGGAGTGAGCACCACTTTGGGATGATGTCAGGGAGAAGCGAACAGTAGAAGCTGATGATAGGAACGCAGGCAGAAATTACTGAGATTACTGGAGTTTATAACATTATTGGGATAAAGGAGTTCAGAGTTAGTTCATTAAGACAGCCAGAAATGGTTGTAAAGGTTTCTCTTTGGTTTCTTTTCTTTTCCTTTCCTTCTTAATCTTAATCTTAAGAGCTAACTGAGTTTTAAAAACGTTACAAGTTAGAAATCTTTCAGCCAGAATCAGAGGGGTGGAGTCAAGTTGCCAGAGAAAAAGTAACAGTTACAAAGGCCTGAAAGCTTAGATACAGAGCCCAGGCGGAAACGGCAGAAACAGCCCTAATGCACATCCCTTTTTAAAGAAAAAAATCTGTTGCATCTTGGCGTCCATACAAGGGGCTTGAAAATGAAAGATAAAAGGATGGGAAATTTGATTTCAAATGTAGAGGGAAAAGCAAAAGAAGGGATGGATTTTTGTGTTCAAGAAGCCAACAAAGTATAACAGCTGTTATGGGAATATATAGCGCTTTGCTTTCAGTTATGATTTTTTTTTCCTCTTTTTCTTATATTTTGTTTCAGAAAACAATAAGAAAGTGGCTAAGCAACTAGAGGAGTTAAAGGGTGAACTGAAAAAGAGCCAGGACAGAAAAAACAGAACAATGCCAGAAAGAGTATATAAAATAAGGTCACAAAGGGAAGTTGTTCTTAATAAGGGAGATGCAAAGGCTGTACAGGTTGTCCAAGAGCCAAACATAACAGGTATTGAGTTTCCAAATTTATAAAGGGGGCCACTGCTGAAAATACACCAACTGACCTACCTTTAAAATGGTTAACTAACAAACCTCTCTGGATTAAAAAATCAAAGACTGTAGGCACTTGAACAGCTGGTAGAGGACCAGTTAAAGGCTCAGCATGTAGAAGAATCCACAAACCCATGGGACTCACCTGTATTTGTTACAAAGAAAAAATCTGGAAAATGGAAATGTTAACTGATTTGAGGTAAACAAGGTGATTCAGCCCATGAGTCCATTAAAGCCTGGAATTCCTTTACCTTCATTATTACCTAAAGCATGGCATTTGATAGTGATTGATTTAAAAGACTGCATTTTTACTATCCCCTTGCAAGAGCAGGACAAGGAGAAGTTTGCTTTTATGGTACCTACCTGTAACAACGCTCAATGCTGTCACAAGATATCATGGAAAGTCTTTCCCCAGGGAATGTTAAATAGGCCAACATTATGTTAATATTTTGTGCAACAACCATTAGAACTAATACGAAAACAATTTCCCCAATCTGTTATTTCCAATTATATGGATGATATTTTGTTAGCCAATTCTGACCAAGATACTTTGGGAAAATTGATTGATGAAACAAAAAGATCCTTACCCTGTTGGGGTTTGCAAATTGCTCCTGAAAAAATACAAAGAGGAGATTCTATTAACTATCTGGGTTATAAGATAAGTCAGCAAAAAATTCAACTACGAAAGGTATAGATCAGAAGACATCAGTTGTGAACTCTTATTGATTTTCAAAAACTCTTGACAGATATCAATTGGATAAGACCCATAATTGGATTTCAAGAGCTAAGCGATTTGTTTCAAACATTACAAGGAGACTCCAACCTAGATAGTCCAAGACACTTAACTGCTGAAGCGGAGCAAGAGTTAACTCTGGCAGAAAAGAGACTTACAAGATGCATATGTGGATCGCATAAATCCTCATCTTAGTTTTATTTGGATCATCATTCATTCAAAACATTCCCCTACTGGAATTCTTTTGCAAAAAGAGGATAATATCTTAGAATGGATATTTATAGCACATAGCAGGGTAAAAAATTAAAGATCTATATAAAAAAAGTTGCTGATTTAATTATAAAGGGAAGAATAAGACTTCATCAGCTGTCAGGAACAGATCCAGCAGAAATAGTAGTGCCTTACACGAATGTGGAGATTATGTCATTATGGGCAATCAATAAAGATTGACAAAGAGCTGTAGCAATTATTTGGGAGAAATTAATAACAAATATCCTAAAGTAAGCGAATTCAGTTTATCAAAATGGCTGAATGAATACTCCCTCGTATAAATGAGAGAAAAACCTATTTCTTGAGCATCAACATTTTATACTGATGCATACAAATTAGGAATGGCAGGCTAAAAGTCAGAAGATATAAGTAAAGACAATCAAAGCCCATATGCTTCAGTTAAAAAACCGTAGTTATATGTTATTCTTATGGTGCTGTTAGACTTTCCTGAATCTCTATATCATCACTGATTCTCATGCAAAAGGGTTGTTTTGAATATAGAAACGGAATTTATTCCTGATATTTCAGAATCAACATCGTTATTTATGCAGCTACAACATGCAATTCAAGACAGAAGTTCTCTATTATTGTATATTACTCATTTTAGATCTCATACAGAGTTTCCAGGCCCATTGGCACAAGGAAATGATGAGATCGATCAGTTAGTAATAGGAAATGTGTTAGAAATTTCAAAATTTCATGCAAAGCACCATGTAAACAGCAAAAGTTTAAAAAGGAACTTCTCCATTACTTAGCAACAAGCCAAGGAAATTATAAAGAATTGTTCGATGTGTTCCTTGTAAATTCAAGTCCCATTGCTTGCTGGAAGTAATCTTATGGGTACTAAAAGAGGAGAAATATGGCAAATGGATGTGTTCCATGTTGCAGAATTTGGGAAACTACAGTTTGTACAGTTGATGCTTATTCAGGATTTCAATGGGCTTCTACTTTGAGTTCTGAAAAGGCTGATTCTGTAATTATACATTTACTGAAGTAATGGCTATCATGGGAATACCTTCACAAATTAAGACTGATAATGCCCTGCATATGTTTCTGTAAAATGAAAAAAAATTTTGCATACTATGGCATAAAACATATTACCAATACCACACAATCGATCCTACAGGACAAGTAGTTATAGAGAGATCTAATCGGACATTAAAGGAAATGCTTGCAAGACAAAAGGGAATAATAAGACCACACACCCTGAGATAAGACTATATAGTACACTACTTACTTTAAATTTTCTGAATGTTAATGAAACAGGAACAACGTCCACTGAAAGGCACTGGAGTATAGAAAAATCTGCTGAGTTGAATCAACCCATATAGCATGTATTAACATCTTAATGGAAATCAGGGCAAGTTTTATGCTGGGGGAGGGGGAATGTTTTTATTTCCAGTGGAAACGAGAAGTTGTGGGTGCCATCAAAACTAATAAAGATTAGATTTGAGCCAGGAAGATCTCCTGAAAACCCGGACCACTAACCTGAAGAGCATGACTATGGAAAGAAAATTTCTTTTAAAAAGACAGAGCCTTCTAGAGATTGTAGTGAAGTAGAAACACTAAAAGCAACCATCAGCCCTGGGTTATGGAGTAAAGTTTCTGAAACCTAAATTTCCACCTGACTCCAATACCAGTGTCAGTAAAGACTGAGGAAGATGAAAAATATGAAGCCTTGATGAGAAAACTGTTTCCCGTTTTGGCTGATTTGGATCAGTTGGCTGGCAGTCATCAGAAGGTTCCAAGAAAAGATAATGAGAATAATGGCCCACCAGTGCAAGTTTGATACAACCTCCGGAGGAATAAAACACTTACAGCAAACAGAAACCAGAGGAGAATATCTTAAAACCAAAGTTCTAGACATTCAAGGGAATAGGCTGTCTCTATGCAAAAGAGTGAGTGGAGGGAATATTGAAATAGACTGTTGCCATTAATGATATCAGTGAACATCAGAGTTCCTGGAAACATGAAGATCCCTACAGCATTTCTATAGATAATGGATTACTGCAAAGAGTCCCAAGACAGACTCTGACAGAGACATTTGCCACCTGCCTGAAAGTAATAACTTCAGAGAAACGGGAGTGATCCCAGCAACCTCACAATCACTGAATTTTTACTCTGTTAGTAATGCATTATGCATGAATGCAAAAGATAAACTCCTGAAGACCAAAAGGGAAAAATAATCAATAATGTACAACTTGTATCTTAGTAGAGGGGGGACGTGTAGAGTGAAGCTTTGCCAGGGAAAAGCTCCTCCTCCTTGTGGTTGCATGCCGCTTGGACTTCTGGGAACAGCTTGGAGGAAGGTATATAAGAGGGGCACTGACAGAGTTGACAGCAGTTAGAGTTAAGAGTTACAGCAAAGTTACAGCACAGACGCTCTAGTACAGCAAAAGAGAGAACACAAAAGCAGGCAGAAATAAGGACAGATAGAATGAACTAACTGGGGTTTTAGAAAAGTTACAATTTAGATCTTCTCAGTAATTGCTGTGCTGGGAGAAGCTGAATCAGAGTGGGTTAGAGTTAGCTCAGTTCCCCAGACATAGACAGATTAAGACAGCCAGAAAAGGACTCTAAAGGTTTCTCTTTCCTTCTTATCCTTTCATTTCCTAACTAACCCTATGAGCTGACTGAGGTTTAAAAATGTTACAAGTTAGAAATCAAGCATCCAGGAACAGAGGGGCGGAGTCAAGTTGCCAGTGAGAAAAGTAACAGCAGCTTTTGAGAGCCCAGACTCAAACAGTAAAAAACAGCCCAAATCACATCCCCTTTTAGAAGAAAAACTGTTACATTTTAAATACATTTTAAAAATTACCTTTTACATAAAACAGAAAATCAAACAAACTCATATCCATCATATTATCAACATTGCATCTCTGCAGGCTTTGCCCAGCCCATGACCACTTCTAACCTTTGAGCACAACAGGAGGTGGCCTTCTCCCAGAGATGGGCTGAATAGCAAGAGCACAGACATCAGCCAGACTAAAGGAGCTTCTGAATGGTGTAGATGGTGCAGGCAAATGCTGAAGCTGAGACAAAGCTGCAGGATGATGGCTAGGGTATGATCAGTGGCATGGGACCATTTTGGAGCCTTCCAGCCCCTTTGGGTCTGCTGGCAGGCTGCAGTCAAAGTGGACCTCCTGCCTGAACTCTTCTCTCAGTGGTCCCACCTCTGACCCTTCCAAATACTTATGTTCCTGATGAATCAGAATCCAGAAGAGCCCCAAGATGACAAAACAGGCCCATCTCCTCCCTGGAAAACCAGCTGGGCAGGTTTGCTGATGTCAGAGAGGGAGGTGGAGCAGGTCAACTCTAGGGAAGGAAGGCAGCCAACAAAGGCCTAGAAGACATCCTAGGGAGCAGCCAAATCAGATGTCTTCTGGGAGGTAGAGATTTGCGACAGTGCTGGCACTTGGAGTCATGGAGCACTATGGATGGGTTTGGAAGCATGCAGGTTTGCAATAGGATTTGTCAGGACATTATTACTGATACTTGGAAGCCATTTCATCAGCCATCAGGGAACAAGCAGCAGAAGTGAAAAAAGTTATCAACAACTCTAGAAGCTGTGATCTAGTGATCCAATCTTTAAAAATTTTTAAAGAGCTGAGGGTTACCGGGTGGTGATGGTGGTGGCGGTGCATGTCTTTAATCCCAGGCAAAGCAGGGATTAAAGCAGGTAGGTGTCTGAGTTTGAGGCCAGCCTGATCTACAGAGAGAGTTCCAGGATAGCCAGGGCTACACAAAGAAGTCCTGTCTCGAAAAACAAACAAGAAGAAGATTTAGTTCAGTAGAGCACTTGCCCAGCACGCATGAGATCCTAGGTTCAATTTCCAAACAAAAACAATAAAAAGAGCGAGCTAAAGAGATGGCTCAGTTCATAAAATACTTGCCATGTATGAGAATCTGAGTTCAATTCTCATCACTCATATAAAACCTGGGCATGGCAGTATCACTGATAGCTGGGATCCCAGTGCTGGGGAGGCAGAGACAGATGTGCCCCTGGAGTTTGTTAATCATTCTAGCTGAACTGGCAAGTTCCCCTTTCACCGAGAAACCCTGCCTTGAAAAACAAAAACAAAAAAAGCACTTACTTGTTGCCCTTCCAAAGGTCATAAGTTCAATTCCCAGTACCCATGTCAGGTCAGGTCAGGTGGCTGACAATTGCCTATAACTCCAGATCCAAGAGATCCAATACCATCTCTGGTGCCTCTCTCTCTGTCTTACACACACACACACACACACACACACACACACACAATTTTTTTAAATACATCTTTTAAAAATGTACAAAAGACAAAGCTCTGTGCCAGCAAATTCAGAATTCCTAAACATTGGGGACCCAAATTTCAAAGGCATATTATTCTTTTATGGTGTTAAAGATAAAACTCAGGTCTGTGTAAAAGCTAGGCAAATGTTCTAATACTAAGCTATATTCTTTCTCCCTCCCCTGCTTTCAGCATTTGTTTGAGGCAGGGTTGCACTATATATATCCCTGGATAGCCCTGGATAGTCTGGATAACCAGACCAGGCTGGCCTTAAACTGCTTGCCTTTACCTCCTGAATACTGAGTTCAGACATGTGCCACCACACCTAGCCAAGGGCAGATGTAATTTGTGTAAAACAAAATAGAGGTTTGTGGCTATTGGACCTATGAGTTTGGAGAGTTCTGGATTCAAATTCTAGATCTTCCCTAAACAGTATGGTGGTGCATATCCACAATTCTAGCATTTCAGAGGGAGAGACAGGAAGATGAGTTCCAGAACCTTATCATTGTCAGGGCCAATAAGATGCTGCAGGTGAGGTGCACAGATTCCACTGAGCCACAGTTAGGCAAATGGCTGGGTATTGCAGTCACCAGGCCTTGTCTGATGAAACCTTTAGCTTGTGACTAATTTGGATGTGATTTTCACCTCTCACCTTCTCTTTCCCTGCCCACATTGACTTGGAACTTTCTTCACCATGCCTTGGGGATTAAGCTCAGGGCTTCACCTCTTCCTCTCTACAGACAGTGGGGGTCTGGCCATCTTCCCTTCCTCTGTCATTTAAGTGAACTAGAACAGCCAGAGCTACATAGTAAGACTCTAATGTCTCGAAAAAACAAAAATCAAAACCACTGCCACCAAAAGAAAAAAAAAAAGCTGCTGCCTAGTTATTAAACACATCTCTGAGGGACACTGTCCCCAAGAGGCTGGTGTCTGCCAACAGCTCAAGGGAGAGCCATTTTCCCACTCAACTGGACCTTTAGATCTTTTCCTTCCAGTACCTTCTTGGGTGCTTAAGATTGATGCAAACGCAGAGCTGGTTAGGATGGGCTGGGCTGAGTCTCATCTCAAACCAAATGTCCAAGTGGATCGACTGCCCATCACAATCCCTAGGAGCTTTTCATGCAAACTGAATTCCCATGTCCTGGGGTTACTTTATCGACTCTGACCCTGACCTGTACATGCTGTTTCAAAATATGAGTTTAGATCCCAGCACATGTCTGGCAGCTTACCACCATTCCCGCTCAGCACCCTCTTCTGGCCTCTGCAGGCACCCTTCTACACAGATAGGTACACATACACATAAATCTTTTTAAAAATATTTTAAATTATGTGTATGTTGTGTGTCTATGTATGTAAGTGCACAAGGCCTCAGAGACTTATGATTCCCTTGGAGCTAGAGTTAACAGTCTCAGTGTCTGATGTAGGTGCTGGGCACTGATCCCTAACCCTAAACCATCTCTCTAGCACCATGTTGCTGAGCATGGTGGTGGCATGTCTATAATATCAGCACTTGGAAGGCAGGGGCAGGCAGATCTCTGGAGTTCAAGGCCGGCTTGATCCAGTGAGTTTCAGGGTATATAGTTTCAGGGCTATATATATAATGAAACCCTGTGTCTTAGTCACTATTCTGCTGCTGTCACTGAATGAGTTATACCCACTTTGTAGCTCTGGCTGTCCTGAACTCACTATGTAGACAAGTGGCCTCAAACTCAAGATATCAGCCTACCTCTGCCCTCCTAGTGCTTGGATCAAAGACGTGTGCCACCACTAACAACTCAAGTTTTCTTAATAGCTGAAGTCATCTCTCCTGTCCCTACAACAGACATTCGTCTTTTTGAGACAGGGTTTTATATTGTAGCCTAGGTGGCCCAGATTGGCTTGGATTTTACAGTAAGATGGCTCTATAACTATACCCTTACTGTTTACTGTTTAGCTATGAAGGTATGTGAGTTCTGCTCAGGTGGGCAGTGAACACTCTAATGAAGATATCAGATTTCTCCATGTAGAGGTTAAGCCAGCTGCCCATGGCCAACAGCTTCTACAGCACTAGAGCTGAAACCCAGTTCCTCCCTCCTTCCCTCCAGGGTTTCTCTCTCAGTAGCCCTGACTGTCCTGAAACTCACTCTATAGACCAGGCTGGTCTCAAATTCAGGCATCCATCTGTCTGCTTCTGCCTCCTGAGTGCTGGGATTAAAGATGTGCAGTTAAGGTTAATTTTAAAGATTATATATCTTCACTGCAGGTCAAGCTGCCCCCAGGCTCTGACATCACCCCTCAGGCCTTGTGAGAACCAGCATCCAGGTGGAGGAGTCAGAACTTATGGCAAGTCTGGAGTGCAAGTCACGTTTTTGATCACTGTGAGCAGAAGCACTGGCCAAACTGCTCTAGAGAGGCCAGAAGAGGGTACTGGGTCCCCTGGAACTGGAAATTGTAAACCACCATTTGAGTACTGCAAACTGAACACAGGAGCTCTGCAAGAGCAGCCACTGCTCTTAGCAGGTGAGTCATTTACATGCAATGAGGAAAAGACAGAAGTTCACCCTCACCTGCCAGTTACAAATGAGGACTAGAATTTATTCTGAACATCAACTTGCAAGGGAGAGATCCTTCTGTGAAAGTTGAACATTAATTTTAACTTTTTCCCCTTTAGAATTATTGAGACATTAAATCAATGTGTGAGGCATGTGTGCCATGGTGTACAAAAGTCAGAGAACAGCTTTGTGAAATAGATTCTCTCCTTCTACCTTTATGTGGATTCTAAGAATGAAATACAGGTTATCATGAGCTATCTCTCCAACTTCATGAAAGAATTTTGTATATAATCATGATGGTCAATGCTGTCATTTCTCACTCCCAACTTTTACCTGTTCCTTCTCAACCCAGAAAGGTAGCATCATTGCAAAGCACAATCTTGGACTCAAATCTGTCACACTTACTACTGTGTGACCCTGGGCAAGTCACCTGCCTCTCCAAGGTTGATGGGACAGCAAACAGTTCTCTGGATGGAGAGCTGTTATAGCTGAGACTCAGCAGGAGTAAGCTGTTGTGATCCAGGGCAGGTGTGATTGGGGTTGGTAGAGGACAGGGATCAGAAGAGAGACTGCTCATATGTTTATTAAGAAAAGGGACAACCACACACATCCATTATTCACAAGTACATTTGGGAACCTTAGAACTGACAATACCCACCCCTCCCAACACCCTTCTCCTCCAGGACTCACCCCAAACTTAATTTGGACCCTTTATGAAATTTTGGGTTTCTAGCATTTTTCTGGAAACCATAAAAATGTACTGCCTGGGCTTTCTGCTGTTCACGTCCCATCCATCTGTCCCTGTGGGCCATAGACAAAATCTGCAAGACTCTGCTCAGTCATTCAGGTCTAGATCAAAATCTGGATATAACTCCTTGGTAGTGACACCTCGGGTCAGAGCTGAAAAGGAAGAAAGGAAGAATTATTATCTAGTGGAGAGATGTAGAGTGGACATGGTCAAAACACAAACGAAAGCCACTCTCCTGACAATCCGGAACACCTCTGGGGCCCAGATTCATACCTTACCCAAATGGCAAAGGTAATCTCCCTGCTTCTCCTTCCAAGCCTTGCCCCTGGCGGTTTGGGCTGGGGACCATATACCAACCAACCATTTTAGGCTGCAGCTGGTATGACCCTACTCCTCTTGCTGCTCTGCTAAGAGACTTGTCCTTTTCTCCACTGGGAACGCTCTCCTCAGGCCTCCTCCTAGTACCTCATGTTGCTCTTTCCTGCTACCATCCCCGTTTTCTTCATAGAACTTAACACACTTCAGCATTTCTGTTCATCTACTGACTGACCAATACTGATACCAAAGCCACGTTTCACCACCATTCTGGCACCTTAGAGTACCTGGTACAGAGTAGATGCCCGTAAATATTCACTGAAAAGACAGGAAAGCTAAGACACTGGCTTAATGTCATATGATCTGAAGATGATGGGTTTCCATCTGAGTTCTAACAAGAATGCTTTTATTGTTGTCTCACAGGTCTCACAGGCTGGTCTTGTTCTTATGATCCTCCTGCCTCAGCCTCCAGGAATTTCAGGCATATACCACCACACCTGGCCACATCCTTTTTTTTTTTTTTTTTCGCTCTAATCACTGTCCCTTTAGACACTTTTATTTCCCTCCTGTTTTCTGCTCCCTTCCCTGGGACCCATTCCCAGTGACACGACTCCTCCCTGCTATGAACCTGGGTTCCTCTGGACTGTGGTATTTTGGATGCCAATAGAGATTTCTTTAACAAGTGTTAAAACAGCAGCAGCTGGTCAGCAACACAGCTCTAAACGCTATCCCATCGGCTGCAGAATACCAGGAGGCACCACTCTGGGGATTGTTGAGCTTATATAATGTTATCTTACCCCAAACCAGTCTGACTTCCATGGCAGGCTGCTCTAGTCAGCCAAACACATAGGTATCTGCCTTGGTTCAAGACTCTGGATTGCAGGATTTAGTTTGAAGAGGACCTAATCACTGTATATCACAAAGAGCTGCCCTGGCCCTTGCTGCCACTTAAGCAAGTCAGTCATCAGAGACATCCATGGTATCTCAAGGTCTCTGCAGGCTATGGAAGGACAGGGACCTTTAGTCTAGTCTCACAAATGGTTAAGTCCTGTTCAAATTTGCTCCAAAGTAGGCCCTGTGCTTGAGATCCTGGGAACTAAAGCAAGAGCTGCACAACTACTTTGCCGGGTACCTAGGGAGAGCATACACTGGTGAGAAAAGGCGTTGGGGTACTCCTCCAGGAGCAGGACAGCTGAGTGGGATGGTTGGCAAGTTAGGGGCCCAAGGAGTAAAATCCAAACCCCAGGAGAGGAGTCATGTTCCCATCCCTTGAGACTTACCCAGCTTGCCCAGCAGCATTTGTGCTACATCTTTGACATCATTGTACTCATGGAGGAGGGAGATATGGTCCTCCAGTTCAATCACACGGTAGCCCCTGGGGAAGAGCAATGGAGAGCGAGCACCATTAGGTTCCCCTGATCAGATGGCAGTTAGGCACTTGTTCAGCATCTATGTAACAAACATTTACTACAACCCTTGTAGGTTCAAGGCCTTGGGGGCAATGGTGATAGGAGGGATCCTGCTTTCTTGATGCTTACAACAGGCATGGGATCTGCAATCCCCCCGTTCCTAGCAAACCTGTCTTATCCCCTAAAGGAGGAATTTCCAGATACATGGTTACTATGTGACCCTGGTCACAGATAAGCACATAATTTGGTCACCAGGTAGATTCCTGTATGTGAAATATATATCCCAGTGCAGCTCAACCTCTAACCCTGAGGCTGAAGTAAAGAACATGAGGAAGCCAAGGAGTTGTGGAGAAGCCAGCTTTCCCAAGGTGCTGAAAACTCCACACAGAAAGGACTCATGGTAGTCAGCAGTGCCTAAAATGTAGCACCAGAGGGAGAGACAAGAAGAGTCACAGCTTCCACTTCCAAAGTTTTCTAGACCCTTGCTTCTAGGCTTGTTCCAACCCGACTTCCCAGAAAGTCTGCTCAAGAGTCTAACGGCAGAATCTTTTCTATGCCAAGTTAGTGCAGTTGAGTTTGTTACTAGGCACTAATTAAAACTTAAGAATGTTTGTATGTGACTTGGGGTCAACCCAAGGCTTTATGTACAACAGGCGAGCACTCTGCCATAGAGCTTCGTCCCTTGCCCTTTCGTTTTCCTGCAATGATACAATCTAGCGTTTTATCCACGTGAGACAAGTACCCCACAATTGCCTCAAAATTATCCTAACCACACTGGGTGGCAAGTTGAAGGCCAGTCTAGGGTACAGGAGTCTCAAAAACAAAATAATAAGACTTACTCTGCTATTAATTGGGAGATCTCCTTGTCCAGCATGTCCTGCTTCTCCTTCAGTTTCTGAATGTCAGAGTTCAAAGATTCCTCGCTAATCTCATCAGTCTGTTCAGATTTAGGAGATGGCCGCTGAGTGGCAGAAAAAAATCATTAGCTGGATTGGCCAGAGATGATCACAAATCAGAGCCTATGTATACCTCTCGATAGCCATTCCCTATTTCTGCTTGATAATAGGTCTCCTGCCTTCAGAACGCCACTTACTTCTCAACTCTCCTTGGAATTAGGTATGGCACGAAGACTGTTATGACAAGTGGAAATGTCATCAGAAGTGACATGTGCAGCATCTGAGGAACGTCTTTTCAGGGAGAAAACAGTCTTTCTCTGCCTAAAATGATGTAATGCTAGAGTAGATCAGCAATTTTGGATGAGGAAGCAGCAGCCTCATGGAGGCTGAAGCATGATGAAGGACAAAATCCACATGGCAATTTTTCAGTTTTCTTTCCACCACCTAAACCCAGTCCTAAGGAACTGATCACCTTGGCCTGCAGTCTGACCCCAGGTCTGCAACGTCACTGGACTTATAATCTCAAGACTACACTTCATTTTTGCCCTTTCTGACTCTAAGCCTGTAAAGGCTGACATCTACTGCTCAGCTTATCTTCAGGAAGTGAATGTTGGATGAGCTGCCTAAAAAGAAAACACACAGGAAGTTGTGGTTCACGTTCTTAGGTCGCTGGCTTGTGATCAGTCACTCTGTAATTATGAGTGAACACTGTCTGCCAGCATTGGCAGGAGTCACAGGAAAAGATATCCAGCCAGGCCCATGTATTCAGAAGGCATACAAGCCAAAAAGAAAGGCCTGCAAGGTGGTTTGGCTGGTTAGATTACCTGCCTTGTAATCCTGACAACCTTGAGTTTGATCCCTGGTAGAGAGAACCCACTCCT
The DNA here is from genome assembly GCA_026225945.1 of Cricetomys ansorgei. Taxonomy (NCBI): domain Eukaryota; kingdom Metazoa; phylum Chordata; class Mammalia; order Rodentia; family Nesomyidae; genus Cricetomys; species Cricetomys ansorgei. The sequence goes on from JAMJFZ010002981.1 coordinate 1,741,055, forward strand.
CAAAACTGCCTTCTGACCCTCCCCCCCCCCGACTAAATTAAAAATATTGTTTCAAAAATGCCAGTAAGATAGCTCAGCAGGTAAAGGTATTTGCTGCCAAACCTAACAGACTCGAGTTCTACCCCTGGAGCCCATATAGTGAAAGGAAAGAATTGGCTCCAAGTTGTCCCCTGATTCCCCACATGCAACCACAGTACCTCCTGTCCCTCATAAGGAAATGTTGAGCCAGGTGGTGGTGGTACAGGCCTTTAATCCCAGAACTCAGGAGGCAGAGGCAGGAGGATCTCTGAGTTCAAGGCTACTCTGGTCTACAGAGTGAGTTCAGGACAGCCAGGGCTACCCAGAGAAACCATGTCTCGAAAAACAAAACAAAAATGTAATTTTATTTTACTTTACCAAAAAAAGGAGAGGGGGCAAGATGAGGTCTCATTATGCAGGTCTGGCTGGGTCTGTAACTCACTACTCAGACTAGGCTGACCTCCAACTCAAAGATCCAACTGCCTCTGCAGGCAGAGTGCTGAGATTGAAGGCATGTACCACCATGCCTGGCAGAAATAAATGTAATTTTATAAATTATTTTTAATGGGGCTGAAATGGTGGCTCAGCGGTTAAGAGCACTTGATAGTCTTGCAGAGGATCCCAGTTTGGTTCCTAGGTCCCACATGGGGTTTATAACGTCCTGTAACTCCAGTGTTGGGGGTCAGACCTTTTGACCTCTAGGTACCAGACACACAATGGCACACATAAATACAAGTAAGCAAAACACTCATGAGCATAAAATTTAAAAGCTTTTTTTATATCATTAAAGATTTGCCTTATTTTCAACTATATGTCTGTGAGGGTATGTGCAAACGAATGCAGGTGCCTGTGGAGGCCAGAGGCCTTATATCCCCGTGGCTGACATTCTAGGAGGCTGTGAGCCTCCTGATGTGGGTGCTGGAACCTGATCTCAGGTCCTCGGCAATGTGTCATCTCACTATGTCCAGTGTCTGCCCCACTTGCTCTCCACTTTATTTTCTGAGAGAGGGTCTTTCTGACCCTAGATGTATTCAGGCTAGACATCTGGTCAACAAGTCCCAGAGTTGTTCTTGTGTCTACCTCAATGCTGGGAACAGGCGTGTTCATGGCTTCTGCATCCAGTTTTCACGTGGGTGTTAATGAGCTCACAAGGGTCCTTTCATGGCAAATATTTTACCCTCAGAGCTATCTTTCCAATCTATCCTGATGCTTTACCTGATTTCTCACCACCTGACATGTTGTACATTTCATTTTTATGTTCACACCATTGTTATCGTGGTGAATTCCAAGGAGACAAGGACTTTGTTTTTCCAATGTGGACACCACAGTGCCACCGGGCACACAGTAGACAATATTCATCAAATGAAAGATCCAACAACCAATCAACTAATTATAAGTCTAAAAAAAGCTTTGAAGAACAGCGTGCTAAGGAAGTGTCTAGAATTGATAGAGCCAGAAGTAGGGGGTAAGGAGAAGCTGAGCTTCAAAGAACGAGTGGGTGTTAGCTTGGCCAACAGCTATAATAAGATATGTTAGCCTGAGGAGTTCTTCTCAGGTACTGCCACTCATGTAAAGCTTAGTCCTTTGCTTTGCCAAAGGAAAGAATTTCAGGACAAGCCCATATAAGGGAAAGTTCAGGTTTATAAAAGAGGTTTATTAAAGACATTCTTAACATATTTAAGAACAGGAGTTAATAAAATAAAAGGTGCCCAGAGACAGAATGAGACAAACTAAAGTGAGGGTGTAGGCTTCTAAAGGAGACTTGTTCCTCTCCCCCCTTAGTTTTTAGGCAGGATCTTACTATGTAGCCCTGGCTGGCTTCAAAGTCACTGAAATTCACCTGCCTCAGCCTCCCGAGAGCACCTGGTATTAAAAGCAAGTGCCACCAGCTGGGCATAATGGCACAGCCTTTAATCCCAGCACTGGTCAAGTTCCAGAACAGCCAGGGCTATCACACAAAGCACTCTTTGATAGAAAACCCAGGGGAAAACAAAAAGCAAGTCCCACCTTCCTGCTCACATCTCATTGTCTATACAACACTGACATATAGGTAACTTCTGAAATTCCTCAAAGGTTGCTTTTTAAAGTGATTACAACTGGTTCCTTGGTTCCTGATACCTGCTTGACAGGTTTAATTATAATGGATAATTTAATTATTAGAACCTTAGATCAAAAGAATACAGAAAATTAGGACACCATCTTTACTGTAAACAATAGTCTTATGAGATTCCTAGAAAACTTCTGGGTGAGGAGTGAAGCCCCACCCAAGGTCTAGCCTTAAATCTGGTTTATTGCTACCATTAAGGAGCCAGGTGGTGATGGTGCACTCCTTTGATCCCAGCATGCAGGAGTTATCTCTTGAGTTTAAGGCTGACCTGAACTACAGAGTGAGTTCCAGGACAACCAGCTACACAGAGAAACCCTGTCTCAAAATAAAACCAAAAAAGCCCAGTGAGTTGGTATAGGCCTTTAATCTCAGTACTGGGAGGCAGAGGCAGGTAGATCTCTGTGAGTATAAGGCCAGCCTGGTCTAGCAATCAGGTGTACATAAAGACCTTGTCTCAAAAAAATAAAAATAAAAATAAAAATTAGTCTTTATATAGCAACATTCGGAGCTGCACAAGCCCTGTCCCCGGGCCGGCCCCTGGACTCCGATAAAAGCCCTGGGGACGGACCTGTGCGTGCCCGACATGCGGGCCAGATAACAATAAAGCCTCCTGGGTTTTGCAGCAGTTGGACTGACTCGTGGTTTCTTTGAAGTCCACTGGCTGGCCCTAACAACAGCAAATGTTAATTTTGCTGGAACTCTTGATTCTAAAAATCAGGGTGCTTTTTTCTCCCTATGTCCCCATAATTTTCCTTGGTATTTTCTCCTGACTCCCCAGCATTTGAGAATTGCTGAGACAGGACGGCAAGTCTGGGCTACACAGTGAGACCATGCAAGGACATCCTTGACTACAGAGTGAGTTTGAGACCTGCCTGGGCCGAATGAGACTGTCTCAAAAAAAAAAAAAAAAAAAAAAAAAGGCATAACAAAAGATATTACGAAAAAGGATCACTCCTTTCTTTCATGATTTCATCGCAAAAGAGGACTTGAAAATTTCATTTTTGTGCTGGGCACTCCCAGCACTCGAGCAGCAAAGGCAAGCGGTTCTCTGTGAGTTCGAGGCCAGCCTGGTCTACAGCCGACGAGTACCAGGTTAGCCAGTTACAACAGAGAAACCCTGCCTCGGGAAAAAAATCATCTTTGGGGATGAGAAGAAATGAAGGACGTAGAGCTTGGGGGTGGCCCGAAAAAAGGAGGTCGTATTTCTGGTGTCTAAGGGACGAGAGATTCCTTAACTGGGAAACTATGCAAGACTGAAGGCAGGACTGGGTGAGGAGACAAAGCCGCAAGCGGGAGGCGGCAGGACAGGTAGGAGGGAGGGCTGGGAGGGCGGGCCCCATTTCTGAGGAAGGAAAGGGAAGGGGTGGGATGGGAAGGGACGGCTCGGCCGCGGGAGGCTCACGAAGAGGAAGGAGATGGGTGGGCAGGGCTGGGATGCAGAGGGCGGGGTGGGGTTGACATACTCACCGGCGATCGGAAGACCTCATGGCAACTTCGGAAGAGTTCTGCCTCGGCCCTGGGGAGGAACCCGGGGAAAGGGCTGATGAGGAGGGGTTTGGGCCGGGATGCGGCTGCCGGGGCATTACTAAAGCTACCGGGATGGGGCAGGGGCCTGTGAGGTCGGGATTTGTACCGTGGGAGGGGAACTGCGGAGAACGGGGTGAGAGGGGCCTAGTGAGAGGAAGACTGGGCCGAGGCGTGAGGAGTCGGGAAAAGGCTGTAAATGAAGCGCCGCGTGCTTCTCGCCCACCTCCTGAACCCCGAGGTCCGAGGCACCCGGTTTGGGGTCGTCTTAAGCTCAGAAGGGTCCAGGGTTGAGGTTAAACGGCGGCCTCCGGTAACACGAAATCAGCGACGACGACCACCAACCGTATCACGTCAAGCTGCGCGCGCACCAAGCGAGGGCGATTCTGCCCCTCCCTCCGATAGGCGGCCGAGAGGTCAAGGCTGCGCGCGCAGCGGTCGTCGTTAACTCCACCCGTCGCTCCCGCCTCGCGGCAGTGTGACCACGCCTCCCCGTCCTTCATCGTTCTCATTAACCAATGGGCTTGGAGAGGGTGGGCCGCGCTCCGTTTCCGAGCGGCCTAGTGGCGCTCTGCACCCGCCTTCTCTGGCACTCACGGCGCTGTTGCTGCCGGAAGCAGTTCCGCGGTGGCTGCCGGGATCGTGGTGATGTGGCCCCCCCGCTTCCCCCCTCCCTGCCCCGGGATGTCGGAAGAAACCAGGCAGAGCAAATTGGCTGCGGCCAAGAAAAAGGTAAAGCGCTCCGGGTCGCGGCCCCTTGACCCCACCCGAGCTCCTCCGACGGCCTGACCGTAGCCAGAGTCTGAGCCTATCCTGAGGCACAGAGGAAGAGCCCCCCGGTGCCCTGGGTTCCCCCAGCAAAGTCTTCTCAGCCAGCCCCGCCCCCTCAACAACCCAGCCCCCGCCCTCCAGTCGCCCCTGGGTGACTTTGGCCAGTGGCTGAAGGGTCCTCGACTCCGGACGCCCCAAAACAGGCCACCCTGGGCTCCTGTCTCCAAGGACCTTGGTCCTGGCCCTATACTCTCCTCCCCCGCCGCTCCGGGCGTTGGTAGTGTGGAGTGGAATGTAGTTACGTCACAGTCCCCCTCGAAACTGTCATTACTACCCCGGGTCCCGTCTTGGATCGTCCCATCTGCTTACCTAATGCTGTAATGTCACCCATTTTCCTGGTGCGGAGACGCTTTAAGCACCCACCCTCCCTTCACTTAGCCATTAACGTGAGCACAAAACATTGTCAGTGTCCCTTGCTGACATGGAAGAACGGGTTTGGGTTGGGTTGGGGTTTTTCAGTTTTCTACTCTCTAGAGAGACTGAAATCTCTCTGGAGCAAAATGTGTGTATAGTGTGGCTCAGTTTCTTGAGAAACTGAATGGCTTAAAACTCAGCCAAATGGTCTTAAACTGGGGTAATGAGAACCACAGAATCTCTCTGAAGCATCACTTTCCTATGATTCTTTTGGGACACAAACATAAAAGTTAGGCATGGCGTTTTCAGAGATTTGTAAGAATGTGAAGATTAGGCTGTGTCCTTTCTGTTCTCATGTTCACTAAGGCACATGGCTTTTGCCCTTGTGTTCGGTTGTAAAAGTTTAGGAAGTACTGATGTGTACATTTAATATGTGTTGATACAGGGCCCCAGTGGGGTTGGGTATGTAACTAAGTTGTTAATCTGTCTAGTATATACAAGGGCCTGTTCAATAATCAGTTTAGTTGGCAAGAGTTGGTGCCTAGCCTTGTATGAGGCCCTGCACAACATTAACTGGGCATAGTGATGCATGCCTGTGTTCCCAAGACTTTAGAGGTAGAGGCAAAAGGATCAGCACATTATTTTTTTACCTATATATGGAGTTTGAGGCCAGCTTAATATATGTCATTCTACCATTTTTACAAAAATAAAAGTGAGGTGTTGGGGCTGGGAAGATGGCTCAGCAGTTAAAAGCACTTGTTGCTTTTGTGAAGGACCTGGGTCTATACCATCACCCACTTGTCTGCTAACAGCCATCTGTAACTCCAGCACCAGCAGCTCTTGTGACGCCCTCTTCTGGCCACCTAGGCATGTGCACCATGTACAGACATCAACAAAACAACAAACCTCGTTACACATAAATTTAAAAACTTTTTAAAATTAAAGTTTTTGTTTTGTTTTTAAGACAGGGTCTATGTAGCTCTGACTGTCCCGGAACTCACTATGTAGATCAGGGTGGCCTCAAACAGAGATCCACTTGCCTTTGCCTCCCGAGCGCTGGGTTTAAAGGTGTGCGCCATTATGCCCAGCAATCTTTTTTCTTTTTCTTTCTTTTCTTTCTTTTTTTAAGGGAAACTATATGGCTCAGTAGTAGAATGCTGGCTTCTCATGTATGACATAATGTCCCAGGTCCAATTCCCACTACTGTCACAAAAGAAAAAAAAAAAAAAAAAGGAGAGAAAAAGGAAAGAAAAAAGGAAACCAACCTGCGGTTTTATTGACAATACTTTGGCCTTTGACAATGAGATTTCTCATTGAGTATAGTGCTTACCACACAAGCAGGAGGACCTGAGTTTGAATTTCCTAGAATCCATGTAAAACCAGATATGGTAGCATGAATCTGTAAGCCCAGATATTCTCTGGCTAGAATGACAGCAGAGACAGAATTCCTAGCAAGTGAAGGACCACCTAGCCTGGTGTATATGGTCTAAAGAGACCTGCCTCAGAGTGGAAGAGAGACGCAACACTGAAGCAATCTGTGACATTTTTGTGTGCACTATGACATACCTGTGCACCCTTCCTCAGTATACACACATACATGCACGTGTGTACATGCATGCAGATACACATGTATTTTAAAGACAGAATCTTTGAGTTCTATTCCCAGCACCCACATAATGGTTCACAGTCATCTGTGACTCCAGTTCCAAGGGTGCTGACACCCTCTTCTGACCTCTGCGTGCACCAGGCACGCATGCAGTGCACATATATACATGTGGGCAAACAATTCATGCACATAAAATGAATTTTAAAGATAAATAAGAATAAATACAGGGTCTTTCTTTGTATTCCTGGCTGGTCTAGAACTTGCTAGGTAGACCAGGCTAGCCTCAGCAGTGCTCCACCTGCCTCTGCTTTGAAAGTTAGGATTAAAGGTGTGTACCACCATGCCCAGCAAGATAAAATTTTTGAAAAGGGGAGGAAGGTTTAAGAAGGAAGAAGTTTTAAGAAGGCTTAAGAAGGAGGAAGAACCAGTATATAGTTCTTGCCTACTGGTTCATTTGTTCACTTGTTTTCTTATTTGTTCACTTATTTCTTATTCTTATTTCTTATTCTGAGACTGAGTATTGCTTTGTAGCCCAGGTTGGCTTCAATCTCTCATTCCCTTGCCTCTCCCTTCCAAGGGTTGGGATTACAGATAGGCGACAGCACAGCCAGCTAGGATGCCTACTAAATGTTTACTAGCTGATCTCTACCTTTAGATTTTTCCCTTGGGAGCTGCAAATCCCAGAGCTGGGAATCAGAAGATTGAGTTTAAATTCCATGTTTGCCTCTATGTGTATGTGTGTTCATGCATGCATATGTGTTGCTTGGTCTGGAACTCAGAGCCTCTTGAATGCTAGACGAGTGTTTCACTGAGCTACATTCCCAACCCAATTACTGTCTTTTTGCCATGCCACTTTTTGCCATGTCATTATGATATCTTACAGAATTGTGTTACTATTATCTGAGACTTATGTACATAAGAGTAGTTTTATAAAAACTGCATAGGAGAGAACAGGGCATGAAGCTCAGTTGGTAGAATACTTGCCTTGCTTGCACAAAGTTTTAGGTTTGATCTCCAACACTGTATAAATCAGGTATGGTAGCATATACTTGTAATCCTAGAGTTTTTAGGCTCAGGCAGAAAGAGTTGTCCACATCTGCATAGTGACTTGGAGCCCAGCCTGGGATACATGAGACCCTGTCTCAGACAAACAATGCATACAGAAACACCAAGCAAAAAACCCTCAATAAATTGGCAGTGCATATGAAGCAAATGCCTTTCCTAAGTGTCCCTGTTCTCCTTTCCACAGTTGAGAGAGTATCAGCAGAAGAACAGCCCCGGTGTTCCTGCAGGGGCAAAGAAGAAGAAAAAGATTAAAAATGGCAGCAGCTCTGAAAGAACCACCACCAATGATTGTCAGTCACCAGAGGATGTGAGTCTTAGCTGGCAGATTCTGGGGGATGGGGTGAAGAGGGCTGTGGTTCAGATGTAAATGTCAGGTGCTGGCTAAAAGTTCTGGCTTTGAGACTTGGATCTCCTTGTTCAGTGGTGATGAATTAGGTCTTGCCTCACTAGAGACCCTGAGTTTTAGCTCAGCTCAGACAAATAAAAGCTGGGTCTGAATCCTACCCCTCCATCTGTTAGAAATATGATAAGATTTAGGGCAAGTTGTTTAAACTCTTTGAGCTTCTTTTTACATATCTATAAAATAGTGGTAATATTGTTTAATGTATATTTATAAAGTTTAAATAAAGTTTTTTTGTGGTTATTTTCATGTTAATTTCCCTAGTAGAGTACCTGCTGTGGAGTTAACAGTCATTCAGCAGTAGGTGCTGAATCTTTGTTTGAGGTAGAAACCAGGACAGAGGGAGCCACTTGTCCTCAGGCTCTCCTAAAAGGAAAGGACAGTAAGAGAAGATCTAAATTTTAAGTCCATCTTTGTCATGAGCTTGCTGGGCTACTTCAGGAAAGTCACACACACCCTCCCCAACACACACACACTTAGCTTCTTTATCTGACAAGATAGTGGTGGATTGGCTTAGTGTCCTGCAGACTTGCTTTTTAGCTATACTGGCGCAGTATAAAAGTGAAGTCTTATTTGAGAGTCTAATTTTGAAGGTGGACATGGGGCCTGGGCCTTTCCAGATAGTTTCCTGCAGTTCTGAGTCTGTGGAAAGAATCTCATGTGCATGTTGAGCTGCTGCACCGGTGAAGCGAATCGACTCATCCCTTGGGGGACTCTTATTTACTCTGAGGGCTGCCTCTTACACAGCTGTTTGGAAGGACAGTGAAGGCCTGGGTGCTGAGCTCTGCTCTTGAGTATCCCATTTTCCTGACCATTTCTCTTCCTGCCCTGACTTTCTTGCCTCTCTTTCTTCCTCTCCCCCTCTCCCTCTCTCCCCCGCCCTTGTTTTTCCTTCTCGCCTGCTGTAGATTGAGGACATTCTGAAGGTGTTGGTGTCTGACCTTAACCGTTCCAATGGGGTCTCGCTCCCCTCATTAGACAAGAGGAAGGTGAGGCAGTGCCGAGTCTCCCTCTGGCTTGCTCTCCCAGCCTTGCATGCCCAAGAGACTTCCCTGCTTTGGGGGATCCTCTGCCACTGGCTTATTTTATGTTTCCTCATTAACCCTCAGCCCCCTATGTGTGCTTCTTCAACTGCTTGCTTGATGGGGATTTTTTTTTTTCTTTCCCCATATCATTTCTCATCTTGGAGAAGATGGGACCCACCTTGAAATTTACAGCTAACTGGGGAAATAACTTTCAGATCGGGTGTGTGAGACTTGTCTTAGGAATTCCCAGGATGGTGCTGTCAGACTGGGAGAGATGGAAACACAGAAACACCTTTAGATCTTGCCCTCTGGACATCTGTCTCCAAAGGCTGAACCATAGAAGTTTGTGATTCTTTTTTATGAATTCATTTTGGTTTGAAATTTAGGAACATTATGAGAACGTTAATTTGCATTATAGTTTCTGGGATTAAGACTTTTTTCTAAGAAACTGTCAAAGAGATAGATAACTAACAAATGAGTGACCAGGAGAATCTGCCCACAGCCTCTGAGAAATCAGTGGGCCCTTGGTAGGAAAGACACTTTGCTAAACAGTGACAAAAATAGATGAAGTCAAAGGTAGTGGTACATGCCTGTAATCCCAGCACTTAGGGGACTGAGATGAGAGGATGGTAAGTCCCAAGACAGCCTGGGCCACGCAGGCTCAGACAAATCCAAACAAGATGAACAGAAAAGGTGTTATGTGACATCCAGGATGTCTAATGTAGCAACAGGAAAGTGGTCCCAGGGGGCTCGAGGCTGGAGAAGGGGGCATTTGCAGCTACTTTGATGATGAAAGATGGGTCATGTTCGTCCACATGGAGAGCTGGGGAGTAGAGGAGCAGTGAGCTCATAGGCAGACACCTTTCAGAGATACAGGGAGACCAAGTGGGACAGGACCTGTGTTCACAGGTCTTGAAGCTGGTGTCCTGGACATGACTTTAGTACTTCTTTCCAGTTAACATATGCCAGGGGACATCTGCCAAGCAAAAGGAGCAGGCATCTGTCCAACTGAAGGAGTGGCCTGAGCCAAGGCTGTATCCTGTCGAGCTGGGTACGGAACAGAATGAGGCTGGAGTTGGACTCTTGTTCAGCCAGTCAACAGAACTGACCCTGGCCAGGTGTCTTGTCTGCTTGGGAGCTGTTCCTCATTTCTCAGCTCAGAGGTAGCACACTGTGTGTGGCTGGGAGTAGAAGAAACTTGCAGTCACATTTGGCATTTTCTGTGCTAAGGAGTCAGTCACATAGAGCCTCAGTTTCCTCATTGGAAAAATACTTATCTGAATACCCTGCTCCCTCTATTCTGGAAATCAAGATTTTTGTTGTGTTTTTGAAAACTTTCTTGAATCAGTAACTGATTTTCTGCCCCAAGAACAAAGGCCTATGATTGGCATCTCCTGGGTAGAGATGAAGCAGGAAATTTTGGAAAGATGAAAGTAGTTTCCGATGGGATGGGGCATTTTGGGGAGAGTGAAAACTTCTTAAAACTCCATGCTTAACTGGAAGGAAGATTTAAAGTTGGGAGTTTATATGGTTGCTCATAAAATGTTGAAAAGTACCCCAACAGTGCTTTGTGGCCTATCCCTGTAGTCCGGGCTTTTAGGAAGCTGAGATAGAAAGGAGGTCTCCAGTTTGAGGTCAACCTGGGTCAACTATAGCAAGTTTGAGGCAAGCCTGGACTTCAGAGAGACCCTGTCTCAAAACCTAAAATGACAACCAAGAGGTGATCATAAAAATACTTTATTTTTTTGTCTCTCTGAACATTTCTGATCTCAGAGATTTATGTCCCTAGATGCCACAAGGGACCCAGAGTCTAGGATAGCCTGTTGCTGGGGGGTTCCATATTCCCCTGACTGCCTTATGCCTGGCCAGCTGCCACTGCGTTCCTGCTCTTATTTATTAGACTCAACTGTAGATGTTGTCAAAGCAACACCTATGGGTGATTCAAAGCTGACAGTCACATGGGATTCCAGGGACATGGCCACAGTAAACCTGCAAAGAGTGAGGCTTATCCTTAGTTCTCCAAGATTCTTACTTGCTCAGTGGAGGAATTTGGTCAGCATTTCCAGAGGCTGAGACTGAAGACTTCAGAGAGCAGACAGCCTTCTCTTTGGAGAAAAGCATGACCACTTCTTCCCAGAGCAGCATTACTGAACAGGCCTGGGCTTCCTGGCCCTTGTCCTTTGTCTTCCCATTCTCTGCCCATCTATCTAGCCCACTGGACATTAGAAGACCTCCAGACAGAGACATACTCTGAGAGTGAGCCTGAACCACCAGGCATGGTGAAGAACACTTTTAATCCAGCATCTGGGAGGCAGAGGAGGTGGATCTCTGTGAGTTTGAGGGTAGCCTGGTCTACACAGTGAGTTCCAGGACAGCCAGAACTACATAGTGAAACTCTCAAAAAACAAAACAAAACAAAAAATAAGAGGCTTGAGCCTGAGGAGTGACTGAGTACAGCTGGTCAAGCAGGTAGTTCCAGCTGGGGAAGTAGGGAGACTTCCACAAGCTTCCATATCCTAAAATGCAGCTAGGATTGTTCCTAGCTGCTGTTCCTAGGAAAGTCATGTGATCTCCATGATATTTCAAGCCATTGCTCTCTGCTTTATTAGGTTGTTTTTGAGTCAACAAACACAACCAGCTCATGGACCTGGGAGGAGGGAAGACAGGAAAGCAAGAGGAAAGGGACGAATGGTTACGTTGACCACAATAGCTAGTCCGACCCAGTAGGATCCATAGTCAGGCTCACAGTTGGGGCAGGCTGCCTTTCTGGCTCCTGGACTTGGAACTTCCTCTTACCTGGTGTGGCTGCCACAGGTCAGGGCTCCAGAGAGAACAAGGTCCTTGAGTGTTCAGGAGGGAGACCCTACAGTTCCTGCCTTGAGCTTGGTCCTTCAAATGCTAAGTCTCCTGAGGCCTGGGCGGGCACGTCTGTGCCCCAGCAGCTCCCGGCATGTGCGCCTGTCCTGTGACTGCTGCTGTGCTGTCCTGCTTGCCCATCACGTCAGGTCTGCGCAGTGAGGCGCCTCTCCCGCGTGGTTGTCTAACCCCCTGCTCTGTTCTGTGACAGGCGCCCACAGACTGTGCTGCCCCTGCACCAACTGCTGCTGATGACACTTTGTTTCTTGGTGTTGTCCCTTCCCCGTATGCTGAGCTCACTAGCATGGCGTCACCTCAGGTTTGTGCTTTCCCCCTTTTGCTGCTGCCCTCCTGTCTGCTTCCCAAAGGACTCCACCTCCTCTGAATTCCCTCCTCAGGTAGCTTGGTCAGGTGCTGCTCCTGGAGCCTGGCCTCCAGCTGGGGGAGGGTCGGGAGATGGTGTTGACATGAGCTTGGCCCACCCTGTCCTGTGTGATAATCAGCAGAAGCTGAAAATGACCTCGTTTGTTTCTGCCCATACAGAGCCATGAATCTGGCCATTGCTCTAACCTCATGGAGGAGACCAAGTAAGTGTTCCCTACAGAGGGAGTCAGGGCAGGCCTGTGCCCAGGAGCCCTGTTCCCAATAAACCACCTGCACCCCGACCCTGTGTCTCCTTCCTCAGGACTTTCTCATCAACTGAGAGTCTGCGACAACTATCTCAACAGCTCAATGGTCTTGTGTCTGAGGTACCATAGGACTGGGGTCCAGAAAAGAGGTAGAGGGGAAAAGAAAGCCTGGTAGAAACTGAGGCAGGCATCCTCAAGAGACTGATTCCTGAGAGTCTCTTGTCAGACTCAGAGAAGACATGGATTTGGACCACGGTGGGCGATGTGGTTTTGTCCCGGTGTGGAAAGTGTGAGACGGCAGCTGTCGAGGGGCAGGGGGGCTGAGCCATGGTGGGAGGAGAACTGTGAGGACTAGTACAAAGAGGTGGGAGAAGAGAGGTCCAAGGCAGGCAGGAGAGCAGATCCCGCTAGTTGAGGATGATGTAAGGAGACTAGAGGGATTCGACTTTGAGGTTGACAGAGCATCTCCACGTGAGGTATTGTCTCTCCTAGTCTACGTCCTACGTCAACGGGGAGGGCCTCACATCTTCCACCAACACAAAGGAATTGGAGGTGAGTGGCCTTGAAACATGGCCCAGTGACCCTTTAAGCCAATCACCTATCTCCTCTTACAGTGGGACCTGGGTGCCAGCTGCCAGCTGAGACAGTCCACCACCCCAAACCCTAATGATGCTCTCTCTACCTTTCCCCCATCCCTCCTCCAACTCCTCCTCTCTGCATGCGCCTCAGAGCCGGTACCAAGAGCTAGCAGTAGCCCTGGACTCCAGCTATGTAACAAACAAACAACTCAGTAGCACGATAGAGGAATTGGTAAGAGTCCAGTGGGGTCCCCGATTCTTGCTGCCAGTCCTGGGCTTCAGTTTCCCCTTGGGGCTCTGAAGAAAGGGACTGGAGGCCCTTGGGACCAAAGGGGAATGGGAAACCTGGGTGCCTCCAGCTGAGACTGAGGCCACCAGAGCATAGAGCATGCAGCATGGTTCTTCTCAATACTCTCCGCCTCTTTCCTGTACTCCAGACTCCCTGCTTGAGTCCTCACCTGACTTGTCCTGAGCTTGGTGCCTCTAGTGGGAGGGAACACTAACCCGATTGGTTGTCAGGAGCCCCACGTCCTGCCCTGACTTAGGTCCTGATTTGCTCTTTGATTTTGGCCACTCCCTGGGTATGAGTTTCCTGTAGAGGCTGAATTGGAGAGTGTCAGAGACCTTTTTTCACTCTTAGAGACAAGAGTTTAAAGTGCACTTAATGTCTGAAACAAGCACTGTCCCATTCCTCTCTTGGCTGTGCCCATAAGATATGCTCAGTTCTTAATTCAGTACACTCTTCCAAGTTCCAAGTTGGCAGAGGGTGGTAGTCTTTCTCAAACTTCATTCTAGAGTTACTGTCTTTTAACTTGGACCCAGGTTCAGACCTCTGTTGCAAACTTGTGAATGAAAGGCAGCCAAGACATACACTGTAGTTCTTTGGGAGCTTGAAGAGTTTGTTGGTTCATGTGCCCATGGGAGTCTGAGCACATTTTTTCAATCCATTCTCCTGCTCTGTCTTGGTCTGGGGTGTCATAAAAAGGGCCAGTCCCAGTTACCTTCCTTTGACTCTTCCCACAGAAACAACAGAACCAAGATGCTCTGGATCAACTGGAAAAAGTAATGTGATTTATGTGTTTGCTCTTTTTGTAGATGAGGGGATGAGGGAGGCGTCAGAGTTGCAGGCCTTGGTCTTGTTCACTTGGAGAAGACTTACCCCACAGGGTGTCCTCCATAGGATCCTTGATAACCCAGGCTCATGGTGGATCTGTCCTGGGCCACTGGTGGCTTTCTGGGGACTTGTCTATTGCTGGGCCATCTCTGCGTCCCTGCTAAGAGTTCACTTCCCTGTCCCCACAGGAGAAGAAAGATTATCAGCAAAAGCTGGCAAAGGAGCAGGGAGCTCTCAGGGAACAGCTGCAGGTGAGTGGCCTGTGGGGTGTCCCCATGTGAGTCCCCATGTCCCCTGTAGGGGTTTCTCTCCTTTATTCAGCACTTGTGCCTTTTCTCCCAAAGGTTCACATTCAGACCATAGGCATCCTGGTGTCAGAGAAGGCAGAATTACAGACAGCCCTGGCCCACACTCAGCAAGCAGCCAGGCAGAAAGCAGGTAGGACCGGGCACCGTTCAGCCTTATACTGATGCCTTGGGTCCTGTTTTCATCTAGACCTCTTTCATTCCAGGAGAGTCGGAGGATCTTGCCAGCCGCCTACAGTCTTCCCGACAGCGTGTGGGAGAGCTGGAGCGGACATTGTCTACGGTGTCAACGCAACAAAAGCAGGCGGACAAGGTAAGACAAGTCACCTCTCTGACCATCAAGCAGCTTCCTGGTGGACATTAAGTTTCAAGGGCTTTTCTGCAGGGTCCCGTGTCTTACTGCTGACAACTTAGCATGGGCTGTTCTCGCTGCTTTTGTTGTGTGGTGGTAGACGAGTCCACTGCTGGGTAACTGGGGGCTGTGCAAGTGAGCACTGGATGCAGGTGCCTGCTGTGACCTTAACTGTCTGTGGCTGGCCACGTGCTGAGAGGGGATATAACATTTGGGCACTGAGAGTACAGAAGAGCTTCGCATGGTACCATTTGTGGAGAGAGGGGAATGTGTGTACGCAATATATATAAAACATGTCTGAGAGGATTGGTAACTCAGGGTTAGGAACAGGGTGACTGAGAGGCATTTTGCCTCTGTACCCTCCGAGTTTTGGACTATGTGAAGGGAACATCTGTACAAAGGAGAGCATAACATCCATTTAGAAGTTTGATTCCCTCCTCTTATCTGCAACCCCAAAAGGGAAAGGGCCTAGAAACTTAGACACCTAAAATGTTTAAGTCCCAGCTCTGCCCCTGACGTCAGGCCAGCACGTACGGACTTTTATACACTGTTTGTGCCCAGTGGGGATGGCAGCAACCGTTGCAGATGAGAGTGAGGGCTGGGTAGGTTGCTAGCACTGTTGCCTGTGAAAGTGCTTAGTGATCCGTATTAACAATATCAATAGTGTCTGAGAGTTCTGGCCCAAGGCTAGCCTGCTGTGAGTGCATTTAAAAAACACAACTAAACTTCCTGCCTCAGCCTCCAGATGCCGAGATCACAGTCTTTGCCACTACATCCATCTCAAGTCTTTTTTCTCTGCCTGCCTCATGCTTACGTAGTTCCTATATCCATTTTTTTTAAGGTTTATTTACTGGGGGGTGTGGGGGTTGCTAGCCTTTATGTATATGTACCTCATGCATGTCTGGTGCCTGCAGAGAGCAGAAGTCACTTGGATCCCCACCATGTTGGTGTTGGAACCAAATCTGGCTCTTCCGGAAGAACAACCATCTGCCCCCTTTACTGAGTTTTTCTTTGTTTTTTATTGTTGTTTTGTTTGGTTTGGGGTTTTGTTGTTTTGTTTGAGACAGGGTCTCTATGTAGCCCTGGATGGCCTGGCATCCACCTTCCTTTGCCTTCCAGCTGCTGAGATTAAAGGCATGCACCACCACACCTGGCATGAGTTTTTAATTAAAAAACAAAAGAGTCACTAGAGAGGCAAGATGCCACACGCTTTAATCCCAGCTCTCCAGGCAGTGACAGGCAGAGACAGATCCCTGCAAGGTTAGGCCAGCCTGGTCTATATAGTTTGTTCCAGGACAGCCAGAACTATGTAGAGAGACCCTGTCTCGAAAAAATTTAAAAAATAAAAATAAATGAGTGAGCCACATGGACTGACTGAGGCAGGAGGGTTCATGGCCAACTTGGGCTGCATAGTTAATTCTAATAATTCTATTATTAATTAAAGACATGCAGTGGTGGTGGTGGCATGTGCCTTTAATCCCAGCACTTGAGCCCTTGGGAGGCAGAGGCAGGCAGATCCCTGTGAGTAGGAGGCCAGCCTGGTCTAAGAGTGAGTTCTAGGACAGCCAGGGCTACACAGAAAAACCTTGTCTCCAATAAACAAACAAACAAACAAAAACAAAAACAAAAAGAGTCTAGAGAGATGGCTCAGTGGTTAAGAGCACTGGCTGTTCTTCCAGAGGACAAGGGTTGAATTCTCAGCACCCACATGGCAGCTCACAACTGTCTATAACTCCTATTCCAGTAGATCTGACACCCTCACACAGACATACATGCAGGCAAGATACCAATGTACATAAAATAAATTTTAAAAAAGTTTTAGTTAAAAAACAAACAAACCAGGACTAGAGAGATGGCCTAGCAGTTAAGAGCACCAGCTGCTCTTCCAGAGGAACCAGGTTTGATTCATATACCCACATGGTAGCTCACAACTGTCTGTAACTCATGCTTGTGGAGCATAGACGTATATGTAGTCAGAACACCAATATACATAAATAAAACTTAAAAAGTATTAAAAAACAAACAACAACCCTGAAGGCTGTGACTGCTGGTGTGGATCTCTGGTCCCAGCTATTGGGGAGGCTGAGGCAGAAAGATCATCTAAACCCAGGAGTTTGAAGCCAACTTGGATAACATAGTGTGACCCCACAGAACAAACACACAGACACACAAATGAGTCTACAGGCTTAGAAATGCCTTAGTAAATGTCAAATGTGATTGGAGAGAGGAAGGGTCACTGTGCAGTATCTCTGGGCCATTGGTATTGTGCCAGCTGCTTCCTCAGCCTGCCCGGTCCAGATTCAGTTTTCTTTATCTGCAGTGCAACAAGGACCTAACCAAAGAGCGCGATGCCCTCAAGCTGGAGTTGTACAAGAACAAGTAAGAATGGGGAGGAGGAAGGACTATCTGCAGCCTTACTGTGGGGAATGGAGGGTCAGAGGGACAGGTTTGGGTTGTGTAGAGCTGTGCTCTAGTCCAGCCGTGCTTCTGACTCACGGTGTGACCCCAGGTGACTTATTCTCCGTGGCCTGTCACTTGTGACTCGATGCCTTTGTCCTGTGGTGTGTGGCAAGGCTCATGTGTCACTCTAAAATGTGGTCCCTTTTGTTCTTGGTTCCTTCCTTTCTGCACCGCATCTGGCTACAGCAAAAATAATGAGGACTTGAGACAGCAGAACTCAGAACTGGAAGAGAAACTTCACGTCCTAGTGGCAGAGAAAGCAGCTGCACAGTTGGGAGTGGAGGAGCTGCAGAAGAAGCTGGAGATGTCAGAGCTGCTGCTGCAACAGGTGAGAGGTGCAGGCCACACCCAGTAGGCTAGGCACACAGTCTCAGCATCTTGGGGTGCAGCTCACATCTCTAAGGCTAGGCACACTGTCTCAGCACCTTTGGGGCAGCCTCCAGCCAATCATTGGATGGTTTAGAGCCTCCTCCTGGTCCTGCTGTAGAATTCTTCAATAAATTGTTCAACAGCAGAACTCTAATCATACCTATGGAGCCATAATCTCAATGGCAGTGCTATGGCTGTTAATTTTTTTTAAGTGTCCTGGTTGGAAAAAGCATCTTTTAATTCTGTTATCTATCTGTGTATATATTTATATGTTTATGTGTGTTGAGACAGCCTTATCATTAGCCCAGGGTGGCCTGTACCTCTCTAGGTAACCAGGCTAGCCTTGAACCCATGGTAACCCTCCTGTCTTCCCCTTCCAAGTGCTGAGACCGCAGGCATGAGCCACCATGCCCAGCTGAAAAGCCACCATTGTTTCCTTTAAATGGCCTGTTCAGGAATTACCACTTCCTGTCACTCTTCTCAAATGGCTGTGACACTGAGTTGTCATTAATCCTAGCTCACACACTGCAGTGGGAACAGCATGAGCTCCCCAGACCCAAACCCCTCATTCTCCTTATACAGTTCTCTAGCCAATCCGAGGCCTCCGACAGTAGCCACCAGTTACAGCATGCCATGGAGGAGCGGGCTCAGCTGGAGATCCATGTAGGCCAGGTGAGGCTTTGTGGGGGAGGGGAGGACATGACCCCAAGTGGCCAAGGGCAGGTGAGGATTGGTGACAGTCCTTCATAACTTGTGACTTGACCGATGCAGCTGATGGAGTCACTGAAACAGCTCCAGATGGAGAGAGATCAGTATGCAGAGAACTTGAAAGGAGAGAGCACTATGTGGCAGCAGAGGATACAGCAAATGGCAGAGCAGGTGAGGCCCGGGCCTGGTGCCTTTGCTCTTCCTGAGCATCTGTGCAGCTGAAGGGTTAGGGGCTTCAGTTTTGTGGAGGTGGGACGGGGAATAGATGGTGCCCGAGAGTTCCAGCTCGCTCCTGTGCCCTGGACAGGTGCATACACTGAAGGAAGAGAAGGAGCACAGAGAAAGTCAGGTACAAGAGCTGGAGAGCAGCTTGGCCGAACTCAGGAGTCAGATGGGTGAGTAGGGCCAGGCTGACCTGAGAGGCTGGAGGGCACCAAGGGCCGTGAAAGTTGTCCATTGCCCCAGGGAGGCAGGAGGGCGAAGGGCATTGTAGCAGAGGGCAAGGAGTCTCTGCCAAGAGGTGGCAAGTCTTGTCATCTCTGAGCATGTGTCCACCTGCAAAGCAGGGTGGCATGCCTACTGCTACCCCCTGCGGGTGGCTGAGCATCATAGAACTGTACTAGAGAGGCTTGAAACTCTTACCTCATCTGAGACTCTGACAGAAAAGAAGCAAGGCTTGGGTAGGGAGCCTGACTCAGCTCACAGTGGAGTCTATCTCAGGAGCCAAGGGTGGATCCCCTCACTGTGCCTGCTTCCTTTCTCAGAGAAGCCGCCACCCCCAGAGCCTCCGGCAGGGCCCTCCGAGGTGGAAGAGCAGCTGCAGGGAGAGGTTGAGCGGCTGCAGAAGGAACTGGAGAGCCTGACGGGACAGCTGCGGGCTCAGGTGCAGGACAATGAGAGCCTGAGCCACCTGAACCGGGAGCAGGAGGAGCGGCTTCTGGAGCTGGAGCAGGCGGCTGAGCGCTGGAGCGAGCAGGCGGAGGAGCGCAAGCAGATCCTGGAGAGCATGCAGAGCGACCGCACCACCATCAGCAGAGCGCTGTCACAGAACCGCGAACTAAAGGAGCAGCTGGCCGAGCTGCAGAACGGCTTCGTCAGGCTGGTGCGGAGCCTGCAGGCCCTTCTTATTCACAGGGAACACACCCCTTCAGGTCGCACCTACAAGGAATGGGGTGCTGCCCACCTCACATGAAATGGTAGTGGTGAAGGCACCCTGTAAGCCAGAGCCCTGGGGTGTGTGGGAATGATCCAGCAGCCTTCTCTGTAGGAGGAGCTCTGTGGGAGAAGGTACACATGGAGGTCTGGAGACCCCAGCCACATTAGGTCCTGCTGACTGTCACTTTCTGTCCAGACCAATGAGAACATGGAGATTACCAGTGCGCTGCAGTCAGAGCAGCATGTCAAGAAAGAGCTAGCCAAGAAGGTGGGCGAGCTACAGGAGAAGCTGGGAGAGCTGAAGGAGACGGTAAGGCCTACCACCTGTGGTGCCAGCCGTTGGACTTGGGGAGGGTGTTTGCATGGCCCACCACAGACCAGCAGCAGCCTGGGGACAGGCAATTCTGGATTCACATCCATTTGTTCAAATGCTTCCCATCACTAAACCTGTTTGCTGAACTTAAAAGATGAGTTTCCCCATAGAGGTGTTGAAGGTTAAGTGAGAATACGTATATAAAATATTGGGCACTAGTAGTCTGCGCAGAGCAGTGTGGGTTGGTTCCGTCTGCTTTTCCATACTGTGTGAGGCTGGGTACAAATGCAGGGGCTCAAGATGGAGCCCCGCCACCGCCTGCCCTCAGGCCTAGCCTTCCTGCAGGTGGAGCTGAAGAGCCAAGAAGCTCAGGGTCTGCAGGAGCAGCGAGACCAGTACCTCTCCCACCTGCAGCAGTATGCTGCTGCCTACCAACAGCACTTGGCTGCCTATGAGCAGCTGACCTCTGAGAAGGAGGCATTGCACAAGCAGCTTCTGCTGCAGACACAGCTCATGGATCAGTTGCAGCATGAGGAGGTTCAGGGCAAGATGGCAGCCGAGATGGCCCGTCAGGAGTTGCAAGAAGCCCAGGTGAGGCAGCCACTGAGGCTGGGCCCCAGAGGGAGGACTTGGCCACCTCTGTACCTTTTCACTCTTTCCTGGCCCCTTAGGAACGCCTGGAAGCCACCAGCCAGGAGAACCAGCAGCTTCAGGCCCAGCTGAGCCTCTTGGCTCTTCCTGGGGAAGGTAAGAGCACACAGAAGGAGAGGGGAAAGCCTGAATGACTCTTAGCAGGATAGAGTTGACGTGTTTGGAGAAGCTTTGAGAATGGTGGGGCATTCTCTAGTCAGTGGCTGATCCCGGTTATACAGTGGGGGTACAGAGGTGGGGTCCTGACCTCTCTTCCCCTAGCCTACTCTGTTTACCTACTGGGATTGTTAGAGGAGACAACCTACTGTCTGCCCCCAGGAGATGCGGTGGACCAGGAGGAGCAGGATGAGGAAGCTCCTCGTTCCAGTCTGACCATCCCAGAAGACCTAGACACTAGAGAGGCCATGGTGAGCTGGGCTCTTCCCTGCCCCCTCTCTTCCCTGCCTCTGTGGTCCCTTGGTTTCCTGCCCTCTGATTTCTTTTGATTACACATTGTGCCTGGGAGCCAGTGGTCAGACACTCTCCCATCTGGGAACAGGTGCTCCCTCTTTACCTCCCTGCCCCCTTTGTCCTGAACATTTCCCTAGGAAGCACACCTCCCTCTTGTGTGCAGGTGGCATTCTTTAACGCAGCTATAGCCCGTGCCGAGGAAGAGCAGGCCCGACTACGCCTGCAGTTGAGAGAGCAGAAGGCACGCTGCCGAAACTTGGCTCACCTGGCAGCCCCAGTCCAAAGCAAGCTCGAAAAGGAGGCAGTAGTCCCCAAGAATATGGATGACGCTGTGTCTGAGGAAAGCAGTCAGGCCCTACATGTAGCCATGGAGAAACTGCAGGTGAGTATGTCTTTGGGAGCTGGGAGAGTGAGGCCAGCAGGTCTCCTGAGTCTCTGAGACCTCTGTCTTTGCTTCAGAGCCGCTTCCTGGAGGTCATGCAGGAGAAAGTGGAGCTCAAGGAACGGGTAGAGGAGCTTGAACATTGCTGTATCCAGCTTTCTGGAGAGACGGATACCATTGGTGAGGTGGGACCCAGCTAAGGCAGTGGGAGCTGCACATGGGGCAGATGGGGAGCCTCGGTGTCTGAGCCCCGTCCACCTGCCCCCCACAGGAGAGTACATTGCCCTCTACCAAAACCAGAGGGCGGTGCTGAAGGCTCGGCACTTGGAGAAGGAGGAGTACATCAGCCGGCTGGCCCAGGACAAGGAGGAGATGAAGGTAGGCCCCACTCTTCTGGGGTCCAAACTCTGACCACACTGGGCTAGGATAGTCAAGTTGAGCCCCTCTTCCTCCAGGTAAAGCTGCTAGAGCTGCAGGAGCTGGTATTGAGGCTTGTGAACGAGCGCAATGAGTGGCAGGGCAAGTTCCTGGCAGTCTCTCAGAACCCTGTCGATGTGCCTACTCCAGTGCCCACAGGCTCCCCGGAATTTGGAGCTGCTGACCAGCAGGGTGGTGAGTGGAGCCCTCGGCTTGGGTAAGCACAAAGGGAAGGACTCCCATGGCATGCAGAGCCATGACACCCCTTTCTCTAAAGACCTTAGGGAGGTGAGCCTGGCTGACAATGTAGAGTCTGCACAAGGAGAAATTGGGGCACTTGCTCCCCCTGCTGAGAACCCCACTGCACAACAGATCATGCAGCTGCTGCGTGAGATCCAGAACCCCCAGGAGCGTCCAGGCCTGGGCAGCAACCCTTGTATCCCCTTTTTCTACCGTGCTGATGAGAATGACGAAGTGAAGATCATGGTTGTCTAAAAGACTGGTGGCCAAAGCCTCACCAAGGGCAGCCAAAGGTTCTGCCCCAACCATTCGCTCCTCAGTCACCCTTATCTGTATAAGGTCAGACTCCACCTCCTCAAGGAGCTGAGGAAGTAGCTCAGTTGGTAGTGTTTGCCTGCAATGCACATGGCCCTGGGTTCCATCCCCAGCACCTCTGAAACTGGTGATGCCTGTAACTTGAGCACTTGGGAAGTGGAAACAGGAGAATCAGCCATCCTCACCTACCTAGTAAGTTTGAAGCCACACTGAGCTACATCGAGACCATGTCTGAAAAAAACCAAAAGGTCAGACCCCTATCCTAATGGGGGATACAAACAGGTACAGGTCCTCTGCCCTCTTGGCCCAGGAAAGTTTACTTTCTAAACTCCTGTTAGAGAAAGAATACTAGAACTCGATGACTGAGCAAACAGACTGCCTCTCTGTGTAGCCTGGTGGCTTCCTCACCACGCTGTCCTTCATTTGAAAGGCCTCAGTTCTTACTCAAGACGCTCTGGGGCTGAACAATTTGGCAGCATTCCCTTAGGCCAGGTGCAGCACAGGCTGGCAGCTGCAGTGCAGCATTCAGCAGGCTCCTAACTTTTTTACCACCTCATTCCCTTCCACTCTACTTTTCCTCCCCACCCCTTACCTTTATTTTCTTTAGTGTCTCATGTATCCCAGGCTAGCCCTGAACCCACGACACACTGAACTTCTGGTTCTCCCGCCTCACCACTGTGCCCAGTGTTTGGCAGTGCTAAGTAGGCACTCTAC
Organism: Cricetomys ansorgei; assembly: GCA_026225945.1. Lineage (NCBI taxonomy): Eukaryota > Metazoa > Chordata > Mammalia > Rodentia > Nesomyidae > Cricetomys > Cricetomys ansorgei. The sequence continues at coordinate 1,763,993 of JAMJFZ010002981.1, forward strand.
CAATTGATTTGCATCCCCAGCACTTTTTCCTTCGTGTGGTAACGCTGGAGATGGAACCCAGGGCCTCACACATCCCCAGACCAACTTCCAACTTCTTAGAGGCACTTTAGGGCGGGGGGGGGGGCTGGGCAGCAATTTCTTGGGTCCTCAGGCAGTTGGGGTTAACTGCCTCAGGAAGGTATCCCACTTAGGAGGGCTTCCATCTTTTAGAGGCACTTTGGGACAGGGAAAGTGGGTACCATTCTCTCAGCCTTATGACAGCTGGGGTAACTATGCCAAGCAGGACAGAGGCTGCTGGGGGGGTGGACTTCCCCTCCCTCGGTGTACATATTGTACTTGTGTACTATTTTGTATATTCCGGGGTAGGGACACCCCCTGTATCATAGTGGAGGTTGGAGCTGGCAAGTGGGAAGTTCTAATAATCATTTGGGGCTGGGAAACTTATTTATTGGTAGTGTAGGACAGAGGACAGGAGGCGGAGATGGGTGTGGCACCCTGCTGATGCAGCTCCTCTTTATTTTGCTTTTTACTTGGGAAATAAATGGATTTAGCCATACTGCTGGGCCTAGGGTGTTCCTGTCACTGGGTTCTAGGGTTAGCCTCAGGTTGGCACTGAGAAGCGAGTGTGTCCTGCCAGCAGAGAGCAGGCTTCTGGCCTGTGTGGAGCCCAAGGTCTGAAGTGCTGAGCAGGGCCAATTAGCACCCATTGTTTGTACACTGCTTGCTGAATCCTAGGGAATCCCACGGGGAGTGCAATGGGGCTACAGGAGCAGGCCTTCCTGTTTCCAGAGTCAAGCCTGACCTCTATGTGGGTGGGATACAGGGTGCAGCACCAAATGGTGTGACTTCTAAGCCAGGCCTTTTCTATTCTGTCCCCCTTCTCCCCTAGCCTGTCCACACATGGGGCCTGTTTTGCTCTCCTTCAGGCTGCAGGCCTCCCCAGTTTTCAGCCTCCAGGCAGAGTTCATGGTCCTGTCCCTAATGGTGGAAGCAGGGTTCACTGGATGCACACCTGCTAGCTTCACTTTATAGCACCCCAACAAGGGCTCTTCCTCACCCTGTATTCAGTGCCCAGTGTGTTTACACCCTAACACCACCACACCACACACACACCCCCCACCCACCCACCCCACCCCCCACCCCACAAAGAATTCAAACCAGCAGAGGGACACACAGTTCCCCAAATCCAGAACGGGTTTTATTCTTAGCTGAGAGATAGCAAGACTGGTGGCCATCAGAGAGCCACACAGCTGCTGCTGGTAGAGCATCCCCATGCTGCAGGGTGGGGATGGCCAAGGAGATGGCTGTCCACAGGCCAAGAGGACAGGGATGCTCACTGTAGGTTGCACATTGGAGTTGGGGGGTAGGGGTGTTAGGGTGACAGCGTTCCCTTGTAGTTGGACCACAAGACTCCACAAGGACAGCATGGTGGTTGATTCTGACACTACAGGCGAGGGCGTGTCAGCCATATATATGTGTATATATATATAGGTATATTTATAGATATTTATAGAATGTCGCAGGAGCAATACCACAGAGGGGCACAAGTTTTCACCAACATCACATCTGGATGTGTCAGCTCACCACTACAACAGACTAAGTCACAGATGAAGGGGACGCTTTGGGGCCGGGGAGCCACTGTCAAGTCACAGAACAGCTGTCCAGGCAGGCTTGGTAAGGGTGGTGTCCGAGGAGGAGGGATCTGGTTAGAGGTCGAAGGGGGGCCTGGGGCTCTCAGGACGGGATGGACTTGCCTGACCCGATCGGCTGGCAGTTGGAGAGAAAGCCAAGAGCGAACCGGAGAGAGAAAAGGAAGGAGAGCTGGTAAGGCAAGAGCAGCCACCCCCAGCAGATGCAGAGGGGATGAGGCAGCTGTGGATGTGGGCAAGGTTCCCGGAAAAAGAGACGAACAGTTGATGAATGACAAAGGGAAGATGGGAAGTACCAGGCCATAACTAGCAGGTAGTCTGGGTGGAGGCTGGGTGGCCCTCTCTTGCCACGCACACGGCCTCACACATACCACCCAGGCAATGCACTCACAGGGCCTCCCTCTTCTCTGGTCACTCTCCCATCCAAATGGCCCAAGGCCACCCCAAGCCTCAGGGAGTCCTATGTATCAGCCATGAGCCAGAAGTGCTTGAAACAGAAGAGCGGAGCTAAAGGGGACGGCTGGAGGGGCACTGGGGCCCTTTGAAGGAACCCTGGGGAGGCTGGAAGGCAAGCAGCCGATGCCTGTGGCCACAGACTTATAAGTCTAAGAGGGGAGCCTCCGCTGGCCGGGGGGCTGCAGGTCGCGTAGGTGAGGCTGGGCCCTTCCTGCTGGGGAAAAGCAGAAGGGTGAGTGTCAATGCCTGGGGAAGAGTTGGGACAGGGTCACTGAGATCCTGAGGCCAGCTCGGGCAGAACTCAAGCTGACTTGCCCATCAGTAGACACTGCAGTCCCCTTAGCTAAAAGGTACAGGTCACCCAGAGAATAGGCCAAGTGTGGGAGCTGATGGGCTTGCTCTGTATCTGGGGCTGAGGACATGGCCATTAGTTGCAGGTATGCAGTATCAAGGAGGAAGAAAAAAGGGGGATACCTGTCCTTGCCTTGCCTGTGAGCTGTTGTGAGTGATGGGCTGGCAGAATGGCAAAGGCTCTTAAGTGTTGTGAAATCATCAACCAATCAGCTCTGGCTCAGCTAATGTCTGATTATCACGCTTGCCCTGTGGTGGATTTAGTTGCCCATCCTCCCAGGCTGGGAGCTAGATGCTCTATGTTGGCATCACAGTTCAGACTAGGTATGAAGATGAAATTCCTAAGGCTTCTAGCCCCTTCAGAGGCCAGCCACACACACCCTCTCCAAGCTTTCAGCCCCTACACTGTCAACAGTATGTCTGGTATCTCTGACAGCTCCAGGGAGCACCACATCTGCCAGCTCAGACTTGGAACCTATCCCAAGAGCCCTCAGGCAAGAAGGCCTTGAGCAGTGGCGCTGAGTCCCCGAGGCTCACTGGGAAAGGAAGTGAGAGCCAGCTGGCAGGGGACAGGAAGAGGGGGTCTAAAGCTGCAGGAGGAGGGCCTGACCCAGACGTCCCCGGTGTGTCTTCAGCATGGAGCTGGTGCAGCGAGGAGGGAAGGGGCAGACACACTGTTCATGCAGCAGGCTGAGAGCATAACCTACCGTCGCTGACATTCCTCAGGGGTCACTGATAGTGATTCTGAAAGACAGCACGAAATCAACAAGGCAGTTCACAAACACACAGGTGGGCCAGGCCTGGAGTTAAGGGACTCGCACACGCACACGCCTGGGCGTGCACACACATGCTCAAGGCCCTGCATGCACACACTAACACACATGCCCACAAACACGCATACATCTCCCCCCCCCCACCTCCCAGTGCCCAGCACCACTGCCGGCCAAAACGTGCAGCATGGATCTGGGACATGCAGCCACTCGGCACACTGAAGCACACACATGAGCTGTCACAACACAGAAGCTCCCCTGCACACAGAAGCCCTTTGCACCAGCTCCCTGCACACTCAGGCCTGATGTGCTGACAGGGTTACCACAGTGCTCCCTAAGGGATAGGGCTTGCATTTTAGGATCCAACTGTCATTTCTCCACCCAAGAACCTTCGATGGCTCCCTACATCTCCACAAATCTATATCCTGCTGCACCCCACAGCCACATTTACCGTTTGTATAGCAGCCCATTGGCAGGGCTTTGGTACCTGTCCCATACCCACCAGTTGTCCGTGATTCCCAGGCCCACTTGCCCAGCTGCTTCCTATCCTACTCCATGCCTGGGTGCCACCCTCACATTCACACAGTGTGCACGCCCACACACACTACACACCTTGCTAGTCACACAATCACAGCCTGGCCTGATCCTGTGGACCAGAGGCTGGACACCACCCTGGGACAGCTCAAAAAGAGTCAAGGCTGGGGAAGTGGGGCATCAAGGTAGCTCTGAATGTAACTGAAGAAATCCGCACAATTCAAAGAAAGGATCGGGGGTCAGAGCCCTAGACCTGACATAGACTCACCAGGAGCTGGACGGGATGAGTGGAGGACGGAATGGAGGAGGATGGAAGGCAAGGGTTTAGAAATGCAAAGTGTGGGAGGCATGGAGAGAAAATGAAAAAAGAGGGAAGTGCCATGCAAGTGCAGAAAAGGAGGGGGCAGTGGTATGAGCCGCAGAGCCCCCTTCCTAGAAACGACCACCTCCGGGACTCAGCGCCCCTGCGGGGCAGGACGGCCAGGCCATAGCCTCAGGTCCCTAGGCCTTGCACCACAACCCCAATGCCTGGGATGAGGAGGGTCGCTTCGGCCCCTGGGCCGAGGATCTAAAATCCAACTCCACCTCCCTCCTGGTTAGCCCGCCTAACGGTCTTTCCCACAGCTTTCAGCCCCTACTCACCTGGGGACCCCAGGCGGGGCGCGGTTGGGGCGAGAGGGCACCTGGGGAGGGGGGCCGAAAGGGTCAGGGGAAGCCCCCGGCCTGGAGGGCACGGGGGGCGCCCCCCCCAGGGCGGATCCAGCAGGCGGAGGCCCAGGAGCAGGGCCCCGCGACCCGGGCCGGGCTGGGGGCACGGCGGGGGCTCTGCGCTGCGGCGTGGGGCTGGACGTGGGCGATCTACGGGCGACAAGGGCGGAACAGGAACAGAGATGAGCGGCTCCGCCCCCAGCAGAGACCCCGCCTCCAGCCCAGGCTGTCCCCGCCCATGCAGCAAGCCCCGCCCACCGCGGCCGTAGATAAAGTAGGAACCTAAGCCCCGCCCCCAGCGGCGCCTCCCGCCCTGCAGCCAGCGCTAACGGCAAGCCCCGCCCCGCAACAAGCCCCGCCCTTTTCTAAGCTCCGCCCCTCGCTCCAGATGGGAGCCCCCGAGACCCGGGCGCGCCACTGCCCGGTCCCGGCCCTCCTCCCGCGGGCCCCGGGCTGGGGGGCTTTGGGGCCGTGGGGGCCGGCCCTGGTACCTGCGTCCGGCCGGTACGCTCTGCACCTGCAGCCAGGAGTCGTCCACGGGCGGGGGCATGGGCGTGCTGACGGTGGTCGTGTTGATGTCGCCGATGATGCCGAGTGCCTCCTTCAATGCGTGGTACATGCGCAGCATCTCGTCGCGCCGCTGAGCCTGCTCGGCCGATTCCTCCATCAGTGTGTTCTGGTCCCCGCAAGAGTACAGGTTGGCCAGCAGCTCAGAGAAGATAAACTCCTTGGTCTGTGCGCGGGGAGAGGGAAGGAAGGAGGCTGGAACCTGATGATCATCTACCGCTGGTCACCCTATGGGGGCAGGGGGGGGGGGCTTAGACCTGCTGGGACTGGATTCAGAACTGGGAGCTGGCGTTTGGCATTTCAGATGCCAATTTCTGCTTGGTGCCTAAACTTGCAGCTGTCCAACCTCCATCTAATGTCCTTTTCTCAGACGAGAATACATAGCCAGAGAGGGAAGTCACCTGCCCTAGGTCTTTGATCTGGGAAGAGACTCAGAACCTACCATGCCACTAGGACAACTGCCTACTAAGTTTATGAGCCTTTCTCAGCACCAAAATAAGACAGTTTCAAATGCCCTGAGTCCCTAAGAAAGAAAGTAACAAATATAGAACTATAACGCGTCCTTCGATTGAGTGAAAGGCTACGGTGTGTGTAGTGGAGATAGAAAGCCCACTTTAAACCCCCAGACATCAGCACATCCAGTCCGGGGCAGTCTTGTGAGCTGCTCAGTTCTTGCAGCCTACACTAATCTCACTAACTCCTTGTCCAGAAATCTACTGAAACCTATCTACTGAAACACAAGACTTTGTGTCACTCCACACTTCATAAGCTCATGTCCTCAACTGTATTATTACCATTCATGTTTTACACATTAGGAAGCAGACTCAGAAGAGGCAGTTCATCTGCTCAAAATCACACAGGGAATTTGTGGCAAAGCAAGAAGCATTCGAACCCAGCTGTGCTTTCCTGGGGCCCTGCCTTTTCACTAAGCCACAGGCTGTGGAGGTGCTGTGAGGTGTGTGTTTCAAAGCAGCATCTGAGGTTCTCAAAAGGGGAAGAAGATTCCTGGCCCCTCCTGAAGAAATGCATGTTTGGGTCAACCTAGGGATGCATATCTAGTTTACAACTGTAAGTTTCCTGAAATTCAAATTAAAATGAAGTATTTCCACCGGAAATGTAACATCTGAAGTTGGTTTGCAAAACTTAATGGGAAAATAGTATGCAACATATCTTGTTAATTAACATTGTCTAGATTGTAGGCAGGTGTAGTGACATGCTTGTCATTTCAGCTCTCAGGAGTTAGACCCAGGTAGAGATTATCCACAAGTTTGAGGTTAGCTCAGGCTTCACAACAAGATCCTGTTCTCAAAAGTTGAAACAACAGTGTTTTAGACTTAGAATAAATACTATTAAAATTAAGGATTTTAGAACTAGGCACAGTGGTACACGCCTTTAATCCCAGAACTCGGGAGATAGAGGCAGGCAGATATCTGAGTTCAAGGCCAACCACAGCTACATAGTGAGTCCCCTGTCTTGAAAAATAAATAAATAAAAATAAAAAATACGAGTGTGGGAACTGTGGGATGGCTCAGTGGGTAAAGGCACCTACTGCCAAACCAGATGAACTGAGTTCACTTCTCAACACCCACATTTTGGAAGTAGAGAAACAGTTCCCTCAAGTTGTACCATGACCAACACACAGACAGTACGGCTGTGTTCCCCTGCCCTATGCATATATAAATAATGTAATAAAAAGTAAGCCGGCTGGCTTCTTGGTTGTTTGGCCCTAAAGAACCGCCCTGTGCTCCCCAACTTTGTACATACATTGTTGATCATGAGGTGCATGATTGTCTTAGGCATGAGGTCCCGCACAGTCTTGTTGACAATGGCCATGTAAGAGTCTACCAGGTTCCGAATGGTCTCCACTTGTCGCTCCAGCTGAGGGTCCATGGAGTGCATGAAGCTGTCAGAACCATTCTCCTCAGTCTCGCTGGCCTGCCATTGGGATCACAGGGCATCAGTACGGCAGGGCCTGTGCACCAGACTCCAGGCATCACTAAGCCCTCAGCCCGTGCGAAGGGTGCCTATCACGCAGAGGCACTGAGGGCAACCCAGGGCTCTTGGCTCAGCACTGTGCCTCTCAGGACCCCAGACTCCCTCCCCTCGTTCAGCTTTGACTTGACTCTGACCCTAGTGACTAAGAGTTCGTCTCCATTTCACACACTGGAAAAGAACATCTCCAAGCTCCCTCACTTGGCCAGAGCTTGTGCCAGGCTGGAGGTGCCTGGCAGGAAGCGGGGGAAGGGCTCACTTACTTTTTCCTTGTCCTGGAGGCCCACAGCAGAGCCACAGAAGCGCATCAGCATTGCCGCCGCCGCCAGCGCCACCACCGGGAGCACATTCGAAGCAGACACAGAGAGGGAAAGGAAGGGTTGTGTGAGCCTAGTGCAGTGGTGTGTGTGGACATGTCACAGTGGGAGGGGGAGATGTGAGCAGGCCACCCTAAAGCCACCACCAGTGCATGAAAGGAGATGCCCTCTGGCAGGGCGGGTGTGTGTGTGTGAAACAGCCTTTGGAGGAGCGGGGAGGAACCAGAGGGCTTTGTCCCAAACCCATCCAGGTAGCAAGGAATGCTTGCTATGTGAGTCAGTGCCCTGGAAGCCCATGGACAAGCAGCTGTCCCCTTCCACCCCCCTCCCCCCACTCACCCCAACACGCTCGGGGTACACGCCAGCCCTCAGGAAGGAGGCCTTCCAGCTGTCCACCTCCTCCTGGGTCTCACAGGCCAGCTCCAGCTGCCGGTAATCCTTGTAGACATTTCTGCAGGATGGGGTAGGCGGGAGGGAAGATGAGGTAAAGCCCCACCCTGCTCAGGGGACAGGGATGTGTGTGGGCTTTGGGGTACCCATCCCTGGTCTTGTTGTTGGCCCTAGGCAAGGCCCCTCCTCTCCTCGAGCCTCAGTGTTCTCATCTAGGAGGTGGGTCGGTAACGATTCCTGTCTTCTGTGGCCATTGGGATGCTTCAGGAAAACAAGTAGCCCAGTGCATAGGAAGGGACCGAAGACAGGCGTGGTAGCACACACTAATCCCTGTACTTGAGAGGCAGAAGCTGGAGATTCTTGAGTTTGAGGCCAGCCTCGACTACATAAATGAGACCACATCTCAAAGAAAAATAAGGAAGGAAAAGTCAGGCACTACAGCCCTAACTTGGGTCTTAGGCTCCTTCGGCACCCTCCCTGGCTTTCTGAAGATCTCTGAGTAGAAAAGAGCCCACAAAAGAGGCAGCCTAGAATCGGGACGTGAGGTCTAGTCCCAACCTGTCCTAGAGGAGACTGGGTCTTTAGGCGTTTTGTTCCTAGCCCCTGGCAGAGTGTTCTGTGCCAAGCAGACACCAGATAAGTGGCTGTGAGAAAGGAGGAGGGAGGGAAAGAGGGAGGGCAGGGGGAGGGGAGGGAAGAGGAAGGGGAGGAGGGAGGAGGATGCCTAGACATGGACCTGGCACTCAGGAGAGACTAAGTAACTGCCAACGACAGGCCCTTGGATATGTGTACCCATTTTCTACACAGCAGACATGGTTTTGGGCTTCAGGGTCTGGGGTCTCAGCAGCTCAGCCAGGGGCAGACAGGTACCTCTGCTCTGTGTTGAAGAGGGCAAAAATATGCTTGCTGGACATGAAGCCCTTCTCCACATCACGCAGCTTCAGGTTGTCCACAGACAGCATGTACTTCTTCTCTTTCTCCTGTCAGGAGGGGTAGGAGCAAGGGGTCAGTCCAGCACTGCCATGCCTCCATCCCTCCGAGTGTTCTGTGCTGGTGAGCACCTGGGATGGCAGACACAAAGCAGCCCTGGGCTCTAGCCCTTTCTCACCGCACAGGTGCTTCTATATGGTAAATCCTGGCCACAGAGCCCTGACTCCATCTGGGCATCACCAGCCAGCCACGGTTTACAAGCCAATCCTGACAGCCCTCTATATATGCCACAGCATAAGGGGTGGGCGAAGGCATTGAGGCTGAGGGGTCTCCCACGTCCCACCCTAAGCAAGTCCTGGAGACCAGCCAGGCTGGGCCTCAGGCGGGGATGGGCTCACATGAGGCTCTCTCGCCTCCAGCCTGGCTGCCTCTGACTTCATTTCCTGACTACAGAGACGATGGATGGGGGTGGGTGGGGGGAGGGGTGGGGGTGGGAACCACTATACTAGCCCTGGAGGCTTCAAAGGGCTGGCTCAGCCCACTCCCCCTCTCCCTGTTCCAGCCACCCATGTGTTACCAATCAGACACACACAGCACAAGCCTGGAAATTGTATGTCTGTGAGCACATGTGTGATTGCGTGGTTGTGCAAGGCCAAGCAAGCCTGTTACCATTGTGTGTGCTGTGTCTGTAGGACTCAGGTGTACGTATGCACAGGACTGTGGTAATGTGACATGTCTGTCACTGTGGGTATGTGTGGCAGTTGTGAATAGAACGGAAGACTGTGGAGCCGTGCTCTTGCACATGGCTTGTGCGGCGGACTAGACTAGTGTTGGCATGTTGTTTTGTGAAAGAAGTTATATAAATCTGTGGACAGATGTGTCTGTAGGCTCTGTGTCTCGGGGGAAGAGTTCAGGGACTCTGGGAGGAGGCACTCCAGATGGGGCACCAGAAAGCAGAAGTTTCTGCAGCCTGTATCCCACTGACCCACCCAATACCACGGGACCTATGCAGGAGAGATGGTCTGTGTGGGACTCCAAAAGGTCTCAGGTGGGGGCTGGGTTTAGGGGGACCTTGCTTTCCCATCCTGGCATAATCTCCACCCCACTGCCCCCCACACCCGCCTGGCCTATGCAGCCACATAAAGCCCTCTTTATGCCAGGCGGGTGGCCGGGAGCCCCAGAGGGCGGCTTGGGGAGGAGAGGAGGAAGTTGCACACACGGCCAGGAACATCTGGAACCCATCTAGGGAGGCCTGCCACAGCCGTCTTGTGCTCAGGGTTGGACACTAGGTAGGAGTGGCCTCCTCCCCCAGCCCTCCCTTCCTGCCGGCCCCCTCCCCAGGCCCCTCCTTCCCAGCCCAGCTCCCGCTCACCCCTGCCACGTCAAAGGAGGCAGAAGGGGAGTTGGGAGCAGAGAGGGACCACGGCTGGCCTGGCCGGCTGGGGCTGAGGACAGGGGAGCTGGGGCTGGGGGGCATTGTATCTCCAGGGGATGGGACCAAAGCTCCCACCGGATGGACAGACGCTGCTGCCTGGACCAGAGGATACCTCCACTCCGTCTACCCAGTGTTTAGACTACCTGTTCAGGACTCCCAAATTGTACAGTAGTCTGCACATTGGTTAGGCTGGGCTGGGTTAGACCCTCGGCACCGTCGCTGGAGAGCCGCACCAACCCTGCTGTCTTCCAGAACCAGAGCCTGGACCTGGGGCAGGGACTGGGGGGCACAGGGTGGACTGGGAGGTTGTGGTGATGGGGGAGGGCAGCGGGGGAAGACGGAGAAGATGGGGGGGAGGTCGTCGGAGCTGGTGATGTGGGTGGCTGCCTGTCTGTCAGGAGGCTTCCTCAACCCAAAGACTAGAGGACAAGCGGCTGGGCAGAGGGGGCCAGACCTCTGCCCAAGCCCAGACTCCAGCTATCCTAGTGCAAGAAGGCACTCACATCCTGGCATGCGTCTGTGATTCCCGGCGTTAAAGCACACATCCATGCCCAGGCGCACGCACACACACACACACACACACACACACAGTCACACCCGAGAGTGTGTGCTCACACACACACAGTCTCACAATGGGAAGCTCCCTTCCCCCAACCTTACGTCCCAAGTACATATGTACTCTCACATCTCCCTCACTTACAATCACCCTCCTCCGGCCCACCCCCACCCTACATGGACACACAGGCACAGACAATGAAGTCACATACAAGCACTACAGGCACACAAATTCACACCTAGGTGTTTATACCCCCAACACACAACACTCCCCACAACACCCATATGCCTCAAATGCACACACGCGCACACGCATGCACACACACACACACACACAGTCACACATGCTTTTGCAGGCCCTAACAATGCATATACATTACTCAGCCAGTTTCCACACACAACTAAACTCAAATCTATACACAAAACTCAAAAAATAAAAAAATAAAAAAGACCCACCCCAGGAAAATACACACACACACACACATACACACACACACACACACACACATACACACACTCTCTCACACACACACACATACACACACACACACACATACACACACACTCTCACACACACACACTCTCACACACACACACACTCTCACACACACACACTCTCACACACACACACTCTCACACACACATACACATCCCTTTTAGGCTCACCCAGGTATTCCAATATGGAGCCGCCACCCCCCCCCACTCTGTACAAGGATCTCAGATATGGGAACACTAGACCCGTGGGGGATGTCTAGGGGGCCTGCCAGGATGACAGGATAGGAAGCACCTCCCAGCCCTACACCACCTCACACTCCATCCCTTCCAGGGGCCCCTGGGCTCGAGGAGAGGCCAGGGTTGGGGTAATGAGGTCCAGATGGCTTGGCGCCCCTGCCAATGACGACAGAGGACCCCGCCCAAGGTGGGGAAGGGGGGGCCCTTCCCAAGGCAGGCTTGGAGGCAGTGATCAAGGAGGGTGCATGGTGGCTCAAGTCACAGGCCCCCACTTTAAAATGCTGCTGCCCCATTGCGAGCACCCTGTCTTATGGCGGCTCCCTCAGGAGGAAGAAGGTTCCTTCCCACCACTCCTTGGCCAGCTGCAGTTCATTACCACAACACCCCTGTCTGCCCCCCTCTTCTCACTGGTCACCTCTGGAATCCAGATGTGAAAGCCAAATAGACTCATTCTTAAAGGAGACCAGTAACAGGAGGGGAGTGGTGGAGGCCCCTGGGTGCCCTAGCAGGCAGGGGGCTAGTCTGTGGGTGGCTCTGCAGGCCATCGTCACTACTGGTCACTTGCCCTGGAGGTATCGGGAGCAACTTGCCCTGGTTGGCAGGGGTTGAGTGTACTGGGGTTCAGGGGTTAACGGAGTGTCTGGCAGCTGGACATGTGTGTGTCATGGTCCTGTGGGGGCCACAGAGGAGGCGGCACGCCCTGGAGTGAGAAAACAGGAAGGCCACTGGGCTGCTGGGTCAGGGAGCAGCACCCAGCGCCCCTGCCTACCCGCTCCAGGGTGCTTCCAGGCCTGCCAGCTTCTCTCTCCAGCCTGGACAAGACGGTACATCCCTGACTGTACATCCTTCCCCACCCCACCATACAAGTCTTTTCACCTCCAGGGTGTGGTCTAGTGCGCTGCAAGCCCATGGTTGCTCCGAGCCTGACCCTTGATCACCAGTGACCCTCCACCCACCTCGTCGTCCTTGTACCAGGACAGGTTCTCGGCAGTCAGCACGAACCAGTACTCCTTGGAGCCTCCCTTCATGATGCCGATGTTGTTGATGGTCAGCCATCCCTTCCGAATGACCTGGAGCAGGAGGGAGTAGGAGGTTTGTGGACAGGGGCCAGGCTTCCCCATGGAGAAGGGGATCAGTGAAGAGGCATTCGAAAGCACCCCACAACACCCTGAGGCCTGACTTGGTCAGAGAGGGTGGGGGGCCAGACCTGCCTTGGTTCGAACCACAAGTGAACAGAGTGGAAGACAGGAAAGCAAAGGCCAGCTCGAGATAGCCTTCTATGAGCCAGAGATGTGTGAGCCAGGGATTGGCTACTTAGGGAGAGGGCAAGCTCCCCATCGCTAACAGCGTGCGAGCAGTTTGGTGGCTATTTGGATAAGCGTCATTTCAGGGTCGTTCTCAGACATGTGTTTCTAACCTTATATTTGCTGTAGTTGCTGCTCTTCTCTTTTTTGCCTAGCATGTACCTTTGTGTCCTTTGGTATCAGCTCAGATTTGCACGGTGAGCAGCCCTCCCGCCCCCCCCCCCCCGCCCCTTGTCAGTCAGGAGCACAGCAATGATCTCTGATCAGTCTCTGTGTTTACTTCTGGAAAAGAGTCTGCAATTTTAATGTAGTTCATTCTCTCTCTCTCTCTCTCTCTCTCTCTCTCTCTCTCTTTCTGTGCCCCTCACCACCTTGTAGAGTGCTGGGTCATCGGTAAATGGTCAATAAATGTCTGTGGTGGCATGAGTAAATGAATAAGCAAGCACTAAGCTGTTACGGTTCTAAGAGTCCTCAGGACAAGAGGAGGAGGCAGAGCCACACAGTGTCCAGGCCTCCCACTTCCTACCAAAACTTCAGAATAACAAGCAAGAGTCCATTTTCATAGCAGTAAGCATTCTATCCCAAGACATCACCACAGATCCTTGCTCAGGCCCTGGCAGTGATTCTGACTGATGAGGAAGGGACTGCTTCTGCTTCTGCTCTCTGACCTCACCGGATGCTTCTCTGAGGTCCAGAGAGTCCTGTGGATCCCTGGGGTTGGTGGCAAACACCTGGCGCACAACTTGCTTCAAGGCTTTCCTGACCCCTCAGGCTTCTGAGAACCTCACTGAGAATTCAGATCACATAATCTGTCAGCATCTGAGCAGAGGGGAGATCACTGCTTTAGTCAATTAACAGCACCACAGGAGCCAGGTGCCCTTCCTGTACTACTGGTGGGGTCTCCTCGGTGCCTTGCCTTTGGAACTGAATCCATTCTGGTCCCAGGATTTGGCCAACAGATCTTGCTCCTCTGCTCCTTAGCTGACTTACAGCCTCTCTCCCCCTCTTGGCTACTCCCGACCCTACACTCTTCCCTGCTCATCTAGCTCCCCATCTAGAGTCCCTGAACTCAAGACTCTCATCCTGTCCAGGACTTTCAGAAGCCCATTTGGAGCCTGTCTATAGGTCTGGGTCTCCAAAGGGCAGGGCAGGGGCAGGTTCTGGACTCCTGTCCAGGGACCAGCAGTGTAGGTCATGGGGTGTTGAGCTTAACCTTCCTGAGATACAATTTCTTTATCCCTTCATTCTCTAAGCTCCTACTGGGACCTGGAACCTGGAGCCGAAGATAACCAAGATAACCAAGGTGAGAAACAGATATTAAACCAATCACAGTCTCTGGAAACTATTCGAGAATGCTGAGGACACCTGGGTTGTACACCTGGGGTTGAACAAGGGCTATCGAGAAGTGCTGTTTCTGCGGCTATTTGAACTATGGAGCAGGAAGCCAGGTAAGGAGGGATTTGGCTTATGACTTTTCATCATCTCTTATCTATCCATTGGATGTCCCTGTCGGCTTCTTAAGAACATGCCTGTCTCATATCCTCTCATCCAAACAGTGGCCCAAACATTCATCCAACAGACCTTTAAAGAGCACCTACCTAGCACTGGACCCACTCATCCCCATGTAGTCTAGCTCTGCCTGCAGCAGGTGCTTGTCTTGTGTACACTTACAGATGGGTGGACAGGGCTGTGTGCATCCTAGGCCTGTCTCTGTCCTGTGAGCAGGTGTAAGATTCATGTGATGGTGTATGCAGGCGCTTAAGCCAAAGGGTGCCCTCTGCCCCGTGCAGATCCCCATCACCAACGAGACTCCACCTCCCCTCACTGCACAAGCCAAGACCCCCAGTCTGGTACTCACCAGAATCTCATCCTGCAAAGAGGTAACCATAGCAACCAGGAGAAGCATCGGGGAGAGAGGAGAGAGGATTACTGAGGCAGAGTGAGAAGCTTGTGGCTGGCAGATGACAGGGTCTCTGGTCCCCGTGGGACCCTCCCCTTGGGAGAAGGGGTTCTCAGAGCTCTGAGTCCATCCAACACCTTCCATCCCTTGGGCTGGGGCACTGGGACCCACTCACCTGGTTCCCTGAAGTCTTCTTCTTGTTCATCTGGTTGCTTCTCTGCTGAGCGCTAGTGGGAGAGAGAGGAGGCATCTCAAAACTTCTCTCAAGAAGCCCAGTCCCACTATTCGTTGCTCATAGGGTGCAGGACTTAGACGGTTAAGCTGGAAGAAATGGAATCTACATACCCACATATATACATGCATATGTGTGCACACACATACGGGGTCTCTCCACAGCTCTGGGAGCACTCACTTGGCAAAGCCTATGAAGTCTTCATGGTTGGTATTCATGTAAGCCAGCTCAATATCAATGAGAAGCATGACCTTCAAGGGTCCACAAGTCGGTGGGAAAATAGAAAAGATGCCACAAAGTTTAAGAATGTATGACAAGTTAGGCCAGAGATACTTTTAGTACATTTAGAAGGTTAGTATCCATAATAAGTAAAAACTCCCTACAGCCAATAACTGAAAGACAAAAGAAAACAGGTCGAATAGTCAAAGGGTACTTTATAAAAGACATGCAAACAACCAATAAGAATATGCAAAAACTGAAACCCATTATTATATATAATTAATATATGTTAATAAAACAGTTTTAACATATGCAAAAATTGTTCACCCTTGTTCATAACGAGCTCTTAGTTAACACAGTAAGATCCTTCTTAACCCTAAAAAATAATAATAAGTATTGATAAAGGTCAGGGTGGGCACACGAACAGGGAAACGGAACTGAGATTCTTTTCCCTTTTTACTTTAAAATTTTTTTAATTTATTGTTTATTCTGTGTGTACGTTTTGCCTGCACATATGTATGTGCATCATGTGTGCCCACGGAGGTCAGAAGAGGGCGTGAGACCCCCTGAAACTGGAGTTACAGGCAGTTGTGAGCTGCCATGTGGATGCTGGGAACTGAACCCGGGTCCTCTGGAAGAGCAGCCAGTGCTCTCAACCTCTGAACCATCTCTCCAGCCCCAGAACGGTAATTCTTACTTTTTGTGCTGCTGGAGATGGAACATAGGTACCCGTAAACGAGGCAAGGACTACCATTGAGGGAAATTAGTGTCACTTTGTGGAAGCCAATTCGGTAATACTTAACGTTAAAATGAACACTCACCCTTCTAAGATTATATCTCAGAAACTCATGAAGTAATCAAAGATTTAAGTGTCAGAATGTCCAAGGCAATGTGAAGTTCCTCCCCCTTTCTTTCTTTCTTTCTTTCTTTCTTTCTTTCTTTCTTTCTTTCTTTCTTTCTTTCTTTCTTCCTTCCTTCCTTCCTTCCTTCCTTCCTTCCTTCCTTCCTTCCTTCCTTCTCCCTCCCTCCCTCCCTCCCTCCCTCCCTTCCTTTCTTAAAGAAGGGGGGAGGGAGGGCCGGAGGGAGAAAGAGAGTGAGGGAGGGATGAAGGGGGTGCTGGGCATCAACACACCAAAGTGATTTTGTGGGAGGAGGTGGGTCAGGTCGGGAGAGCAGTGTTTGCGAGTGGCGATCAGAGACCTTCCTTCCTTCGAGTGTCCTTCCTTGCCTTCTGCCTTGTTCTAGACACGGTCTCTTGCTGTTTACCATTGCATACACTAGGCTAGCTGGACTTTGGCCTTCCAAGGCTTCTTTTGTCTCGCTCTCTTTGCGGGGTCCCTCTATGTTGTCCTGGCTGTTATGGAACTCACTCTGTAGACCAGTCTGACCTCAAATTCAGAGAAACCCTCCCGCCTCTGCCTCTCAAGTGCTGGGGTTAAAGGTGTGCGCCACCATGCTTTCTTCCGTTGCTTGCCTTCCATCTTGCTGCAGGAGCTGGGAGGGCAGGTGTGCACTACCACGCCTGATTTTACATGTGTTCCGAGGATTCAAACTCAGGTCCCCACATTTGCATAGCAAATGCTTTAACTCTGGTTTTGTTTTCTTTGTTTCTTTGTTTTTGGCTGTTTGTTTGTTTGTTTTGAAACAGGGTCTCTGCACGCTGTCCAGTTTGACTTCAAACTTTTGATCCTCCTGCCTCACCTCCCAGGAATCTGGGATTACAGTTTTTCATAAAGGCATCTGGCATGATAAGGGTTTAAAACACGAATCAAGAGAAGAATGCTGGTGACTAGCCACACAGCATTGTGGAAAAGAGATCTGTGAGGCCTGGGGTGGGAGGGGAGGAAGTCGCACCACCAAGGTGAGTGTAGGGAGAGGTGACAGATAAAGCGAAGGGAGTGGCTCTCGCCTCTGATCCCAGCAGAGGCAGAGGCAGGCAGGTCTCTGTGAGTTCCAGACCAGCCTGGTCTACAGAGGGAGTTCCAGGATAGCTACATAGTGAAACTCTGTTTTGACCTCTATTCTGGGGGTCCAGAATAGGCTAGAATATCTCTGGTCTATAGACCCAAAGGCAACACCTAGTGTCTAAATTTGTGAATAAATGAGTATTTCATAAATGATAATGCAAAAGGAGGCGTGGCTGTGATGGGTATAAGGTTAGCCAGAGGCATAGCAAGCAAACAGGGAAAGGCCACAAGGGAGATGACTGGACAGACTGCCAGAAAGCTGAGGAAGCCAGACAGACTAAGAGAAGAGAAGGGTCTGGGATCTAGGCCCAGTGCTGATACTTATAATCCTAGCACTCCAGAGGATAAGGCAGGAGAATCATGGGTTTGTGGCTAGCCTAGGCTACATAGTGAGATTCCAGTTTGGGGGTGGAGGGCAGGTGGGAAGGGAGGAGAGGAAAGGAAGGAAGGGAGAAGCACGAGGGAAGGATGTAGAGAGGGAAGGAGGGGCAGAAGGAACAGGGAAGGGAAGCAGAAAGGGAGAAAGGAGAACATGGCTGGAACCGTAAAAGTGCAATCCGTGTGATGGAGCCTCAAAGAACTAGACAAATGGGCTTGGGCCGCAGCTCGGTGGCAGTGCGTGTGCTTAGCATGCAGGCAGCACTACCACAGGATCCATGGACTCCACTTCTGAGTGTAGACCCCAAAGAATTGCAAGCAGGGATCTGCGTAAGTATTTGCACAGCCATATTTGTTAGGAGGATTATGTACAACAGCCAAAAGGTGGCAGAGAGGGGCTGGAGAGACGGCTCAGTGATTAAGAGCATTGGCTGCTCTTCCAGAGGACCCTGGTACAATTCCCAGGACCCACAAGGCAGCTCACAACCCCCTGTAAGTCCAGTACCAGGAGATCCAATACCCTCTTCTGGCCTCCTGGGTACCAGGCACAAAAAATCGCGCGCGCGCGCACACACACACGTAAAATACCCATACGGAGGAATTTTTTTTTTTTTAAGATTTATCTATTTTATTTATGAGTGCTCTATCTGCATGTGCACCTGCACACCAGAAGAGGGCATCTGGTCCCATTATAGATGGTCGTGAGCCACCATGTGGGTGCTAGGAATTGAACTCAGAACTTCTGAAAGATCAGTCAGTGCTCCTAACAACTGACCCATCTCTCCAGCCCCAGGGAAAAAAAATTTAAGGAGGAAAAGATTCCAGTGGATAAACAAAAATGTAGCGTATCGTCTGCAGAATATTATTAAAGTATTAAAAAAGGAAAATTGTGGTAGATACTACAATATTTTGGATAAACTTTTAAGGGTGTCATGCTAAGTGAAGCAAGCCACACACCAAAAGGCTGACATGCCGGACGATCTCAGTTGCTGCAGGAACCTAGATAAATTCATAGAGACAGAAAGCAAGGCGCTGCTGAGAGTGGGGAGGGGACTGTCTATGAGGAGCACAAGGTCAGCTTTTCACGATGCAAAGCCTTCTGTGGATGGTGGTGATGCCAGGTATTCCACATCGCTGAACTGTGCCCTTCCAGCGGTTAAAACCGTCCGCTTTATGTTAACTATATCGTCCCATAGGAACGCAGACAGACAGGATCAGAGAGCTGTCTTGAGAAGAGGAAGGGAGATGGAGACTGTGGGCTCACCTGCTCCTTGGTGCGGCCCTCGCGTTCCCGGATGTGGGTGGTCACAATGCGCTCCATCTCCTCCCGAAGACGCGGGTATTGCTGGAGCTGTAGGAGGGCAGAAGGAGAGGGCCACGTACACACAGGGCCTGGGCATCAGGCGCCCAAACCCCGCTCGAGTCCAGGGACCCAGGGGCGTGGGGTGGGAGACACACTCGGGAACACCCGCCAGGCAAAGAAGAGCACTGGAGCCCCGGGAAGCTGATGGCACCAAGTCGTGGCCACTCCTTTCACTCCAGTGTGGGTTCTAAATGGCAACTCAAGGGTCTTCCTGGTTCCAGGACCGTCTTTACTGGCCAACCTGGGCAATTTCCGTGGGCAAGGCGGCAGTCTCCAAGGGGAGAACTACAGAAAAGGCCAGACTCCAGGGCCGCCATCTTGATAGTGGTCATCTTGAAGATCAACCTGGAGGCCTTTGAGGCAACCTTAGTTCCCAAGGCATTCAGTGACCCTCTGGGCTACCCTCGCCTTCCTAAAGGCTGTGAGTGACAGCCAGGTGAGGGATCAGGAAGGGAGCTGCCTCCAGAGACCTATCCAGGAGAAACTGGGGAAGAGGCAGGCCCATGGTGCCAGTTGGCCTCCTGAGTCAGCTGGGGACAGGCAATGCTCCTCCTCAGAGCTGGGAAAGGAGGAGTTACAGGGGTAAACAGCAGTCACACCAGAGGACATGCAGGAGCTAGATGGCATGCAAGGACACAGGGAACATGCAGAGATAGGGTGTCAGCAGCATGAGCAGCACCCCGCGGGGCCCGGCTAGGTCTTAGGCCCACTCGGTATAACCCACTCAGTCTAGTCTCCCTTAGTATGCCTCTGTCTGCCACCAACATCTCAAGGGATGTCTGCCCAGGTCTGGGACTTAGCAGGTTTAGTATCGAACACAGTATGCTGTGTATCCAAGGATGAGCTTGGACTCCTAGGAACCCTGCCCTCTGCTCAGCCAGGTTCTGGACAAAGGCTGGGAGACTCACTCTACTGTAAGCTTCTCTTAGATGCTACCTCTTCTAGAAAGCCTGTCCAGATTGAGGACTGAGAGCTGAGTCTGGGGCCTGCCTGTTACTACCTCAGCCTCTTCCATCCATCTGGATAATAACTGTCCCCGAGGGCTGTGGCAGAGCTGGGCACCACCAGTGCTCGACAGGCATGTTGGAGTGATGAGGGAATGAATGGAAGATGAATGTCCTTGCCCTCCTTGCCCCGTGGACAGGCAGAGGCTCCTCTCTCGTCTGATGTGGAGCCAACTCTGTTAGACGGGGCTCCTTGGTGAGCTTCTGAAGGTGGGGCCTACCCACCAGGACCACCCTTCCCCCAGGGGAAGTCAGGGCAACTCCTGGTCCTGCCTTTCTTCCTGTGCTGGGTCAAGACTCTCAGGGGGATCCTATGGAAAGACACAATCTTTCTGTGCCTGGTGCTGAGGGCAACATGAAGGCCAAGAGGGGCTGTCAGGATGGGAAGGAGGACAAGGGGAGAAAGTGGGGCTCGGGGTGCCAGACACATCTAACCTTCAGGGATTGTGCCAAGGTTACAGCCGAGGCAGCCTAGCAGGGGTTTGGGAGGACCAGCCTGAGACCTGGGGCTTCGATGTGCTGGCTGGAGGGGTCTGCTGCCCTGTGTGGCTCTTTGTAGCCTCTGAATCTGGGCAGAAATCTGGGGCTGAGTCACAGTCACCAGGCTTTGAGGTGGTCCAAGACTCCCTCCCGTGGCAGGGGTAGGGGTGGGGTTGGGAAGGAGGGAGCAATTTACCCAAGAGCATGGCCAGTTCCCTGCTAAGCGCCTGGGTCTATGTTTCTCAAGTTTTCCACATGTCCCGTACGGACAGGACTCCCTCCGCCCCCTCGAGAAGTTCTTCTCCTCCTAGCATCTTTTTTCCATTCCGGCCGCCTAGGAGCGCTTCCAGGACTTTCACCAGTTTTTAAAATAGAACCTTCCCACCCACCTCCGACCCTAGTCCTTGGCTGAGTGGAATAGCCAGCCTGCAGCCCACTGGTTTCGGGGTCAGGGACGAAGCACCTGAAGCCATGAGTCCTGGGTTCAAAGCCAGCCCTGCCCGCTGATCTCTGTGCACTCCTTCGTGAGTGAAGCATGGTGCTATTTTTCTCATTCCTCGCCTAACACTAAACTCAGCTGTGTCCAGAGACGGGGAAAAAAATGTAATTCCAGCAGGACTAGGAGTAACTAAACACTTACCAAACTTCTGCCAGGAATGGCTTAGAAAACAAAGCTTTTTAAAAAAGGCACAAATATAGGTAGATTTTGCCATAAAATAACTGCTGGAGTTAAATTACATGGCAAGAATATGGTTCTCCTTTGAGATCAATGCTCTCTGTGAAACGAGCTTCCTGCTCACAGGAATCATCCCATACTTACTAATTTCCCCCAAAATGCTACAGACATCCTCTCTGCGACCTGCTTTCCACACGCCCTTTACGTTCTAGAGGGACGTGTGGGCAGAGGCGCACAAGCGTGTCTTGCTTCTTTTCTTTCGAGAAGCGGTCTCGTGCGACCCTGGCTGGCCTCTTACTACCTAGCCGAGGATGACGCTGACCTTTTGATCCTCCTGCCTCCAGAGTGCTGGGGTTACAGGCGTGGACAGCCACTCCCACCGCCCTTGAAGCGGCTGCAGTCTTCCGCGGTAGCTGCACGACTTTGCCTATTGCTTGCCTCTTGGTGGATTGCTTTCAAAATTTCCTCATTCGCAACAACTGCTTTCCTTTGGAACACAGCTCGGCGAAGCGTTCTACAGTTTGGAATGTTTGTCTCCAGCCACCTATCTTCTAGGACTCTATCCTAAGGAACCCATCCGAGAGAAAGAAACAGCGCATCTTCGCATACAAACATGCTCGTTGCCAGGCTATTTCTTCGTATGTGTGCACCTATGCGTGTGCGTATTCACGTGGAGGACAGAATGGGAGACTTTGATGGGAGACTTCCTCAGTTCCTGGTCTGCCCTGGATTTTGAGACAGGATCTCTAACTAAACCTGGAGGTGCGATTTAGCTAGGCTGGTGGGCCCACAGGCTTCAGGGAGCCGCCTGCATTTCCAGTCCTGGGACTACACAGGTGTTACAGCATCTGGCTTCCCATGTGGGCATTGGGGATCTGAACTCAGGGCTTCCTGTCTGTGTGGCAAGCACTCTACCAACTGAGTCATCTCCCCAACCCGTTTCTTTACAATATTTAAAAATAGAGATTAAATGTTCAACAGTGGGAAAGTGGCCAGGCAAGTCCATTTAATGGCCTCTTGTGTCACCATTAAAAATGTTTACATAGGGCCAGATGGTGGTGATGCACACCTTTAGTCCCAGCACTCGAGAGGCAGAGGGAGGCAGAGGAAGGTAGATCCCTGAGTTCAAGGCCAGCCTGGTCTACAAAGTAAGTTCCAGGACAGCCAGAGTTACACAGAGAAATCCTTCTCAAAAAATAAAAGTTTGTTTAGACTATGTCATAATTCCACCAAGAGTGTGTAGTATGAGAAAAACATGGTTAAATAAACAAGCCAATTATGTTGTAGAAATAGGACCATCTTTGAAATTAACTATTTCATTTTATTCATACCCTGTCTGCGCACGATGTGTGTACAGGCACACATGTACAGCGAGTGCTTTACCCACTGAGCAGTCTGGCCAGCCCAGAAATATGGAAGCTTTTAAGGTAGGTGTGGTGGCTCATGCCTTTATTCCCAGCACTCAGGAAGCTGAGGCAGGAGGACCACCATGGAGCCTAGGCCAATCTGGGCTACATAGTGGATTCTAGGCCAGCCTGGGCCAGAGACTTAAAAAAAAAGAAAGAAAGAAAGAAAAAGAAAAAAGAGGACGAGGGATGGAGAAGGGAAGGAGAGGAGGGGAGGACAGAAGAAAACAAAGCAAAACAGCAGCAGCAGAAATGTAAGCATCGGAGTGTGCTAAGTGCCATCGGTAGGATTCTGGGTACACAGACTTTACATGGACCTGGCAACTTTCTGCTGTGGACTGAGCCGACAGACAGGGGGCCCGGGGACCGGCCTCTGCGTCCACACGCAGGGACTCCGTAGCATAGGGCCCAGAGAACAGAACTGGGCGATGTTGACTAGAAACTAGCCAGGGCAGATGTGTGCCCTGCACAGATACCTCAGGCCAAGGGATAGTTCTAGATTCAGGCAAGGCTGGCTTCACCCCTGAGCCCAGCTCAGTCCGCTGCTGGGGTGGGGACACTCTGGGAATTCTGGCAAAGCTCCCACTGCCAGTGGATTCCCTTTTGCATGCTGAACGTAAGTGCTACTTTGGACAACCTGGCTAAAAATCCTCAAAATGGCCAAAAGTGGACAGAGAGGAAAAACGCATCAAAAAGGTCCCAGACGACTCAAAAGAGGCTGCCTATGTCTGATTCAGATAGACTGTTGCCACTGAGCAATCCAATACCCTTCAGGACAAACTGGTTTTGAAGTCCTGGGAAGGCTTTCCTATTGCAAGAGGCCCTGACCCCGGGCCCTCTTCCTAAATTCCTGAGATCTGTCTGGTCTCCTGTAAAGCAAGAATAATGGTGCTGCCCATTTTTTAGAGTTTGTGAGAGAATTAAGTCAGAGAGCCGGCCAGCGCTCTCAGCCCACCGAAGCACACAGTAGCTCTTCAATAAACAGCCACCATCACCTGTCCTGCCTGCGGCCGTCACTGCGCGGTCATCCTTACCAATGGAAAGGAGAAGCGTGGGGTGGGACACAGCCCTCCTGGCAGGGACAAGGGTTTGATAGTACCCTGAGACCCATCGTTATAAGATGGCTGGAAATCTCAGGCCAGGGGCTGCTGGCCTGAATGGATGCCTGGGTCCCAGTGGGGAGCCAAGAGGCCATCACATCTGCCAAGCAAATGGTTCCACCCCGCGGGAAACCATAACCACTGGGAAAGGGTGACGGCCTGGCCCAGCCCCTCCCAGGCGGCCGCCATACCTTTTCGCTACACTTTCTGATGGTGGACGTGAGCTCACTGACTACCATGTCCACACACTTGATACTGGGCTCTTTGAGCTTCTGCACCTGCTTTTTCACTGTGGCTTCAAAAGCGAGGTCAGGTGTGAAGAGGCCCGTCCTGCACCCGAGGAGGAGGAGGAGGAGGAGGAGGAGGAGGAGGAGAGGATGGGGGTGAAAGCCAAGCGGCCAGGCTCAAGGGTGGGTGAGGATGGCACAGGCATGGGGGAAGAGAGAGACACCAACAAAGAGAAAGAGAGAACAGAAGACAACGTGAGTGGGACCCAGCCCCCCACCTCAGGGTTGCACCTGCCAGGTGCTGCCAAGCACCCCCTCCCCCAGGGCTCTGGGGATATGGCCAGAGGTGTCAGGGACCAAACCCCTGTTCTGAGAGAGCCCTACCCAGTTCAGACCCTCTCCCCCAGGGATGGCCCCTAGAAAGCACCGTCAACACCAAGCCTGCCTGTCTACACCCTTGGGTCCTCCTGAGGATCTCACCCAGGCGAAGACCTGGTCACACATCCTATTCAAATCTAGGCCTTCAGCTTGACTCAAAAGCCCAGCCCCACTCGCTACCTCTGCTAGGGGGTGCTGACCTTGGCTGCCCCCCCCACCCTGCCCCACTGTGCGATACACAGCTCCAGTCTGTGGTGCAGATGAAGCTTGGTGCAACAGTCTGACCCTCCACTCTTCACCTCCCCGCCCCTCCCTTCTTCCTCAGGGGGTGCCCCCGTCTCTCTCCTCACAGGTCTGTGGGAACTCAGCTCCAAGAGACAGAAAGTGAGAGAGGAGGAAAGACAGAAGGAGAAGGGATGGTGATTGAGAGGCCGGGGCAGCAGTGAAGAGGGAGGGAGGCCTGGGGTGGAATCAGTGAGCACTGGGCTTAGAGTCCACAGCCTCAGCTTCCAGAAACAGCTCTGTGAGCCTCAGTTTCCTGCTGCGAGAAATGAGCACCACTCTCCAAGGCCTGCCTTTGGGCAGCTCTGTGAGGGCCGTGAGGGCAGCTCCTGGCAGGAGACTGCTCTGTCCCTGGAAAGCTAAGTGTGGAAGGAAGGGGATGAGTGACAGCCTCCGAGGGAGTGGGAGGATGGAGAGGATGAAGGACAACAGGGAGACATGGTATCTGCCAGTCCTGGGCCCTCTGCACGCCTCTGGCTGCCCAGGATCCCCACACAGCACCCCAGAAGGTCCTGTCCCTCATATGTCCCCAGGCTGAGGCTTCCCCAAGACCCTCCTAGAGGGTTTGGAAGATCACCCCACTTCTGTGGGCAAGGCAGGGGCTCAGGGTCCCTCAAATGCCACACTGAACCAGGGGAGATCTCTTAGTGTCCAATTCTTTGATTCCCCAGGTCTGGGGATCAGGATGTGAATGAGGCCCTCTGAGAGGGCTCCCCTGCTGGGGTACACCCCGCTGAGGCCTGTGCATGCTACCGAGGGGGGCGGCGGGATATGTGGGGAAGGAGCGCCTGGCTGAGCAGTGCAGGGAAGGACAGAGGCAGGGCTGATGGTGGCTGGCCAAGGGCTGCCTGTTACCTTCTTGGTGCACTGTCTAACCGTGCTGATTAGCTCCGAGATAACCATGTCCACACACTTGAGACACGGCTCTCGAATCTTCTTCACCTGCTTTTTCACAATGGTTTCAAAGGCCATGTCTGGGGTAAACAGCCCCGTTCTGAACGCCCGGAGCAGGAGAAGGGCACAGTGTCACAGGCTGGCGTTTGCCAGGAGTGCCAGGCCAGGGTCCCTCTCCAGCCCCTAGCTGTGCGTAGGGCAGGAGTCCTCCCACTACCCTTTCTGAGCCTCATTGTCTCCATCTATTCAATGGGCTGGCGGAGGGGGGGGGCGCTTTCCATCAGTGATCCTTGGGCCCCGGCAGCTCTGCTTGAATCTCTTCTGCGTCCATTCTGCCCATCGTAAGTGTTGCTGCTAAAGGTTCTAAAGCCCCAAACTGCTTAGAAATTGTCAAACTGAGTCTTCCTTAAGAGCTGTACTGAGAACCGAGAGAACTCAGGGAACTGAGCTTTTCTTGTTAGGACTAGGAGATGAGGTCTCCTGTCTTGACTGATGCAGTGATCAAATGTAAATCCCATGCTGACACACAGCATGGAGCCTCCAGGAACGCAGGGCGCTTCTGTCTTGTTCATTGAGGAGTTGGATGGGCATAGTGCCTTTCAGGGTCTGGGTCCCCTAGGGGCATCTAAGCAGCAGGGTCTAAGTCCCAGCCCTCCTTTCTGCACCAAGGGGTAGCTTAGAGGGAAGCGGGCAGAATGGAAGTTGGGCAAATGGTAGTCTGGGAGGGTCTGGCAAGTTGAAACCCCCCCCCTCATAAAGGGATGTAGAATGACATCTGGATGCTATGCCCCAGGCCCTACCCTTTGCTCAGCTATCTGGGTGGTTCTGGACAGAGTTGTCACACTCTGGGGACAAGGGGTACCTAACTCTATAGAATATTTCTCTGACCACCTGTGCCCTGTGCCTCCAGGCCATACTCCCAGGGACAGCCAAGAAGGCCAGTGGATTGTAGGCTAGGGGTAGCCCAGGCCTCCCAGTCACCTCCCTTAGCTGGAGCCAGGAAGTTGGGGCTGAGGGGATTGAAGACCAGGATTCTCAAGTCCTTCCTGAGGAAGGCTCCTTCAATCCCTGTATCCCTTGCCTAACAGGGTGCAGACCCCACCCTGGTCCCAGTACATGCCTGATGCCGTGAATGTTCTTGATGGCATAGCTGATCTCCCTTCGGAGCTCCTTCTCATCAAACTCCATCTGTGGTGGACAGACAGAGGGTGGTCAGGGTCGGCCCTGCCACCAGGAGGTAGAGACAAGGCCCACCCTCCTGCCTGGGATACAGCGCTCTACCTTAACCAGCTCAAATGGGAAGCGTTCATGGAAGATTCGGTTAATGCGGGCTCCTCCTGACAGTTCATAAGTGTCGATCTGGTCTCCAGAACCCTCAATGCGCTTCTCGAAGTCCACTGCAAACTGCTGGACCATCCTGTGTGGGAGAAGGGTGTGGCCTGAGGAGGCGGAGGAGGGAGCCCTGGGCCCTGGAGGGTGGGAGGGGCTGGAGCAGTTCAGCCCTGGGGACTGGGGCCAGGAGCCTTACTGCAGCAGGGCCTTGGTCTTGCGCGCTGGGTCATCCGGTCGGAAGTTCTTGTACTCTTCCACCTCCTTCTCAATAGACAGCAGCTGGCTCTGCAATTTGTTCCGAAGCCCCGGCAGTGTGTCCCGGATGTGGTTGGTCAGTTGCTGGGTGGGGGTGACGGGGTGTGGAGTAAGAAAAAGGTCAAAAGCAAGGTGACAACCCCAGATGCCCACAGGCCCAGGCAGGGGAAGGGATGCTAGGAGGCTGTGTGTGCTTGGTGAGGCACAGAGCTGTAGGGTAGGCGTGGAGACAAGCCACTGGAAATGATATGCCATAATTCAATTCCTGACAGAAGCCAGGAATCTGGGTCCATACCTAGCTCTGCGTAATTGAATATTTTCTGATAGCAGAACCCAAATGCAGGGAAGACTGAAAGATGCCCAACCTTGCTTCCTCTGGGTTCCAATCACTTAAAGGCAAGTTCAGGTGTTCAAGTCTGCTAGGTTCCCCTCTACCCTCCTCCCTGAGCTGTCATGGGGTGTGATGAGCCCTTCAGACTCTGGACCTAGACTCTGCTGTGAGCCTCTGGCTAATATTGCCTAGTTCCATTGTTGGGAGATCTGAGCATAACTGAGTCACAAAATATTCTAACTGCCCGAGAGAGGCTGGTTTCGGGGAAGTCAAGGTTATCTGAAGGAGTGTCCTTTCTCCAGCGGAACATTCAGCCTTATCATGTGAGGCTATTGTCCTAGATGAGCATCTAACCCCACCTAGAGAAGCTACTTCCCTGGGTAAACCATTAGCTTCCCTGAGACAGGTTACCTCCCAGGATAAACGTCCTGCTCTGGCTGAAAAAAAGGGAAGTCTCAAAGTTTAGGATTAACTAGAGAAAGAGATGTTTTTCTCATGTGACTGATATGCTGCATTCTTGTGATCATTCTCTTTGTAACTCCTGCAGCTGCACGTAGCCCCTCGAGGAAAGGGGTATAAGAATTGAGAGAAAAATTAAACGTTAGCTCCATCCATCTGAGCTCAATGATGCTGTGTGTGTCAGGTCTATTCCCTTCCCTTCTCTCTTCTCTTCCCCCTCTCCTCATTAGGCCCTTCAGTCCCACTCCCCATCCAGGTACTGTCCGACTTGCCAGGCCGGCCCTGGCAATGGGGACACTATGGTCACCACCATCCCCTCTTTAGAAGTAGTGGTAGAAGCTCAGAGAGTTAGAGTGTCCCAGAGGGTGAGTGATGGAGCTGAGATTGAAAGCCAGATCTACGGAAGTCTCAACTGCCCCCTACACACACTCCAGAATTGAGTATATCCCAGGGAAGCTTTCGGAATGTTTGTGGCTTCTGGATCGGCCTCTCTGGATCATGCCGAAAGGACCAAGATATCCAGTTGAATACATTCTGGTCCCCACTAGTCAGTGCCACCATCCACACAAAAACTAGTCTTCTAAACATGCTGGGACTCCCCTGTACATCTCAGAGCTCCCCTTCCAGGACCCAGACAGGAAAGGGCAGCAAAATTCTCGTCACTAAGTCCCTGTGGGGCTGAGACAGGTGGCTTCCCTGTATCTCAGTTTGTTCTGCACTGGTGGATTCTAATCTCTACTGGTCACCCTCAAGGTGTACTGAGAAAATCAAGCTGGAGAGATGGCTCAGCGGTTGAGAGCGTTGACTGCTCTTCTAGAGGACCCAGGTTTGGTTCCCAGCAACTGAACGGCAGCTTGCAACCATTCCAACTCCAGTTCCAGGGGAACCGATGCCCTCTTCTGACCTCCTCAGGCACCAGACACACGCTCGGGGCACAGGCATACATGCAGACAGAACACCCGTTCATATAAAGTAAGACTTAAAAACAAAACGAAACACAAACAAACAGGAGAAGATGCATGCGGGATTACTCCTGCACCCCAGGTGCTGGCCTGGCTGGCTCCCCTACCTGGTTGAGGACCTTCTGCAGGTAGGGTGTGCCCATGCGGTCTGCCAAGTGGCGGTAGGATGGATGGGAGAGGAAGAATTTGCGTTCAGCAGCCAAGGCGGCTGTGATGTCCTTCTTGCCATCGATGTCCTTCTGGCTCCGGTTCACCACGCCAATGTAGCCTATGGAACAGGGTCACAGTCGGGGGGCAGCCAGCCTTCTGGAAGGTGGCTGAGGGAAAGGCAGGGCAGGGTGGGGGGTCAGCCTACCTCTGCGCAGAGGGAGCAGCTTGTTCTCCAGCACATCCCGAGCGTCCGTGCCTTCATCCATCAGGTCCAACTTGGTGATGACCCCAATGGTGCGCTGACCTGGGAAGTGACACAGCAGGACCATCACACCTGCTCCAGCCCTTACCTTCCACATGATTGCCCTCACCCCCTCTGCCCACTCGCTTGGCCACTTAGCCAACCCTCTTTCAGAACCCAAAGTGGCCAAAATGATTTTATGTGGTTGCCATTTCTTTGAGAGAGGATCTGGCTATGAAGCTCAATCTGGCTTCAATCTTGGTCTACATGGGGGCTGGAGAGATTGGTTAAGAGCACTGTCTGCTCTTGCAGAGGACCCCAGTTCAGTTCTCAGCACCCACGTGGCAGCGCACATCAGTCTGTAACAGTTTCAGGGGATCTGTTGCCCTCTTCTGGCCTCTATGGGAACTGCATGGAAGTGATGCACAGATATGCCAAGCAAAACACCCATACAAATAAAATAATATTAAAATTATTTTTAAAACATTTGAGCTGTGCAGTGGTGGCACACACTTTTAATCTCAACACTCATGAGACAGAGGCAGGCAGATCTCTGAGTTCGATGCTAGCCTGGTCTACAGAGTGAGTTCCAGGACAGCCAAATAGTATACAGAGAAACCCTGACACACACACACCCCCAAATTGATGCAATAGCCTGGCCTGGCCTTGAACTTATGATCTTTGTGCCTCCACCTCCCTAGAGATGAGATCCTGGCTGTGCAGTACCGCACTAGGTACCCAAATCATGTTTTATTGTTTGTTCGTCTGTTTGAGTCTGGGTTTCTCTGTTGTAACTCTGGCTGTCCTGGAACTCACTCTGTAGACCAGGCTGGCCTTGAACTCAGAGAGATCCACCTGCCTCTGCCTCCTGAGTGCTGGGATTAAAGCCATGCACCACGACTACCTGGACAAAATGATGTTTTAACTATCCCACCCTAGGCAAGAACCCTAGCATTGAGCTACATCCCCAACCTTGCCAAATGTTTCTTTGGGGAGGGGCTTTTAAAGATCACATTTATTTACTTATTTATGTATGTGGACACACCCATGCCACCACAAACACCTGGATGTCAGAAGACAATTTGCAGGGGTCAGTTCTCCTCTTCCTCCACGTGGATCCCAGGTCATCATGAGCACCAAGCACCTTTATCCACTGAACCACCTTGAAGGCCCCTCTAAATTAGCTTTTTGAGACTGGATCTCATGTAATCTAGGGTGTCGTCAAACTTGTCCTTTGGCTAGTGCCGGCCTCAATTCCTGGGCTTCCTACATACTGGGATTAAGGTGAGGCTCTGTGCAACACCAGAAAAAATGAGTCTGAAAGGTAAATCTGACCCCATCACTTAAACCCTCCAGAGTCATCCCTAAACTAAAACCAGATTACTGCTACGCCTTGTGTATCAGCTGCAGGGCAGGAACCTACCCTGGGGGTCCACCTCCTTGGCGATCTTGAGGGCATCCGAGTTGGCCAGGTCTGAGTTGGCAGGGGACACGGCCAGGATAAGGCAGTTCTCCTTAGTGACGAACTGCATGAGCATGTCCCGGATCTGGAACTCGATGTCAGGAGGTTGGTCCCCCACGGGGACCTTGGTCATTCCGGGCAGGTCCACCAGAGTCAGGTTCAGCACTGGACAGATAGGCAAAGAGGGCGGGCCAAGGTGAGGATATGGTCAAGTGGGCGGAGTTTAAGAACAGGGAGGGGTTAGGCAGGTGAGGCTTGAGATGAGGGGACTTTGGGGGACTTAGAGAACTTGAGAGGACAACAAGAACTGTGGGGCCAGAGAATTGGCCCCCGGGGGGCGTGGCTAAGCAAAGAGGGTAGAAGGAGGGTGTGTGGCGGGTCTCCTCACCGTGGGGCGAGTACACCCGCAGGTTGATGGGCACCGGGGAAATGCCTTTGTTGGTGCCGGTGACTCGGTCGGTCTCAGCCTCGATCTCCAGGCGCACCTCCTCGAAGTCGGTGAATTTCTTCCCCTTGCAGTGCAGGAACTCGGCATATTCTGCTCCAGAAGCCGGCAGGGGAAGGAGAGGCGGCATCAGACCTGGGAAGCCCCCTTCACCTCCAAACACAGCGATTCTTGTTCCCATTTTGCAGTTTTATACCACTGTCTAGATTGGGATCCTGGGGCCAAGGAGGGGGGGATGACTTTGCCTAAAGTCACTCCGAGAACAGCTTCAGTAGCTAGTTTGGACTTCACCTTGGGGAGGGGTCATGCCTGGCTGCTGATGGGGCACACACACCTGTGGTAGAATTAACCAGCTGCAGGACCAAGGGACGCCGGGTGACGATGCCAGATCCTCGGGGCAAGAAGTCCCTGCAATGAGTTGGGGGTCAAGAGAGGGTCAAGATCTGAGGGCAGCTGCCTTCCCACCCAGGGAGTACCTGTCCTGCTACTAGAAGACACAAAATCCCCTCAGAAGGCAGGCCCCAGAGCATCTTGCTGACAGCATTAAGTCCTAAGGGGAGGGGGCTCCCTCAAGTCACTATATCCGGTTGCCAAGAGGCTAGACCGGCAACCATCCCTCAAATATATACCATATTCTTTCTGAGCCAATAGGAAGTCCCATCCCCGTACCAGCCACTGTTATTCTGCCCAGAAGAGAACGAAGCACAGGTAGCCCAAGTGACTGGTGGCCAGTGGGATCTCAGCAAAATGGGAGCAGAACGGCCCTCCTTCCCACCTCTCTGGGGCAGGCAGTGGCCCAGGTCCCCTTCTCCAGGCCCCAAAAGGCTATAGTTGAAGATGAGGCAGATGCAGCCTGGGGGAGGCTAGGAACAGAACTCAGTCTTCCTCGGTGCCTACTGCATGCCAGCTGCTTTGTGGGCAGAAGCTCGGGGGTTCCAGAAAGTAGCCCCGGGAGAAGGACACAGTTACTGTCCCTACTTTATATTTGCGGAAACAGCCTGAGACATTCTGGCAGCACCATACAGCAGAGGAGACCCTGGGCTTAGCTCTGCGAAAGCTCCTGCCCTCCAGGCCCTATGGACTCAGTCCCCTTTGAAGGACTCCACAGAAGGGCCCCAGCGTCATACACCCAACATCTGCTCCTGCTGATGCCAACTTCAGCTGTCCTTTTGGCTGACTCTGTCAGCCATTCTCAGTTCCCCACTGACTCTTCCATAAGGCTGGCTGGAGGGCGGGGGCCCCTCCAGGAATCAGGCTGTGAGAACCAGCAGTCACAGGATCTACAGCACCCAGGAAATGGGGAAGCAGACCAGAACCTGAGAGACCAAATTGATCCAGCCAGTCATCCCCTGAAAGAGACCCACCAGGAAGACCCAGAGGGGACCAGCTACTCATACTCAGCCCAGAGCTGACCCAGACTCACAATGCTTCCTGCATCCCAGGCTCAGGGGCAAAGGGCCCAGAGATAATAGACAGGCTTAGGGGCCTTCAGGTTCAAGGTTCCCTCTTGGGGCCCTCTCCTGGCCCACCTCTAGAAAAGCAGAGGCTGCATGGGGCCAGTGGCTACTGGCCTGGGGAAGGAGAGGGAAACTCCGCATGCATTAACCCTTTCTAGACACAAGGCAAATATGCTTCCTTCTTGCCATGTTAATCTGCAAGAAGACAGGGCCATTCCATCCGCCACTATCCACTGTGCCCAGCCCAGGGCTTAGGACTCATGAAGTCCTAAATGCAGTCTAAGGGGATCTAACAAGACTCTCGCTCGGAGCAGGGCAGTGACTCAAGACCGCACAGCAGAGCTGTACATCTTTTGTCACGTGAATTTCGTTTTCTTCATTTGGCTTGTTGTACTTGGGGTTTTATTTTTCTTTCTTCCTCTCTCTCTTTCCTCTGGTTTTTTCGAGACAGGCTTTCTCTAGGTAGCCCTGGCTGTCCTAGAACTAGCTCTGTAGGCCAGGCTGGTCTTAAACTCAGAAACCCACTGGCCTCTGCTTCCCGGGTGCTGAGATTAAAGGCACGTGCTACCCCCCACTCCCAGCTGTTTCTTTTGTTTTTCAGTGCTGGACTTCAAACCCAGACCCTCACACATGCTGGGCAAGTACTCTACCCCTGAGCGATACACTCCAGCCCCGCGACAGTCAAACTCAAGTGTCTGTTGGATCCTAGAGGCTAGAGATGCCCATCCCACTGTGCCACCCCCTAAACCCAAGAGCCAGACTTAGCTTTTTATATAATTGAATTGAATCTGATCTGTGCCAGGCCCTGTGCTGGGCTGTGGGGATGAGAGATGAGTCACCCAGCTCCCCACCCGAGGCTCACAGTGCGGTGGAGACAGACAAGTAAACAGATCGTGCAGCGCAGCCTGTGGAGAGCTGAGCTGGCCAGGCAGGCCAGGGAGGGAGGGAGTCCCAGCCTAGAGGACTTCCTGCCTCAGCACCCCAGGCTTTATCAGTGACTCCTTGGGGGAGGTCACCCCTCTACTTGGGGGTCGCCAGGATTGTGGAGGTAGCATGTTTGTTTCTGCAGTGGTGTTGGTGGGTGTAGGGACCTCGGGTCCACCCTCTTCCTCACCAGCTGCTTGCCAAGCAAAGCCATGGCAACAGCAGTTGCTGTGGAAACTGCAGGAGGGGCCAGGAAGGATGGGACTCCCCACAGAGAGCCCTCCCCATGCGGAGATGTGGACCTTCCCTGGAGTTCTTCCTTGAGAGGCCTCCCTGTGACAAGACGCGCCCACCTGGTCCTGTATGCCTGAGGGTAGAGAGCTCTGGAGAGCCACAAAGAGTGTGGGGATCCCAAGGCCCACATGAGGAGGTCGATGGCTGCTTAGGGTCTGACAAGCAACAGAGGTCAAGACCAAGCTCTCAGAGGGCCGGGTAGAGGTCAGGAGCCCAGGCTCTCTAAGTGAGGCCCACACGGCCTGTCCGAATCCACACAGCCACTCGTTAAAAGTGCTCGATGGGCTACCAATCAAAGATTCTGTGTGACTGTCATGTCTTCCTTCACTACAGTACACTGCCTTAGTGGTTAAGAGACAGTGCCTGGCAGAGGCCCTGGGTTCAAATCCCACCCCTGCCTTTCCCTCGCCTGGTGCCCTTGAACTCATCCCTTCACTCTGATCTGTCTGTGCTCAACTGTGGTGGAACGCTGTACGTGGTTGTTAAAGGATTTATGGAGCCGGTTGGCAAGAAGACTGAGCCCATGCCCAGGACATGGAGACCACAGGGGGCTACAAAGGAGGGGCCCTCATTTTCAGCCTCCTCTAGAAAGACCCTAAAATTTCAGCAAGAAATCTGAAACCCCACAGAAACCTCTGAATCACCTCCTTGGGTCCTGAATCCTGACCATGACACCATGAAAGCAAGATGAAAACAAGGAAAACGGGAATGAGAGCACCCCACTTCCCCATCACCATCTTGAGGTTGGGACTGAAGCCCAGAGAGGGTAAGGATACATGAGGACACACAGCAATGGAGAGTGGCTGAACCCAGGAACCCTCACACCCGGACAGACAGCAGACAGAACTAGTCCCCACAGCACACATGCAGCAGACACAGGTCTCCCACATGCAGACACAGAGTCTGACACACAGTAGGTGCTCTGCAGGCACTAGAAGGAATGGCTCTGTGGCTCTTTCCTGCTACCTGGATACGCTGTCCCACTATGGCTCTCTGCAAAAGGCCAGCATCTCTGACCAGGCCTCCCGTCAGAGCCACCATTGCACCTCCTGATCAGGCCTGAGGACAACAGAGCGGGTATCTAAGGAAGGTGTGTGGCTCGTTAGCGCCAGAGGCCAGGGTTGAGCCCAGCATGGGAGCAGCTGGTGGCCTGCCAGTGTGCCCACTCATTCTGAGCAGATGGTGTTTCCCAGGGAGGCCTTGCGCTGCCATCTGCAGAGACACCTTCAAACCCGAAGCACACAGAAGGGACAGACGCCTCTCAAGACCCCAGCACCACCTACTTCCTATCTGAATCGGTGCCTTCATCCCCTCCCCGCAGAGGCTAGAAACACCACCCTAGTGTGCCAAAGGGGTTCTCTGAGCCCTACTCCAGGGCCTGAGGCTCGGGACAGAGCGCCCTGGTCTCTCGGCGCTACTTGAGCACCAATGACAACAAGAAGGGACGTGTCTGGTTTGGCAGGTGACCATTCTTCTGTCTTCTGATTCTTGGGCCCTGAGAGCAGACAGGTCTACTATCAGAGCTCCCACTTTGGGGCTGTGGACAAGTGACCATCCCTCTTTAAGCTTGTTTCCCCACGAGCGCAATGGGTGGCTCTGGGGTTTATCGGGGTTACTTTACGGCATGTGGATGATCAGCTGGGGAGGGAGGAGGAAGGGGAGAAGGGTAAGGTGTCTGGGAAGAACACGAGAGGGATATGAGGGACAAATGCAGCTCCTGAAAATGGCAGGAGCTGTACTTAAAGGGCTGGTCATGCTCCGAGGTGGCCTACGAAGCATCCGTCTGGAGTAACGGACAGGGATTCTGTGAGCCAAGAGACACACAGGGAGGAGGTGAGGCTGCCGTGGGCAACAAGTCCTTCTCTGTTCCCGCGGCCCCAGGAGACCCAGGAGGCCTGACGCAGCCCATGCTGCAGCTGGTAAATATCAAGCTGATGTTGGAACATCTCAGGGAGTCCAGCCTCCGCCTCCCTTCATGTGCTAATGGTCCCAGAGCAGGGACTGGGTGGGACCGGCCTCCATTTCCCAGTGCCCAGGCAGAGTGGGCATGGGGCGGGCACTCAGACAACATGGTGAGCAAACTGAGGTTGGTGAGGGGCTCTCTCAATCCCACTCACAGCTCACTGGACAGAGGGGACACCGGATTACAAAAAGAAGAGAGTTGACCAGGTGACAGGATGGGACCCCACGGTGCTCCCCCTCCCTCCTCCCCCTCCCTCCTCCCCCTCCCTCCTCCCTTAGCCCTTTCCTCCTTCCCTTCCTTCCCTCTTCACGTTGACAACAGTAGGAAGTTGTTTTCAAAGTGGAAATAGTTTCCTTTTTCCACCTAATTAAAAAATCAAAGCCAGGCGGGTGGTGGCACACACCTTAAGTCCCAGCACTCGGGAGGGACTCGGGAGGCAGAGGCAGGAGGCTCTCTGTGAGTTCGAAGCCAGCCTGGTCTACAGAGTGAGTTCCAGGACAGCCAGAGTTACAACAGAGAAACCCTGTCTCGAAGAAAAAAAAAAATTAAGATTTTAGCCAGGCGTGGTGACACACATCATTTGTCTCAGCCCTCTGGGCTGCACAGGCAAGCGGATCTCTGTGAATTCAGGCCAGTCTGATCTACATCATGAGTCCCAGGACAGCCTGGGCTGTGCGGAGAGTCCCTGCCTCAAAAACAAACAAAAAACAAACAGAAAACAAAAAGAACAAAAGCAAAAAACCAAACAGACAACAACAACAAAAACAGATTTTTTTTCTCCATTTGAAAAAATTCAAGAGATACATAAACCATTTTATAAAGCAAAGCCCAACTATTGTCCCAGCTCCTGAGACAGCGGCTGTGGGCACGGCTAGCACCGCTGC
Organism: Cricetomys ansorgei; assembly: GCA_026225945.1. Lineage (NCBI taxonomy): Eukaryota > Metazoa > Chordata > Mammalia > Rodentia > Nesomyidae > Cricetomys > Cricetomys ansorgei. Next base: position 1,800,348 of record JAMJFZ010002981.1, read on the forward strand.
GGCACGCATGGCTAGCACCGCTGCAGCACGCACGGCTAGCACCGCTGCGGCACGCACGGCTAGCACCGCTGTAACACGGCTAGCACCGCTGCGGCACGCACGGCTAGCACCGCTGTAACACGGCTAGCACCGCTGCAGCACGCACGGCTAGCACCGCTGTAGCACGGCTAGCACCGCTGCGGCACGGCTAGCACCTCTGCGGCACGCACGGCTAGCACCGCTGCAGCACGGCTAGCACCGCTGCAGCACGGCTAGTGTCAGTGGCTGCTGACTGTTGGCCAGACTCTGCTGGAGCCTTGAAAATCTACAGTATTCTGAGATGTCTTGTTGGAGCGACGGAAATGTTCTAAAATTAGCTTATGATGATGGTTGCAGAACTCTGTAAATACACTAAAAATCATTGAATCGTGCACCTAAAATGGGTGGGCCTTATGTTACATAAACCACACCACCATAAGGCTGTTCAAGACTAGATCATCTGAACCGACTGCTCTTATGTCTGGCTAAGGTCAGTTCATCCATCTCACGGGGAGGGAAGAAAAATTGAGGCTCAGAGGGCAGAAATCACATGACCTGCAGCTGGAATCCCACTCAGTCTCCTACAACCAATCAGGGACATCTCCCAGGACACCTAGTACAGATGCCTCTGGGTTAGTACTTCCTACCACATGCAGCTTGAGGAGACAGCTCCAGCTTCACCCCAGAAGTGAGTCCCTGCTCAAAGCCTCAGTTTCCACATCAGTGAAATGTGACTCAGCAGTTCTGTTCTAGGACCCTTGAAATGATGCCCTGAGAAGACTTAACCAAGGGTGCCCACTGGGGGCGCTCAAAAGCCGGCCCTGGTCTGGCTCTGTGTGCTCTGCAGGAATGCCGGGTTTCAGACAGGCGAGATTTCCCTCCCCGTTCAGGTTATTGGCTTCCTTGTCCGCTGAGACCACGGGAGCCCAGGTGATAGAAGAGAGGTGAGAGCTAAATGCATGCTATGTAACCGCTGTCCACCAGGCACTCCCAGCCTTCCTTGCTTTGGGGGGAAACAGAGCCCCACACTGCACATGGAACAGAACCAGGACAAGGGGACAGGACATCAGAGAAGGCACCAGAGGAGGTGCTGGCTGGAGGACGGAGCCAGGGAGGGAGATGAGGGCAGGAGAGCAGAGAAGACAGACATGGTGTCACGGAGAGGTCTCAACCCATGTCCTCCAGGAACTGCCAGCCCTTCAGGATATGGCGTGTGCCGGCTGAAGGTGACCAGGCCACCAGGGCTCAACTGGGGATCTGAGGTTCCGTTTGGAGGGGACAGGGTCCAAGGAAGGATTCAGCTAGATGAGATTAAAAGAAGGGGGGCTGCTATAGAGTTTCCTGCAGGTAGGCCAAGAGGAGACTAAGGGAAGTCCGAGCTGACAGCTCTGTGGCTTTGTGGGGCTTGGAGACAGAACTTTGGATGTGTTGGCTGGGGGAGGTTGGTCTTGGGGCCTCTGACCATGGCACTGGGCATCTACCACTTAGGAGCCTTCCCTAAATACCTTCCAACCCTAATAGGCCATTTCCATGTTGTCTATAGTCTCCAGAATGTTCTTCTCCAATGCTTTCTTGGTCCTCAAACTTCTATCTCAGAAGGAGTAAGGGTCACAGAGACACCCAGAGGGAGGCTGGAGGCCGGCTCCACAGTGGGCAGAGTGCCGAGTGTGGAGCCAAGCCTAGAAGGACACCTGTGGTCTCCTCTCCTGTCTTTGATCCAATTGCTGGGTGACCCCGGGCGGGACCTCTACATTCTCTGAGCTATTCTGAAAGCCTGAAATAATAGTCTACTTTTCCTGCCAGTGGGTTATTGATTCCACGAAGACAATAATCAGTGTCGTCCTTAGGTGTGGGAAGCAGGGCCTGACCCTGAGCTTCATCAGGCCTGCGGATAAAGGTCTCCAGGGTCCAGGGAAAAATGGCCCTCATTTTTGGGGTTGCCAAGAGAGAGGTCCTTTCTGGAGGAAGCCATAGGTAATATAACAGGGAGTTTACATGAAAGTGGGGGCACTTTGTGGTGCAAATGGGATAAAAAGGGGCAGGGCCACCTGTCCCCATGCAAGGCACAAGCAGTATGCACTGCCTTCAGCAGCCCCTCGACCTGATTTATAACAGCAATCCTTAGACACACGGCACGTGGGCCTCTGGCTCTGCTCCTGCCCATGCCTGACAACACTGTGCCCACACCTCGCTTCCTGCTCCGACGTGCTGCCTGGATACTCACTACCCCAGTAGCCAGGGCTCCCACCCTCTGACCCCATCCAAGCCTGGGAAACTCTCCTCTCCTGGCGCCAAGATCAAATGGCGTCTGCCAGGGTCACCTTTCATCCTCAGTGCCTCTGGGTCACCAGGATAGCGGGGATGGGGAAGATGTCCTCTGGGCCACCGGATGATGGGGATGGGAAGATGTCCTTTGGCTGACTCCAGCCCCAGCGTGAGCTCCACACGTGGACCAGAGCCAGCAAGTGCTCTGTGTGTGTCAGGCGTGTGCTCTGAGGAGGCCCTGGGGTAGGTCCAGGAAGGTTCTCCCCACACCTGGAATGGTTCATTCTTCCTCCGATTTCTCAGGCCTACCTAGGCTTACTCTAGCTCAGCCTTAATGCCACTTCCTCAGGGCAAGCCCAGGACTGATGGGTGGGCAGTCTCCCATGAGAAAGTGAGGCCCAGTGCAGAGAAGGTCAACTGAGGCCAAGACTACAATGCCAAGTGATGCAGACACAGATATGAGTGGGGAGCAATGGCCTACATCTCCTCCCTGGCTGGCTGTTGGGCTCTGGGAAGGAACTCACTTACTACCCCCGCCCCACCAGGATGGAGGGGTTATAGCCCTGCTATAGCTGTGCTCTCTCAACCTTCAACAAAGCCTCATGGCGCAGATGCTGTTAGTGTTCCCATTTTACAGATGGGAAAATAGTAGTTAGGGATAGAGAAAGGAAATGGGGCTGCTGTGGTTGCCAAGGTCGCACCATTTTTCCCCACCCCCTGGCTGGGGCCAAAAGATAAGTGCTTACCTGCAACGCTACCTTGGAGGAATGGGGAGGGGTATAGGTGGCCCCACAGTGGAGCAGAGAGACAGCGCCGAGGGCACTGTAGATCTGTTCCGGAAATACTAGAGTCGCAGGGCCCACAAACACTCCTCCAGCTGCACCAACCCCGCATGGTCCCATCTACTCTCCGGGGTTAGATCCCGTGTCTACACAACAGCTTCCAGATTTACATTTCCCACGTGCCCTACCCCCAGCTCCCCAACACCTCCAGGAGACGCCTAGGGCATCTCTGGATCAGCATGCTTGAGACTGAATCCTCGCTGCCCTTAACCTACCTCCCCCCCCCCCCCCCCCCGCACCCCGCACCCGCTCTCCCGGAAGCTCCGTTAGACTCTCCTGACTGTGCTGTCATTGACCCTGACCTGCGATCGCCTGGGGGTTCCTCCTCGGCCCCACCCACTCCCTCTCCTGTCTAGCCACCCGTGGGCCCTGCCCAGACAGATCTGAGTCCGAGCTCCCCGAATCCCCGTATGAGCCTCCTCAGTACCCTCTCTTGCCTCCGCCCTGTCACACATCTGTCAGGACCTTCTCAAGTCATTCTGCCACATATGAGCCTCGAAGGAAAATGAAAATAAACCCAAACTCCTTGCCGAGGTCCAAGGCCTCACAGATTGAGGCCCTGTCTGTGCCTACCCCTTTGTTTCTGCCCCGGGTAAATGCCAACCATAGTGGTGCCTGTTTGTGTTTCAAACTGACTCTTTCCTGCCCCAGGCCCTTTGCATTTGCTGCCGCCTGGCCTGAGCTTTCCCCAGGCTTCTCACACAGCATGGCACTGCTTCATTTTCCTAGGTGCGTGTGACCTTCCTCTAAGACCCTCTGAGCCCTCTTGTGAAAAGAAGTCCTGACCCCCCCCCCCCCAGGACACGGGCGCATCCTCCAGCTGTCTCGGTTTCTCTCTCTGGAATGCACAGGCTCATCCTCACCAAAGACTCCTTAGCGTGACCACTGTGGACCTTCCAAGAATGACTGCTAAATGACTGAATGAACTAGCCTCAGTTACCCCATCTGTAAAAGAGAAGTGAAAGAAATAGCATAGACCCAAGCAAGTCCTGGCAGGGTCCTGGACAGCTGCTGGGTCGCCTTCATTGCAGAGCTGACACCGGGTGTCTCCGGGTGCCTGGGAGCTGGCTGGCCTGGATTAGCTTGTGTCCTCTGGGGAGTTTTCCACTTCCTCTCCATTGGGGTTTGGTGCTCTGGAAGCCCCAGGAGAAAGAACTGTTACCATGCTCACGGGTCTGGGGACCCAGAGCTAGGTAAGGAGGTCGGGAACTCATAAATGCTCAGGTACCGCTGGCTGGAACCCAACCCCCACCCCTAGCCTCAATTCTGCTCATGCCTCAGCCCTGCCCTCTTCACTAGCTTTTAGGGGTCAACACTGCTCCCCACTTGCTCTTCTGATTTGGGAGCAGTCCTCCTCTGCCCCAGACCTGCATCTGAACACTCCTTCATGTCCTCCTGCTGGAGCCATGGCCAAGGGCATTGGGCTACAAAGGGCAGAGTCCAGAGTTCTGCCCCTCCACATGTAAACATCTGTGGCCATCTCTCTGCCATCTCTGGGCCAGCCTGCTGTACTCCAAGAGGGCAGAAGCACCGTGGATAGGTTCCCAGTCTAATAGACTCTGGTACTGTCTCAGTGACTCTCTTCCATGGGGTTAGTGAATGTTTTTTTATTTTATCCTTTTAGGAGGTCAAGGTAAGCTTCTGCGGTTCCCATTCTACAGACAGGAAACCAGATATCTACACTCCAATCAGTTCCCATGACCAACGTGGGGTCAAGATGGAGTCCGATAGGTATCACCCTTCCCAAATATGTAACCTTGAGTAAAGCATCTAAGTTCAGGTGGCCCAACGATAGGGGGGACTGGGGCCACAGCAAGGCATGGGAGGGGCTCCGCAGAGTTCCCCCCTGACCTGTTCCCCTGACCAGAGCACACAGTCTGGCTCAGAGCAATCCAGCAACTGCTCAGCTAGTGAGAGATGGGAATGCAGTTTATACACTGTAAAGAGCTGGGCATCCTTGCATGATACTGTATCCAGGGCTCCATTTCCCCACACCCCAACAGCCCTGACTGCCGGACCCCTGGGAAGGGGCTCATCAACAGGGTTTCTTGCTTGTATCTGCAGCTCTAGAGTCACATGATCCAGACACAGCTGCTTCTCTCTGCTGACAAGACAGACACAGACACTTCCACGGTGGCATGCCCACATCCCGGGAATACTCAGTTCTACTCAGGTCCTCTCCCTGCCTCCAGGGTGGGCTTGCAGTGGGCTTCCCAGGACATGTGAGAGGTGGCGACAACCATCCAGTCTGTCCGTATTAGACAGAGGTTTGGTAACGGTAAGTGACTTGCCCATGGTTTTCCAGCAGAACCTGACTTAGGCCCAGATGTCACCCCACAGACTCCTGCTCCTCTGGAAGGAGGGGCTCCTACTTCCCTCTTCCTCCTGCCAATCATCTCCTTACCCAGGAAGGTCATTGCAAGAAAGCAAGACTTTCTAGAAAGATGAGAGAGGGAGCCATGCAGGTGAGAGGTCAAGGTCAATTCTACTGTCCTCTCCCTCTCTCTGGCTGCCTGTTCCCCATCCTGCTCCTGAACTCATAGAATGATCTGGTCTTTCTAAGAACCAGAAACGTCATCTGTCTTCCCTTGCTCAAAAGCAGCCTGGGTTGGGGGTGGGGGTGGCGTGTCATGACCCTGCCTGCCCCCCTAAGTCCAAGACCCTTTGTCTCTGAGGCTGCCCCCCACTCTGCCACCTGGCCTTTCCTGCGCCTTGTGGGATCAGAGGCCGGGAGGAGGATTAGGCTCTGCAATGGTTCACCCCCGCCCTCCCTATACCCGCCATCCTGCCTCCTGGACTTAGTCATCTCTGCCCGCTGCCGCCTTCTCTCTCCATCACAACCCTTCTGCCAGGCCAGGGGAGGAGGACACTGACAGGCGGCCCCCACCCAGGGGGCGGCGAAGCCAAGAGCCGGCTGCTCATCAGAGGCTCAGAAGCCGCTTCTCCTCCCCCCTTCCCTTCCTCGCCCCGCAGCCCGCGCCTCCCCCTCTGCCGCGCTGCGCACCGATGGCGGCGGGAGCCGCAGAGGTGTGTGTTTGTGTGTGTGTGTGTGTGTCCGCGTGTGCGCGTGTGAGGCGGGAGGCTGAGCCTGGTCCCCGATGCCCACGGTGCTGTGTCCTTTTCTAGGGACTGGGGGAGGGGGCTGTCCCCTGTCACGACCAGGAATTCCCACGGAGGTAGAGCTGACAACACGGAGCCTATGATGGGAAGGGGACATTGCCCTCGGGGTGCTGTTTGCTCCCAGAGAGGCGCTGAGTAATGCGGGCCCCCTCGGTGCAGGTTTTGGGGACCAAGGACAGCCCTCTACCGGGGTCGCCCTGCAGAGAACCGGATGAAGAAGGAGGCGTGAGTAGGGTACTCCACCGATGTCCACGGGCTGGCGGGGGCGCTGAGGACCCCAGGGCTGGGGTGGGGGGGCGGGGGCGCTCCGTCTGCTGGAGCAGCGCCCAGACCGTCGGAGCCCGGGCGGGGACCCGGGGCACCGGGACGCAGGAGTCTGCCCCGCTCCTACCTGCCCACGAAATTCTCCAGCACCGAGCTCTTCCCCGCGCTCTGGCCGCCCACCACGGCGATCTGCGGCAGGTCGAGGTCCGCGTTCTGGCCGATGGCAGAGAAGGCGTCCTGTAGCCGGTTGACCAAAGGGATGAGGTCTTCCATGCCGCGGTTGCCCATGGCTGCGGCGGGCCCGGCGGGCTGAGATCCCGGCCGCCGCTTCTGCTCCGGCTCCCGGCCCCCGGCTTCGCGGCTGCAGCTGAATATCCTGACTGCGTGCGCCGCGGGTCCCCCGCCCCTCGGGGATCCGAGAGGAGCGCTTCTTCAGGCCGCCGCTAGATGGCGCGCGGGACTCTCGAGTTGGTCACCATGCGCAGGCGCCGCGCGGGGCGCTATGGGTATTGTAGTTTTCTCCTTCTGCGGCTTTCGGGGCTATTTGACTGTTTGTGGGGTACAGATGCTGCACCGACGATATTATTTCTGGAGATAAGAGAGGTTTTAACTCTATAAATGGGCTATTATTTAGTGGTCATGATTACTTCATTCCAGCATTCATTTCCGTTGGAAACTGAGGCCTTAAGATCTGGCACCCTCAAGGTGGCAGTCAGCTGACCAAAATCAGCACTAGTCCACTTAACCTTGGATGCTTTCCATTCTAAGTTCTGACAGTAATTAATAATCCCCAGCATATTCTTTTCTATCTTTGACCCTCGGTGTTTCTGTTTCTAGGAGAAAGAAAGAAGGATCATTAATTTAATGAAATTACCAGGAATCCATGATTCACAGACACAACACTAAGCAGAACAGCGGGGGTCTCCACACTCAGGAGATCTTACAGGTGATGGGATAGACAGGACACAAACAGGCAGAGAATGCAACAGGAAAGGCAGAAATCATTTGTACTAGAAGAAATGGAGGAAACTAACAGTAAGTGGAAAGTCAAGCTATCCGGGAGGAGTCAACGGTTCTCTGAAGAAGTGACATTTGAAAAGGGACCTGAATGATAAGAAGGGGCCAACCTCGGGCAGATAGTGGGAAAGCACCTGATAGAATGGATAGAGTGCAAAGGCTCTGGTGCCCAGGAAGCCCTTCCTGGGAGAGGCAAAAGTTCTTATCTTAAACTCTAGGACTTTTAAAGGGAGGTAGCCCAGGGCATGAAAGGAGTGGCAAATAGTGAGATTCAAGCCATGGACTCTTGCAACTGTACTCACCTGCCCCTTTCACAGAGAGAAGCCATGAAGCAGCATGCCAGCTACCCCTTTTGCTTCAAGAGCGATCTACTTAGGACTCTCCACAAGGAAGCTGAGAAAGTGAGGGCTAGCAGGTCATTTCCGTGTGCCGCAACTAGGGAAGTGCCCTGGGAATTGGAGACTTCGTTTTCACCCACTGAATGCGTGGTTACTGAGCCAGGCACCATGTTAGACCCCAAGGACAAAGCAGAAAGAAAAATGGTCCTTCCCTACATGTGACTTATAGCTGAAGGGGAAAAGGAGGGGTTACACGCGACTAAACCAATAAATATGACTGCTTGCTGGCGATGAGCAGGGAGCAGGGCCAGGCAGGGACTGCACTGTTAATGTAGGCAGGGCTGTCAGAGACTATGAGGTGAGGTTTTGCTGCAGCAGAGACAAAAGGTAGGTGGACGATGAGCCAAGTGAGAAGGGATTTTCAGTTAGGTGGGGAACCACCTGGGCCTCACCTATATGTACGATCTGGGTCCTTCCACATTTCTGGGTCTTAGTTATCTAACCTGGAAGGTGGGGACAATGACAGAACAGAATGCCTGTGTGGGGCCCACCCCAGGCCTGATGCTCACTAGTCCTCACTAACAACCATGCTAACCACATCAGAAATCCAGGCAGCTGAAGCACTGGCCCCACACCCCACATCCAGAGCGGTTGTTCTTAGCCGACCTGTTATCATGCTCTGAGGATCCGAGAGACCAGGGATATGAGCCAAGATGACCAGCAGTATCATTTTGGCAGGGAGTACAGTTTGAAAATGTCTGTCTGGGCCATTACAATTGAGCTTTTGTTATTTCTTCTTATTCTTTCTTTCTTTTTTTCCCCCAGGGAAAGTGTGGATGTAGTCCTCCACTTCCACAAATTATGCAATTGAGTTTTCAACATTTGGGGAAATCACAGAGGTCAGCACAAAATGGATGAGCCTTACCCTGGGAAAAGCACTTTCTTGATCACGGTATCTCTCTTGCCAGCTAAGTATTATGATTTTGTTTTTCCTTAAACACAATAGTGAAACTTACTGTGAAAATCAGACTTTCCAGCAGTATTCGAAAGCCTCGCTCTATCTTCCCACCTGTGGACCAACACCACAGCTGAGAGTTTATTCTGTGGCGTATCGTTTACCTTTACAGAATTGGATCATGCTAAATGGTCTGCGATACTTGACCCCTGAGCCACTGGGACCTGGTGGGTTGGTTAGAAATGCAGAGCCCCAGGCCTTACCCAGGACATCCTGTGTCACAGCTTCAATGTAACAAGTCCTCCAGGAGATCGCAGTGCATGCTGAAGTTGGAGGGTGTGGACGAGGGTGATGCTGTGGGTAAAGGAAGTTGCATGCAGGTGTGAATTCAGAAAGTAAACGCACCTTGACATATGCGACCCAAGGTTGAGAACCACTGCCCCGAGCAATTCCTTCCAGCCAGTGACATGCTCGATGGAAGGGCATCATCTCGGCACTTTGTGTAGCTTGCTGTGGCAGATGAGGAAAATGAGGCACAGAGAGGCCACTGAGGAGTTAGTCCAAGATCACAAAGCCAAGAAATGAGAGGCAAGTTGCCAATGGAGGTAGGTGTGACTCATAAGCATTGTCTGCTATTGAAGTTGTGTGTGTGTGTGTGTGTGTGTGTGTGTGTGTGTACACGTGTGGAGGCTAGAGGGACTCACCAAGTAGGTAAGGCTGGCTATCAACCTGGCCCAGGGGTCCTTCTCTTTCTGCTTCCCCTGCACTAGAATTAGAAGCATATGCCTCTGGGCCTGGTTTTTTCACATGTTCTGGGGTTCCAACTCTGGCCTTCATGTTTACAAGGCAAGCACTTTACCAACTGAACTAACTCCCTGTCTAAATATATGTATTTTGAGTGCACATAAAATCCATACACTAGCCTTTTGTGATGTGTGTTGTGGAAGTTTATTTTTAGTTGTGTTTAAAATAATTGTTTTTGTGCACTGTTGAGAAAAGGGATGCATAGGCCTTGCCATTTTGTATTGTCTGCAGGTGTTAGATTTCTGTGGGGGATGTTTGATTGCCTATGATCTGTACCTGAGGAGTTCTGAATCAATAAAACACCTGAGTTCAGATGCTTGGGGTTCCACTGTCCAGTATGCTGGTGGCCATGATGGTAAGTCCCTCTGTTAAGTCTAGCAGGGCTTGCACCAATAAATATGCCTCCTTGTCATCTTTGTTGAGCCACCACAACAGCTAACAGCTACAGATGTGTGCACAGCAGATTAAAAAAACAAAAACAAAGAACAATAGAAGGCCAGAGAGATGGTTCAGCAGACAAAGGCACTTGCCACCAGGCCTGCCTATCTGAGTTCGATCCCCAAGATCCACATGGTAGAGAAGAGCTGACTCCCTCAGGTTGCCCTCTGATCTCCATACATACTTGTGGACATCCCCCCCACCCCCACATACAATAAAATAAATAAAGCTGAAAGAAAGCACAACAGCTGATGGAACAGTGATCTTCAAATAAGCCCTTGTATTTAGCCTCTCATGCTTCTCTGGGCCTGGCCCTTCGAATCCATCATTTATTGTGTTTTCTTCAGCACACAGGGATCAGTGTTTACTTGATGCCAGAACTCATGCAAGACACAGGTCAGTGAGAAGGTTAACAAGACGTAAGGCTCATCCCATTTCAGCAGGGATTCACAGGGGAGACCCAGACGTGCCCAGCAGGTCAGGCACATGTAACAAGAGCACCCAGAGCAGGGACACTGCAGGGGAAGTCCCTGGGCCAGGCTGGGGCATGCACAGTGCCCTCCTCTTCAAGGCAAGGGGCCTGGGCTCAAAGGCATTCTCAGAGTTTGGAGCAGTCGCTGATGGAGGTGTCTGCGTTGACCCTGTTCCATGCCGTGGGGAGGTGCCATCCCGGAGGGCCTGACCCAGGGCCTGACTGCATCGCTGACTGCCCTGGTAAGGGATGAAGCTGGTAGTCTGGTGCTCATGTCCCTTCTCTGCATACTGCGTTGTGGCCTGATGACTTGGAGTGAGCCACTTCACCTCTGGGAGCTTCGGTTTCTCCAACTGTAACGGGGGATGGACATAAAATCACTGAGTTGCAGGATCTGGTGCTGATGGGCAGTGGGTACTGCCTACAGCTGTGCTGTGGGTGGAGAACCAAAGAGACAACGATTAGCAGAGCTGTAGGCAGTACCTCCACTGCGCCCTCTGAAGGGACCCTTGAGTCTTAGGAAGGCAGCAGAGGGTGTGGCTGCACGTGATAAGGTGTGTGGAGATGGGGAGATGGTCACCCACAAGTCAGTTCTGGCCCGCAGAAACGATCAAGCTAAAGGCCTAAGCCAGAAGGATACACAAAGCTTTGCCCATCCATCTCATCCCCACCCCTGTCCTCTCTCTCTCTCGCCATGTTTATTTATAGGACGAGGCACGGGTGGGCAACAGCCACTGGGAAGGCCATGTGATACACACAGTCTTACATTCACTCTGCCTCTTGCCCGATCTGGAGTTTCTGCTGAGCACAGTCTGTTCCCGGGAATACTGAGCGGGGTGGCAGGTGGCAGGGCCCACCTTGCTGTCTGTGCTGGTGTGCTTGCTGGGTGCCTGGCAGGGACTCTCCTCTGTAGGAGGATGGATGTGGTTGTCAAGCAAGGAAGAGCTGCCCCAGGACCATCAACCTGGGGGCAGAGGGAGGTCATTTAATTCATGTGCCGGAGACATTCATTCATTCACCCCTTCGTTTCGTTGACTTTCAGCAGACAAGTGTGAGGAGCAGGCATGAGCTGGAATCCCAAGGACATGGGGGACAATTTAGCAGCTTCTTTTGCCACCAAGAGGCACATGACATCACTGGGGAAAGAAATATCGTGAGCTGAGGAGGTAGCAGGTTACAAAATGAAGATGTCACAGTCAGTAACCACTTAGAAAACATTGACAGAAGCCACTATAGAAAAAAAATGTACAGGTGCCGGGGTGAGGGGACCTGCGAAGACAACGCACGGCTCCGGTAGTCAGACACCGCGATGTGGCGTCGTCACCATCATAGTCGCTCTGTTGTAGCCCAGGCTGGACTTGAACTCTAAGTAGCTGAGGATGACTTTGAACCTTGATCCTTCTGCCTTCACTTCCCAAGTGCTGGGATGACACGTATATACCATACCTGGTTTTATGCAGAGCTGGGATCAAATCCAGGGCGTTGGGCATGCTGGACAAACACTCTACCAGCTGAGCGACATCAGCAGTCCATCGTCTTCATCAACAAACAAGGTATTTTTTATGCAGTCCTGCCTGACCTAGAACTCTCTGTATAGACCAAGCTGGCTTTGAATTTACAGCCCTCCTTGGGCTTTGCCTCCTGAGTGCTAGGATTACAGGCATGAGGCTCTGTGCCTGGTTTGACCTCATTACTAACCTGAAAAACTCAGGATAAGCCTAGAGAGATGGCTCCGCAGTTAAAAGCATTTTTTTTTCCTTACTAGAGGAGCCGAGTTCGATCCCCAGGACCCACATAGCAGATCACAACTGTTTATAACTCCAGTTCCAGGGGATCCGATATCCTCTTATGACTTCTGTGAGCTCCAGGCAATCATGTGGTACACAGACATATGTGTACACAAAACACATAAGATAATTTAATTTTTTAAAACTCAGGGTAAAAATGACAGCTCTTCTCCAAATAAAACACATTTAATACAACATCAGTCAAACTTCTGGTTGGATTTTAGAGGCAGGGAGAGGTTTAACAAAATTCTATATTCCATCTGTAAAAAAAAAATACAGGATCTGGAATTGGCAAGTTTTATTTACTTCCTGATTTTGTAGTGCGTTGGACATCACGAGAAGGGACTGGTAGGTCCCTGGAACAGGTCCCTGATGCAGATCTACTGAGTACAGGAATTTATTCTGTGATAAACATGCTTTTCAAGACAGAGGCAAAAGGGCGGGGGGGTGCCTTACTGGGTAAAAACACTTGGCACCACAAGCCTGATGACCTGTTTTTGCTTCTCAGAACCCATGTAGAGGTAGAGAACCCACCCCAGAGTAGACCCTCTGACCTCTGCACCGGGCACTACCCACAACACACACACACACACACACACACACACACATACATAGACACACACGTAATAAAAATAAAATTAAAAGTCAAGAAGAAGATTTCGATGGTTTCCCAGCATCCGTGGGGAGGGTCTTTTCTTTCTAAATAAAAATCTCCTTGGGGAAGGAGGGGTTCTGCCTGCAAGAGATTGATCAAGGATAATTAGCCCCAAACAGTAGACCCAGAGCCCCCTTGCCCAGCCTTAACTAATCTTCAAGGCTTGAGATCACATACATTAAAAAAGAAAAAAAAAAGAGAGAGGGAGAGAGGGAGAGAGGGGAGTGAGGAAGGAAGGAAGGAATGAGGGGGAGGAAGGAAGGAAGGAAGGATGGATTAAAGAAAGAAGCCTCTCTCCTGATGATCAAGTCATCCAAACCAACCATTGCAAATTAGAAAGGGGGTCGGCGGTAAAATCCCCTTTGAGCCCTCTGCACAGTTATCCCCTGATCCCACGAAACTGAGATCAGTTTCTGTCTGTGGAGTTTGGGGACCCACAGAGTTCACACCATGTCGTATTGTGAATGTTTACTATCCTTTGAAAATCCAATTTCTGATAGCTCTGCGCTTCCTATTTCTTAAGAGGCAGAAACCATGGCTTATTTAGCTTTTCCCTCCGAAGTTGACTGTTTTCCAGGCTGCTATTATAAATAACCTTTCCAGGAACAAACCTGCTGGCTTTTAAAGTCTCTTTTCTGGTCGTTTTCCTGGGCTACATTCCGACAAGGGGGTCAGTCGGTCAAAGGGCAAAGGGTATTTGTTAAAGCCTTGATAAACACTAGGGAGATGCGTGCTGAAAGATGCGCTTGCGCAGTCAGCTCTCGCCAGCTTCCCATCTTCGCCAGCAGCAGCATTATTTTTAGTGTTTTCACTTTAGCAACTTGCTAAGCTCGCCGTGTTCTGGCGTCAGTGCTAAGCGTTATGTAATGTCATCTTCACACACACCTCCAGGAGGGGGCACTTATTTTGCAAATCAAAAAAACTGTGGGAAGGACTCTTCCAGTCCCCCAGGGTCACAGAGCCAAAAGGCAAAGATCGGATTCCTTCACTACCTGAGCCTAGGTTCCCACCATGGTGCAATATTTACTTATTTATGTATTTATGTATTTATGTATTTGCCAAGGGTCTCATGAGCCCAGTCTGGCTTTGAATTTGTGATCATACCTCCTCTGTCCCTTATGCATTAAGCTTATAACTGGGGCTGCAATGCCCGGCCAGGTCAGAATGTATTTTTAACTTTAAAATATTAATACTTATCTTGACCCAAGATCTTGCTGTGCAGCCCCGGCTAACCTGGAATTAGGGATCCTCCTGCTTCTGCCTCCCATGTTCTGGGTTTACTGGCATTTTCCAACCTGTGGATTTACTCCTGTCACTGGCTCCCTTCCTAAATAATCCCTGTCCTTCAAGGATGAAGCCATGCTCTTACAAGCCCCACCATCCAAGCTTCCTAGACAGGCATACCCCAGTCACCGCCACCACCGCATGCTCCCGCCAGGTTGGGCCACTTAGCGCAATTAACCCCAACACCTAGCACCTGAGCCCCATTGCACGAGTCCAGTGCCTGGGAGGTAGCGCAGTCACCTGACTGCGGCGCTAGGGATGTCTGCGGTCCCTCGCGCCACCGTGCGGCCAGTCCTCAAAGTATGCGCTGGTGCAAAGTGACCTCGGGTAGGTAAAGGGAACTGCCAAAACTGGTTGGGAGAAGGGAGTCCTCGGTGGCTGGACCGTTTTAGGGACAGGATGAGAAACATTTAAGAAAATAATAACTGGGACAGATGTGGTGGCCGAAGCAGGAGGATCTCTGTGAGTTCGAGTCCAGTCTGGTCTACATAATGGGTTACAGACCAGCCATGGCTACATAATGAAACAAAAGAAAATCAGGAGCTAGAGAGCTGGTTCAGAGGTTAAGAACACTTGTTGCTCTTCCAGAGGACCCAGGTTCGGTTTCCAGCACCCACATGGTGGCTCATAACCATCTATAAACTCCACTTCCAGGGGCTCAGATGCCCTCTTTAGACCTCCGCGGGCACTAGGCGCACACACAACAACAGAACATAGATGCAGGGAAAACATTCACACACATGAAGTAAAAATAAATGAAATAAAATTGGCGGGGGCGGGGTGCAGAGAGATGCCTCAGTGGTTAAGAGCACTTGTTCACACAGAGGAACTGGATTCAATTCCCAGCACCCACAAGACGGTTCACAAGTGTTCATAACTCCAGTTCCAGGATGCACAGGATATACAGATACACACGAACGAAACACTCGTACAAAACATTCATACACAAAATAAATCTTTTTAAATGTAAAAAAAGATTAATAAAAGAAAAACTGAATTCACAACTCCCCCTCCCCCCGCCTCCTTCACGCCCGCTCGCTCGGGTCCCAGCCCCACGCGGGCTCGCGATCGCGGGACAGCGGTGGCCTCGGGGAAGTCGGTTGGGAACTGACCCTCCTAGAAGTCCCCGCCATGCCCCTGCCGGATAAACAGACGGCCCTGGGAGCTCAGAATCGCCCCATCCCGATATCGGGGGCCGGGGACCCAGAGTCCGAGCTGCCCGGCGCCTCCTAGAACCCGGGAGCCCCCGCGGCTCTAGCGACTGATGAGCGGCCGCAGCCCGCGGCGGGACCTGCGCGCGAGGCCGGCTTCAGCGGCGAGGCCTCCGGCCCTCCAGAGGGCGCTCTGCGCAGGGCTGGCCAGCCGCCGGGCCCTCGGAGTGTCCAGGCCACAGCCGGGTCCCGAGGAGCCCGCGAGCCCGCGAGCCCGCGCCGCCAGGTCCGCGCGTGGCTTTCACGTCTTCGGGCCTCGGTGAACTGCTGAGAGGTGAGGGGAGCCTGCGCGGGGCCCGCCCTGGAAGCCTCTGTGGAGGGCTGGGCACCCGGGGAGCGGGGACTGCAGGGGTAGCGGGCTACTTGCATGGAGGCTGCAGGCTTTGCGGACGGGCGAGGCCACAGGATCGGATGCGTGGTGTCGATGTACCTGCGGGGGAAGGGGTGGAGGATGGAGGGGCAGTGGAGGGGCGGACGGGTGTATTGTAGCGGAGGGAAGCTTTTCCCGTCCAGGGTTCGCGGATTTAAGCGGAAGGCTGAGCGTGGGAGCTGATTTCATTGACACAACATAGGGAGAGGGCGGTGGATTCCAGAACAGGGAGGTGTGAGTGGGGTGAGTTGGCGCCGGGAAGTGGCGCGTAGAGGGACTGACAGGGTGGGGGTGAGGTGTACTGGGTTGGAAGGGTGGAACCTCCAGAGTGGAAGAGGCAGGAGTGAAGGCAAGATCGTGTTTGTGTGTATCCCGTTCCTGACAAGCTTGGCAGCTGACCGGAAGAACTGGAAACACCCGGGTGCAAGTGTGGCGTGCTCTTGGCAGGGCTGGGCGTGTGTAGCGGTGCAGCTCAGCCCGCAGTATGCGGCTATGGACTATGGTGGGTAGTTTGGGAGCGGAGAGGAGCCAGATTGACCCAGAGTAGTGATCTGACTTTACCCATCTTCCTTCCCTCAGCTACTATGTTCAACCAGCAACTCCAGCAGCAGCAACAATTGCAGCAGCTGCAACAGCAGCAGCTCCAGCAGCAGCAGCTCCAGCAGCAGCAGCAGTTACTGCAGCTCCAGCAGCTGCTGCAGCAGTCCCCACCACAGGCCTCCCTGCCCCTGCCTGTCAGCAGGTGAGTTTCCCACTTAGCAGAATGGAGGCTGTGGTCTGACACTCGGACCCACGTTTTGGAGCCCAGCTCCCAGTTGTTTACTCTCCCAGGGCCATCTCGTTTGAGTGTTAAGTGTCATCAGTTCCCACCTTGGAGGGGATGGAATGGAGGTGAGGGGGTCTCCAGGTGGATGGCGTTCCCAGCAACCCTCTGACACCCCCTCCCATCACACAGGGGCCTCACCCAGCAGTCATCCCCGCAACAGCTTCTGAATCTCCAGGGCACCCACTCGGCCTCCCTGCTCAATGGCTCCATGCTACAAAGAGCGTTGCTACTGCAGCAGTTGCAAGGTAGGGCAGTCCCCAGCTTCCTCGGTGCCCCACTCAATCTTACCAAATCTTACCAAAGCTCACATCGACCCTGAGAGCATCCTTACAGATGAGGACACCTGAGCTCGTTGAGATGAAAGTTCACAAGCTACTCCAAGAGCAGCTTGGTGGTAGCTGGGCTCTGGTACTGGCATTCTGGGCAGTGTTCACCACTGCTCCCTGTCATGAAGATTATGTGGAATGTGTCCCGGATCACTCAGCAACCCTGCCAGACCTGAGTCTGGCCCTCCTAACACCGGAGTTATGAATCCTTATTTCTGGCCTTGAATGTAAAGCCTGCCTCATTTTCCTGTGTGGGAAGGAATCTTAGCCCTTCCTTCTATGCCATTCCTGACTCTGCTGATAGCCCTAAGGGGAGGAACACCCATCACCCCCTCTTACAAATGAAAACAACAGCAACCTGAGACTCAAAAGAGAGATCCTGGGCCCCTAGTCACAACACAGGCAGAAGTTGGTTAGACGGCCATTACCACAGTGTGGACAGCCCTTCGAGCTGACTTTCAAATGATGTGTGGGTGGACTGGTGAAAGAAAATCCCAGGGCGGGTCACATCCTGTGCATGTGTATGCCATCTTTTCTTTTTCCGTTTTAAAAGTCATGTTTGTCATACTGAAAATAATGTGTTAAAGTAGAAAACCGACAAACAACGACAACAAAAACCATGGAGGGGGAGTGGCTCAGTGGTTAGGAGTGCTTGCTGCTCTCCAGAGGACCCAAATCGGGTTTCCAGCACACAGGAGCCAAGGAGGCAGCTCACAATGCCTGTAACTCCAGCTCCAGGGGATCCCTCACCCTTTTCTGGCCTCCAGGGGTACCCCCCCCTCGCACGACATATCCGTACCATATAAATTATGTATCCATACATATAAATTAAAATTTAAAATAAATACTAAAAAATAAAGTCATTTAAAAACAAACAGAAAACCCAATTGGTAGGAAAACTTTCACTCATTTCCAGGAGAAAGTCACCAGCCAATATTTTGGTATATTTCTTCCAATTTTTTTTTTTTTTTTTTCCTAGGAAGAAGCTTGGGAAGTCGGGTATGATTAATATAGTTAATACAAGAAATGAAGAAATGGTCTATGCCCTGTTTTTATTTTTTATTTTGCAGTGCTAGAATTTTTTGTTTGTTTGAGACAGGGTCTTACTCTGTAGCCCTGGTTGGCCTAAAACCTACTATGCAGACCAGGATGGCCTCAAAACTCACAGAAATCTGCCTGCCTCCGCCTCTCTAATGATGGAACTAAAGGTGTTTGCCTCTATATTTGGTTTTGTTTTGAGACAGGGTCTCCCTCTGTAGCCCAGGCTATCCTGGAACTTAGTATGTAAACCAGAGTGGTCTTGAACTCACAATAGTCTTCCTACCTCATCCTGCAAGGGCTGGGATTCTAGGCATGAGCTGTCACACCCAGCCAGTACTCTGGTTCAGTCCAGGTTATTTGTGATAGCTTTTTAGTGTTTCACAAGAGGGGTGTGCCCTTATCAAAACTTCAATTACCTGTTTCTTGTTTCCCCTTTCTCTTTTTCTCTTTTCTATCTCAAATACCATTGGGATGAACATGACATCTGAGACTCTTTTCTCATAGTAGATTCCCAACATAGAGTGACTGAGTTGGGGGATGGATGTTGGATGGCTTTTGATAAGTATTGCCAAATTGCTTTCCTAAGGACTGGACCAGTTTGCAATGCCACCAGCCACGTATGACAGTGCCGGCCTCACCATGCCCACGGCAGCATTGGGTATTCTATGCTTTTTTTTTTATATATACCTGTGTAATGTATACGTACATATACGTTGGTTTGTAAAGGCTAAAGCTGTGTCTTGAATGTCTTAATTCGCATTTCCATGTGCTAGTGCAGCTAAATGTTTTTTATGCTTATCTACGAAGCATTCGCATTTCATTTTGTGACTTGTCCATGTCCTTTGTCCGTTTCTGTCTGAAGGCATTCTGTCTTCTGCCTTACTCTGTCCAGCAGCTGGATGGCTCTCTGCAACTGTCTATATGTCTTTGTTGTACCTGGCCCTCAGCTACACTAATTCATGACTTTGCATGCTCATTTAACAGATGGGAGGAGTGTAGCTGGTTTACTCAAGGTTCTGGAGGTGGTGCTGTAGAATCTGGACTTGAACTCAGCTTTCAGCACAACTGACCTGTGCCTTTAAGCCTGTGCTGCCCTCTCCTGCTTTGCCCCTGCATCTCAGCATGAATGCCAACTCTCTTACACGCTGGGGCTTCCCTGGGTAAAAAGATGTAGGAAGCAGATGTAGCAGGAAAAGATGGGGAAATACTAGGATAGAGATCTCTGGGGACAGAGACATCAGGGAAGGCCTCCTGAAGGAAAGACAGGAAAGACTTAAAGGGAAATCTAAAGGATGATGGGAACTGGTAGAGCACAGCAGCTTCCGCGCTGGGGAAGTATGTGCTAAGAGGCAGGGTGAGTGAAGGACTACTCAGGGACATGTGCCTAGGGTGCAGCGTGACATGTGAGGAGGTGGGCAGGGCCAGACCTTGCACTAGAAGGAACAGGCTTCATTCCTGAACAGAGGACTGTAAAAGGCTTTGGGCAGGGGAGGGACAAGGTCAGAAAGTAGCTTTAGAGAGATTCTGTTCGCTGCAATTCCAGGGAGGGGTGAGGTGTCTTCAGGAGAAGGAAAACCTGGTTGGAAAGGCACGTGGGTGGTGGAGTTGGTAGGACCTGGTGATGTCCTGGATTTGAAGGACAGGTAAGGAGGAATGACAGAGCTGGCAGGTATCCATCCCTCAGAGATCTTGGGCAAGCCACTTCTCGGTTTTGTGTGTCTGTTTTGACAGCCGTAGAAATAGCCACATCCACCCTGGTGCCTGTCAACCTAGAGGGCTGATGCAGTGACAGGACAGCCTAGCTCAGTGCCAGGGCCTTCCTCTCACTGACAAAGAAAAGCTGGTGGGGGACAGAGTGCTAAACGAGAGCTTGCTGGTTCTCCTGCGGTCCTGTTCTGGGTCTCTCACATGTCTGAGGCTGAGCTGGGGCAGTCCACTCACAGCTGGAGTAGCAAGCCCACCCTGAGTCCTTTCTCACTAGTGCCCACAGAGGGCCTCACCTTGGCTGTACCGTCCCTCTGCTGCCCTGGATAAGAGGGTCCCCTTGGAAATCACCTCTGATATTCCCGTGATGTTTTGGAGGACTGAGCCCCATATTATCTTGACCATTCAGCCATGGTGTGACCTCTCTTTTCACCTCTTCTTCCCCACAGGCAACCTCCGTGCTTACAACATGACAGCCCCAAGCCTAGCAGCTCCCAGCCTTACACCACCCCAGATGGTCACCCCAAATCTGCAACAGTTCTTTCCCCAGGCCACTCGCCAGTCCCTGCTGGGCCCTCCTCCTGTTGGGGTCCCAATGAACCCTTCTCAGCTCAACCACTCAGGGAGGAACTCCCAGAAGCAGGCCCGGATCCCCTCTTCAACCACCCCCAGTCGCAAGGTGAGTGGTGCTTTGGGTGGGACAGTGTGGGTGGAGGTGTACCCAGTGTCAGCCCAGCCCCACGCGCTTGGGCTTGCCCTGGCCTTTAGACAGGTCATGCTCTCTCTTCCTGCCTCAGTGTCCTCTGTAAAATGAAGGCGGAGGTGTCTCGCATCTCCCAAACTTCAAATATCTCTATGCCCTTGATGTGACCTTAGCCATACCCAAATAAATACTTTATTATTACTTATGTGCTATTTCTCTCTTAAACGGTTTTTTATTATCATTTTTTATTTTTATCTTTTTTGTTTCGTTTTGTTTTTAGAGACAGGGTCTCACTGTTGTAACTCTGGCTGTCCTGGAACTCACTCTGTAGACCAGGCTGGCCTCGAACTCACAGAGATCCACCTGCTTCTGCCTCCCAAGTGCTGGGGTTAAAGCTAGGACTAAAGGCATGTGCCACCACTGCCTGGCTTATTTTTATCATTTTTTTTAATTACTTTCTTACTATCATTTATTTTTACACGTGCCAAGGTGGGCATGTAGAAGTCAGAGAACAACTAGTGTGGGTCTGTTTTCTCCTTCTGTTGAGTGGGTTCTAGGAACAGAATTGATGACAAATGCCTTTGCCTGATAAAGCACTCACTGGCCCTTGTTGATATTTCTCTTTACCTTGGAAATGTCTAGTAGAAATAGAATATGAGTTATGTATATGATATAGCAACTTTTAATATATTTATATTTTAAAATGTTACGTGCATTGGTGTTTTGTCTGCATGTACGTCTGTGTGAGGGTGTCGGATCCCCTGAACTGGAGTTACAGACAGTTGTGAGCTGCCATGTGGGTGCTGGGAATTGAACCCAGGTCCTCTGGAAGAGCAGCCAGCGCTCTTAACCACAGAGCCGTCTCTCCAGCCCTAGATATAAAATTTTTGATAACCGTGTAAAAAAGATTTAAAGTTCAAGATGTGATGGCTGACCCGCAGCCCCAGCACGTGGGAAGCTGGGGCAGAACATCACTGCACATTCCAGACCGTCCTGAGCTATGTAGAAAGACCTTCAAGTTTTAAAATAAAATCAAAAGAGACAGATAAAGTTAATCTTACTGCCGGGGTAGAAATTAATGTACACCTATAATCTGAGCGCTCTGGAGATGGCACAAGACGATCAGAAGTTCAAGGTCACTCTCAGCCACAGAGTGACTTCTGGCCAGCTGTCCCAAAACAGTTACAAAAAGAATAAGATGACATAAAATTTGCTAACATATTTTAGTTAATCTAATATTTAAAAAGTTACCATTTTGACCTATGTATAAAACAATGAAATCTTTCACACACACAAACCCCTTTGCTTGCTGGTTGATTGTTGTTGTTGTTGTTGTTTGTTTTAAGAGACAGGGTCTCATCTCCCAAACTTCAGATGTCTCTGTGCCTTCTATGTTGCCCAGCCTAGCCTCAAACTTTTTGGGCCAAGTAATCCTCCTGCCTCAGCCACCCAAATTCCTAAAACTACCAGTATATTTCACCATGCCCCATTTTGTCCTTAAAAACAAACAAACAAAAAAAACTACCTACGTCTTCAATATCTAATGTGTCACTCAAGCTTCCATCTGAATCCGGATTCCATGTTCCAAGTGTTTGCCTGTGGCCAGTGGTGGTTACTGTGGGGCAGGCAGCTTCGAATGTCACCTTTAAGATGTGCAGGTTCAAGGTGTAGCGGGGCGGTGGTGGCGCACACCTTTGATCCCAGCACTCAGGAGCAGAGGCAGGTGGATCTCTGTGATTTCCAGGCCAGCCTGGTCTACACAGTGAAGTCCAGGAGAGCCAGGTTTCTCTGTTGTAACAGAAAAGTACTGTTTTGGGGAAATGGGGGGTGGGGGGGAGGGAAGGAAGGAAGGAAGGAAGGAAGGAAGGAAGGAAGGAAGGAAGGAAGGAAGGGAAGAGAAAGAAAAAGATGTGCAGATGTGATCCAGTGGTAGAGCACAGGTCTGGGGTGCTGGATGCTCTGTGTTCTTTAAAAAAATAATGAAATATTGTATCACGGCCTAAAAGTTTCAAAAATATGTAATCTTTAAACACAGAACAAAAGGATAATACCAGCAGGGTATGGTATTACACACAGCTGCATATAAGCCCCCAGCAGACGCCTGTGGCTGCCGGCAGGTTCAGTGGTTCACCTTGGTACAAGCAGAGGGACTCAGAGATTCACAGAAGGCAGCACACACACATGCACATGCACACAGCTCTGTCCTTGCAGCTCCTTGCACAAGGTCCTTATCTCATTGCTTTGGTCCTCCCACATCTGTAGGAAGACATTTCCCTCCAGAGAAGGGCTCAGAGCCTCTACCCTTGCGGTTAGGCCTGGCACACCAGGGTCTTAGCCTACCTGTGCTCCTGATTTACATAAAGGAAAACAGCTGGCAGGGATGGTTGAGATAGGCACAGAGTCCAGGCCCCCTGACTCCCCATGTCTTCCAGAGCAAGGGCTCAGTAATTTCTAAAAGGCCTAGAATCCTGCCGTGGGGTATAGACCAGAGCTCGAGGCCTTAGCAGGAGGGAGGGGAACTATGAAGCCCTTGGGGGCTTCCCAAGGTGCCCAGGAAGTGACCAGAGACCTGGACCCACTGTAAGCTGCTGGTCAGCAATGTGTGTAAGAGATATTAATGCAATAACATGAAAGCTATTAATTAAGACTAGAAATAATTTGTCTCAAACAAATGACAGCAACAAAAACTAGGAAATTCCACTAAGAGGGTCTTGACCTAGCCTATGGTTAGGAGCTTCCTACAAGAAGCTCTGAGGCTCCACTTGAAGGCTAGGGCAGGAAGAGACGGGGGGCTCGACCAGAGAGAGGCCGGCAGGGATGCACAGAGGCAGGCTAAGGAGTAGGAGGAAGGCTGGGGCGGGGTGGTCTCAGAAGGAAAAAGAGACACAGAGATCCAGGATTTGAAAGTGGGGAGGTGTGGACGGTTCCTGGCTTTGGGTTAGGAGAATTTCAGGACTCGGAGGCGCTGGGAGGGTTTAAGCCAAAGGATCTCTCTGGCTGCTTATAGAACAGGGACGGGGGAGGTCCAGATGACCAGAGGAGCCGAGAGATTTTGTTTCTTCCCCTGAGCCCAGATTCTAATAGCAGTCAGGGAGCTAGATGGGCACCTCCGACGGTGACTCTTGAGGTGTTTCAAGTCATCTGCCTTCATCCCGTTAGCCAGGCCCCTTCAGTCCTTTGAGATGATGATTGTCATTCTTGAGTAGGAGGGTGTTTGCAAGTGAGGTTAAAAATGGTTACTGAGCCAGGTGGTGGTGGTGGCGGCTGCGGTGGCACACGTCTTTAATCCCAGCACTTGGAAAGCAGAGGCAGGATCTCTGTGAGTTTGAAGCCAGCCTGATCTACAGAATGAGTTCCAGAACAGCCAGAGTTACAATAGAGAAACCCTGTCTCAATCCCCCCCCCCAGAAAAAACAAAAACAACAAAAAACTCCACCACCAACACTCCCCAAAAAATAAAATAATGGTTTCTGGGAGCTGGAGAGATGACTCAGAGGTTAAGAGCACTGGCACCCACATGGCAGCTCACCCCTGCCTATAACTCCTGATTTCAGGGCATCCGACACCCTCGCACAGACATACATGCGGGCAAAACACCAATGCACATAAAATAAAAATAAATAAAATAATAAAAAAAAAGAAGGAAAAATGGAAACAGGAAAAAATGGTTTCTGAAAAGAAGCAGGATTCTTATTCGCAGACGGTGCCCCTGGAGGACAGGGAAGACCCCACAGAGGGGCGTGAGGAAGCCTTGGAGCCCCAGATGGATGCATCTGAAGGTGAGAGAAGGGGCTGCTGTCCTTCACAGGGGACGTGGACAGGGGAGATCTTGGTGGCAAGTGAGCCACTTCTGGAGCTATTATACCTGCCTTCATTGCAGACCAAGACTCACTAGTGTGCGCAGATGGCCCTGCCAGTGCGACCCCAGAGCCTGAGCCTGAATCCTTTGAGGCATCGGACCCACCAGCCAAGAGGTCGAAGAGGTGAGTGATGTTGGCTGTGTGCTGGAGCTCAGAGGCCTGGAGATCCTGTAAAGTTCAGCCTTGGCCTCTGGGTGGGAGGGCCAGATTCATCCCTGTGTCTACCAGCAGGTGAGCCACTGGAAGCTGGGCTGGGCAGCTAGGAGGAAGGGGTCCTTGCAGAGTGCACAGACGGTGCCAGGTTTATAGGGCTAATTCAAAATGTATTGCAAAGTAGAGATGGAGAGTCAGTGCCTGACTTTATTTAGGTGAAACAGGATTGGACAGCTTTAGAGCTTCCCAGATCCCCTATTGTAAGAAGAGCTGGAATTAGGAACGGGGTCATAGGTCTCTTGGAAGATAGGGCTTTGATCTTTGATTTGCTTGCTTGGTTTTTGCTTGTTTGTTTTTTTTGTTTTTGCTTTCTTTTGTTTTGTTTTTTGAGACAGACAACCTGGGCTGACCTGGAACTCAATATGTAGACCAGGCTGGTCTCAAGCTATTGAAGAGATCCTCCTGTCTCTGCCTCCCTAGGGCTGGGAAAAAAGGGGTAGGCCACCACACCTGGCTTTTTGATTATCTTTGGATCTTTCCTAGCTCAGAGGAGTCTACAGAGAAAGGGCCTACAGGGCAGCCACAAGCAAAGGTCCAGCCTCAGACCCGGATGACAGCACCAAAGCAGACACAAACCCCAGATCAGCTGCCTGAGCCACCAGGAGCCCAAGTGCTCCCACGATTCCAGCCTCAGGTTCTGCCGATCCAGACCCAGGTGCCACCAAAGCTGCAGAAGCAGGCACAAACACAGACTACTCCAGAGCACCTAGCAGCACAGCAGAATCAGGTACAGCCCCCGTGGCAGCTGCAGCTGCAGGAGACAGACACGCACAAGCAAGCTCAGACACGGGCCCAGCCTCAGCCCCTGTGACGGGCCTAGCCTCAGAAGCAGGCATAGACACAGACACATCATCCACAGGTGTACACCCAAGCACAGCCACAGGAGCAGCCTTCAGGACAGATGCTAGAGCAGACATCAGAGAAGACCCAGGACCAGCCTCAGCCCCAGCCGCAGGGGTCAGTACCCCCACCAGAGCAAGCGTCAGATCCGGCCTGTGCCGCAGAACCGCAGCCGTCATCTAAGGCCGCAGAAGCTGTCAGAGGTGAGTGAGTGTGGACTCCCAGCCAGATCCAACTCTGCCAAACCCTTCTTCCTCCCACCTGGTACGGTCTAGCCTTGACTGGGGACTGAGGGTTGGGCCTGGAGTCCAGATCTGGGACCATCCCCATCTTGGACTTCAGGGTCATGGCTGTGAACAGAGAAGCCAGCTCTTGGATCCGGATCTTTCTGGACCCCAAATGGTGGACGCACTCGAGGAAAGGAACATATCTGTCATTTCAGCCCCAGAGGAGGCCTTGCCAGAACCGGTAGATGCCCAGGACAGTGACGACAGGAGCCGGGAGACATCAGCTGGAGGCCTGGATGTGGGAGAGTGTGAGAAAAGAGCAAGAGAGATGCTTGGGGTACGCAGGAGCCTGCACACAGTCACAGAGCGCTCAGAGACTGCCGGTGGCCTGGCATGTTTGCCCAGGTTACCTAAGACCCCTCTCTGGGTCTCCCCCTGTGTGGAAAGGACAGCAGCCGTGACTTTATAAATGTGACAAGTGTCCCTTCTGTTCTGTCCAAGTCCACACTGAAGCCCCTGCGCTTCATGGGGTGATGTCATTTTAATGGAAAGAGTACCTTAGTAGAAGCCTCCCTGTGGGACTCAGGTCCCAGCTCTTATACTTTAGGACAGTGTTTCCCAGCCTTCCAAATGCCGCCACCCTGAAATACAGTTCCTCATGTTGTGACGCCCAACCATAAACTTATTTCCGTTGCTACTCCATAAGTGTAATTTTGCTACTGTCATAAATCAGATTGTAAATATCTGGTATGCAGATGGTCTTAGGCCCAAAGAGTCTCGAGCCACAGGTTGAGAACCACTGAAAGCCAACCTCTTTTCCTCCTTGGATCTCAGTTTCCCTATCCATCATGTAAGAAGTGGCATAGGCTATAATTAAGCAGAGCTAAGTCAGGAGTGGTGGTGCGCATCTTTAATCCATCCCTAGGGAGGCAGAGGCAAGCTGATCTCTGCAAGCTCAGGCCAGCCCGGTCTACACAGTGGATTCTAGGTCTGCATAGTGATATATATTAGATCTAGGTTCAAATCCTGGCTATCATATTTTCTGTGTAGGTTTGGACAGTCACGTGAGAACCTAACCTCAGGTTCCCTATCTGTCAGGAAACTTTGAGGAATGATGTTCACAGATGGCACACCACAAACAGCCACATGGTAGAAACTCTTTGTGTCTACTATAGATGTGGGGGGCTGGGGGCTCCCTGAAGGTCACCATTCTGCAGAGCAGCAATAGCAGGGCTTTCAGCACCACGCCCCTCACGCCTGGACCTCGCCCTGGGGACTCTACCTCTGCTGCTCCTGCCCTTGCCAGCACAGCCTCCAAGCAGACCCTCCAGTTCTTCTGCTACATCTGCAAGGCCAGCTGCAGCAGCCAGCAGGTACAGAGGGCCGTCGGGGGAGGCGGGCTGGGGATCTGTGGAGCCTTCCAGGCTTGCCTTTTCTACACTGCCCAGTGGCTGTATATTGCAGACATATTTCCTGATCAGCTGGTAGAGCAGGTTTTTAGGGTCAAGGAAAACTGGTTCAGATCTGCTCTGACTGGTCATCAATGTCTCCAGAAGTAAATTCCACTCTCGGGTCTTTTCCTCTTGTGCTCAGTGAGGATAGCTCGCTTTGCATCTTTGGGCGCTGCACTTGACATTGAAGTTCTGGGCCCAGGTCTGGCTGAATCGAGTGCAGCATTAATAATAATATTAATCTTAGCTGGGCTAATTCCAGTTACTTGGGATGCGGAGGCAGGAGGATCATGAGTTTAAGGGTAACCTGTGAGAACCTGCCCAAAATAAAAAAAAAATCATGGAAAAAAAAGAAGAAGAAGAAAGAAACTACCAGCTGGGGATATAGTTCAGCCCTGGCCTAACATGCGAGAGGCAGAATAAGTGAGTGAGTGTTCTTGGCTGGGACCATCAGTGCTTTCTGCAGTTGCTCCCAGCTGCGTGGGGGTTGAAACAGGAAGATCACGTGAGCTCGTGAGTTTCAGATCAACTTGGGTAATATAACAAGAACTCAATATCTTTCTTTAAATTTAAAAAGAAAAAAGATTGTTTATTCTCATTTTATCTGTATGGGCATTTTGCCCATATGTCTATCTATGTACCACATGGATCCGGTGCCCATAGAAGCCAGAAGAGGTTGTTGGATCCCCTACAACTGGAGTTACAGATGGTTGTGAGCCACCATGTGGGTGGTGGGAATTGAACCCAGATCCTCAGGGAGAGTACCCAGTGCTCTGAACCTCTAAGCCATCTCTCCAGATCCCCCAGTTTCTTTTAATCCGTGTGTGTGTGTGTGTGTGTGTGTAGTTTTGTTTATGTGCATTGGTGTGAGGGTATCAGATTCCCTGGAACAGGAGTTACAGACAGTTGTGAGCTGCCGTGTGGGTGCTGGGAATTGAACCCAGATCTTCTGCAAGAGTAGTCAGTGCTCTTACCTGCTGAACTGTTATTGCCAGTAGCCATTGTTACCTCTGTGACTGTGGTCCTTGTCTGGGCAGGCCCATTTAGAGCCATGTTCCTTCTCGTTGAAGCACTTCTGGGAATGGGTGTGTATTCCTCCTATGCCTCAGTTTACCGTCTCTGCCCTGGACTACACTGAACTGTGTAAAATAGTTATGGTGGTATAAAATAGTTAGGGTTTGCAGAAGACTCAGAGGGAGGAGGATCAGAGATACAGGGTGGTGGCCATGATGTTTGGAGTGCCCCCCACCCCACCCCCAGGGGCCATGGCTCATGGCCACCTCTGGCTCCTTTATGTTTCAGGAGTTCCAGGACCACTTGTCAGAGGCTCAGCACCAACAGCGGCTTGGGGAGATGCAGCACTCGAGCCAGACCTGCCTGCTGTCCCTGCTGCCCATGCCTCGGGACATCCTGGAGACAGAGGCAGAGTAAGTAGAGGCTGGACCAGGTCCTGAACATATTGTCTTTGAGGTCTGCCTGGGGATTAAACATTGCTCTGCTTACCATTAACTCTGCAACCTTGGGCCTCAGTTTCCCCTGTCTATAAAATGGCCTGATGAGGGGTGTAGTGACAGTTTCCTAAAGTTTTCTCCAGGTAAGGACAGTGCGACACTCCTGTGAAAGGGAGGTGGGTTGTGGTACAGAGTCCCACTCCTTGGGTCTGTGTGCTGGCCCCAACCACAGAGGCACAACGGTAAGGATCAGGTCATCTTGTAGCCTGGGGTTAGAGCTTCCTGGAGTCTTCCTTTCATTATCACAGGGGATATGGTTGGTCTGAAATGTCTACCCTGGGGTCTTGAACTAGCACTTGGAGGGAGAAGGCTTGGTGAGACGCTATAGAAGCTGCCAGGCCCCAGTGGATGTCACAAGCCTGCGGGGCTGGGAAGTGTCATTGCTGAAAGCTGAACCTGATAGGCTTGGGCACTGCGAGATGAGGGCTGTATCTCCTGGGACAGCTACCCCAGGCTGCCACAGGCTGGTGGTTGCCAGAGCTCCCAGCTTGTCAGGAGAATTCAGGAACCTGGATAACTTAACGTATGAAACCTCACAATTTCAGAGTGTCAACAGCAAGGCCAGATGTGGCAACACACACCTGTGATCCTAGCACTTGGGAGGCTGAGCCAGAAAGTTCCAGAGTTTAAGGCCAGCTGCGCAATGAGAGCTCAGTTGATGCATTCAGAACTACAGTAAACCCTGTTGAAGACAAATGAAACCCTTTTGTGGGCTGGGCAGTTGTCTAAACCAATGGTTGGAAGTTCTACTGAGGACGGCTTGGCTGCTCTGTTTTTTGCCTGGCCAACAGGGAGGAAGGACGTGTCTGTTAGACAGCACACACTCAGAAGAGTCAGGAATTGCTACTCTTTCCTTTGTCTTTCTGATGCTGGGACTAAAACTCTGGTCCCTCATTGCGGGCACCACGTACTGATCCACACCCTAGCTCCTGAACTATTACTTCCGGAGCACTCTGGGAGGACAGTCATGCCCTGCTTGTTGGTTTTTTGTTTTTGTTTGGTTTTAAATATATAATGTATTTTTATCTTACGTTCATTGGTGTTTTGCCTGCATGTGTGTCTGTGTGAGGGTGTCAAAGCCCCTGGAACTGGAGTTACAGACAGGTGTGAGTCACCAGGTGGGTGCCGGGAATCGAACCCAGGTCCTCTGGAAGAGCAGCCGGTGCTCTTAACCCCTGCACTGCCCTGCTTGTTTTTATTGTCATCATTCAGAGATCCTCCGCCGAAGCGCTGGTGCCACACCTGCCAGGTGTACTACATGGGAGACCTGATCCAACACCGCAGGACACAGGAACACAAGGTAGAGCGCCGTTCAGATGCTGCAAGCCAAGGTGGGGAGGGAGGCCAGGGTGGGAGTGGGAGGTAAAAGTCTGTTTTTGTCTCCATGTGGCTGTCACTTATGCGTGGCTTCTGGTGAGTCAGTCATGTTCCTCTCTGGGCTTCAGTTTGCCCATCTGTTCAGTGTAGGCACCAGCTCACCCTGCTCTTCAACCCCTGTACTGCTGGGGCGTCTTTGGTAGCTGTCCTCCCTCCTGTCCTGTCTCTGGTGCCACCTGCCATCCCACATAGTGAAGAGAAGTGGTTTTGCATGTCCCCGTGCGGGGGCAGAGCTGAGTTGGGACTGACTGCAGGTTCCGGAGGCAAAGTCTCGCTGGGCCACTGATAGGGCGGCTTGTACCTGAGGATGCTACGGTGCAGCACATGGCCTGCCTTCCTTTCCCCAGATCGCCAAGCAGTCCCTGCGGCCCTTCTGCACCATATGCAACCGCTATCTCAGGACTCCTCGAAAGTTTGTGGAGCATGTGAAGTCTCAGGGACACAAAGACAAGGCCAAGGAGGTAACCCCCAGCTACCTCAGTACAGCATGAAGCCTTCCCCCATACATCAGGTGGAGGGCCTAGGACCCGCAGGGATGTGTGGTGCCTCAGCTGCCCACAGCTGACCCACGCCCCTTGCCCATGCCTTGGGCAGCTGAAGACACTTGAAAAGGAGATCACCAGCCCAGACGAGGACCACTTCATCACGGTGGATGCCGTTGGCTGCTTTGAGAGTGATCAAGAAGATGACGAGGATGATGACGAAGAAGAGATTGAGGCTGAGGAGGAATTCTGCAAGCAGGTGTGTGGGGCGGGCTGTTCAAGACTGCTTGAGTTCCTTGAGGGACCCAGACACCCTGCTGGCATTCGTAAGCACTAACACGTGACACAGCTATGTCACACGTGACCATGGAAGTAAGCACAGGGAGGACTATGAGTGACAGGTGAACTATACAAGGGTCTTAAAGGATGGCTGAGATGACCTGTGTGGGAGAACGGAAGGGCAGGAGGATGGTGTTTAGCCAGCACAGAAGACATGCTACAACAGACTGCAGTCCTGCCAGGCTTGTATAAGACTTCTCACGCTATTTCTGGACAAAGTAAAAGAAATGCATGTGCAGGTGGCTCGGGGTGGGAGGGAAAGCAGAGGACTGGGAATTATAGCCCAGTGGCAGAGTGCTGGCCTAGCATGAGCAAGGCCCTAGATCCAATCCCTCTGGGTTATAGAGGTGGCCCCCAGCACGAGGGAGCCTAAAGCAGGAGGACTGAGAGCTTCACCCACCGTGTGGAGACAAAACCAGATGGAGAGATGACTAGGTGTGAAGAGGATGTGTTGCTCTTCCAGGGTGCCTGGGTTCAATCCCCCACATCCGGGGTGCTCATAACGTCTATACTTCTGGTTCCTGGAGATTTGATACCAGTAGTCTCCTAGGTACCCACACCCACACACACTCAAATGTATTGGAAAAGCAGCCTAAGAAAGGAAGGGTTTATTCTGGCTTGGAGGAAGGAGCTAACTGAAACTCACAAAGCATACATCAGAGCACCTGGGAGGCAGGATCAGCATGTGCAGATGCTCAGAGGCCACCCCAGGACCTGCAAACTGAGGGGATGCCTGGCACTCTGGATGCTGTTAGTGGGCTGCAGGCCCTTGACCTGTGTTGGGTGGGGTGTGAGGTGCCACATCTGAGACCTCATTTCCTCTCCAGGTGAGGTCAAGAGATCTGTCCATAGAGGAATGGAAGGGCTCAGAGACTTACAGCCCCAACACGGCATACGGTAAGACCCCAGGCCTAAGCCCCCAGTCTCAGCCACAGTGCTCCAGCCAAGCGGCCCACCCTCTGGTGCTTTCTCTTCTCCCACCTAGAGCAGGTGGGACACTCAGCCGGTGAGGGGGACTCGGGTGTGAAGACCCTGCTGTCTGTCCCCCAGGTGTGGACTTCCTGGTGCCGGTGATGGGATATGTCTGCCGCATCTGTCACAAGTTCTACGACAGCAACTCGGGATTGCGGCTCTCGCACTGCAAGTCCCTGGCCCACTTTGAGAACCTGCAGGTGAGCGGCTGTCTGACTGCCCTGCCCCGGGTGCAGCCTCTGTCTAAGCCGCTGGGTATGGCCAGCAGCTATTGGCTGTTGTACCAAACCAGTGCCAAGCATACTCCTGCAGCGGAAAGGGACTCGGGCTTGTCTTTCTGTGTTACTATCCTTGTGTGTGTTGGGGAGGTGTGTGCTCCAGAGCCTAGAGAGGATCACACAGTAGGTCAATACTGTTTTGGCCCAAGTTCAGAAGCAGCTGCTGGCCTAGTGCCCTAGGCTGGGCCTAACCTGGAAACTTTCGTATGCAGAAATACAAAGCAGCCAAGAACCCCAGCCCTACCACCCGGCCCGTGAGCCGCAGGTGCGCCATCAACGCTCGCAATGCACTGACCGCGCTGTTCACCTCCAGCAGTGGCAGTGGCCGCCCAGCCAGCCAGCCCAACCCCCAGGACACAGCGAAAATACCCAGCAAGGTGAAGCCTGGGCCCCCCAATGTCCCTCCTCGGCGCTCCACTCGCCTCAGAACCTGACAGGGGCGTCCCGACCACCCAGCCCGGCCACCCAGCCTGGCTAGAGCCCGATCCGCTAATGCTGTTTAGGTATCTGCGTGGGAATGTTCACGTGGTTGGTATTTTTACTCAAAACCCAATAAAGAGTTGTTTGGCTGTGCAGTCCCCACCAGCACTGTGCCAGGGTGGATTCAGGGAGGGGCTCTGGACACAGTGTGGTGGAGGACCAGGGAAGCCAAAATCAAAAGCCCCTGGAATGCAGGGGCTCTGGGATAGGACTACAAGACACTTCCCGTCTCTGAACTTCATTTTCCCTCTTAATGTATCAGGGCTAGGAAAATGACTTTAAAGAAAACCCTTACAGCTGGTGACCCTAGCAGATGGTTCTGTTCCTACCCCCAAGTTACAGATGAACAAACTGAGGCCTTAGCAAAGTCACGTGACTTGCCAAAAATCCCAGACTGGCAAACAGCTGGATCTTAACACTAGGTGTAAGTTCTGTGCCCTTGTGTTGGCCTCTATCCAGCTGCAACTCACAAAAGCCAAAGTCAGCCAAAGCACGGAGTTAGGATTGGGGCGGGGGCTCCTTGCTGCTGAGGTTCAGCTCTTGGTTTGCCAAGGCAGCACAGCCTTCCTAACCCAGAGACAGGTCAGCAGTGAAGGGGCCCATCCTTCGCTCTGCCGTTTTCTCATTTAGAGAGAAATGACCCTTAGAGATAAGACAGCCTGGCTCTATTAGTGCCAGCTGAGAAGACTAAGGCCAAGGTTTACCGTCAAATCCCAGGGCGGTACTGTGGCAAAAGGCCCTAGTGTCCAGAGAGGCTGAGTGCATCCCACAGTCACACAGCATGTCTGTCTCAGCCACGCTGGGAAGCAGCTGCTAGCCAGCAATACACCAAATAGGGAGGAAGCCCTGGCCTGCACCCCCTGGATTAGAAACGGAAGGTGGCTAAGAACCTCTGTCGTGTCACAGAGCCCATGGGCCACAGTCTATGCTCCACTTGCCTCCAGCGGCTACTGGGGTCCTGACCCTAGCACAAAGAGGAGAGAAGCACATGGTGTCAGGGACCTCTTTAATATGGACATTTGATCCTGGGTGGAGTGGAAGGAGACCAGGAGCTGGGCAGGCAGACAACTGGATGAACTGTAGGACCACACCTGGCTCCAGGAGGGATGGCGGGCAGTGGGGACTGGTCCAGACTGCTGGACTCACTGGGGGGTCTGAAGGCCAGTACCTGAGATGGTGTCTGAGCCACATAGTATCTACCCAGGCCAGAGCATGGCCCAGAGAGGCCAGGGTGGGACCTGGCTGGGGGCTCCTGGCACCTAGGGGCTGACATCACCAGGGGCCTCCCCAAGCTGTTGCTGGAATTCCAGGCGTGTCTGCCGGTTGGACTCCAGCAGCTCCTGGAGGCGGGCATGGAGGTGGTCATTCTTCTCCTCCAGGTGGTCCAGACAAGAGTTGATCTGATCCAACATGGAGTTGATGGCAGCGTACTCTAG
This sequence comes from Cricetomys ansorgei, assembly GCA_026225945.1. Taxonomy (NCBI): domain Eukaryota; kingdom Metazoa; phylum Chordata; class Mammalia; order Rodentia; family Nesomyidae; genus Cricetomys; species Cricetomys ansorgei. The sequence goes on from JAMJFZ010002981.1 coordinate 1,834,254, forward strand.
AAGGAAGGGAAAAGACAAGAGGGAAGGTCCTGTGGGTCTGTCTCCTCAGGGCTGATAGACACCGTATATGCCAGTGTCCCCAGCTCTCCCTCAAAAGGGCTTTGGGCACACTCAGTGTCACCATGGTGAGAAATTAGTAGTACTGCAAGAGGGAAAGCTTCAAAGAAATCATCCTTAGTGCATCACTTTTTGTAGGGTTAGTGTGGTCCTGGGGCAATCTGCCAGGGTCCTATGTGGTCTGTGGGTGGCCCCATCATATGCCAGGCTTCCTCTGCATCTCCTTCCATAGCTACCTAGAAGCCAGAGCCCATGTTCCAGAGCTGGGCAATCAAAGTCTCTGTTCCAGGCATGGCCTGATGTCCAGCCCTTCTGTGGCTCTGTCTGCCTTCACAATAGTGTCCAGCAGCTTCTAGGCCCTGAAGCAGACCCAGCCCACTGCGTCCCTCTGTAGCCCCATCTCCCAGCCCTTTCCTCTCCTCTCACTCCTGCTCTGCCTGGAATGCAGAGGGTGGTCCTCTTGTCCTTCCCGCCTCTGGGATGAACTCTCTGGGACAAAGACCACTTATTTCAAGTCTTGGTATGGCTGTCGCCAAGAGGAGCCCTTGGCAGTGTCCCACACTGGGTCAGGGCTCTGTCCTGTTCTCTAGCCCCCACCTCTCTGGAGCTCTCCCTTCAGGAATTACCGCTGTGATTATGCATATGCTGGTCTGTACTCTACCCCACACTCAACCATAAAGCTCTGGGAGAGGTGACGGGGCTTGTTTCTCTATTGTCTCCTCAGTGCCCTCAACAACACAAATAAGCACTTACTGAATGAATGGGTGAATGGATGAATGAATGAAGTTCTGACTTTCCAGTCCCTGCTTTTGCTCAGCTGTCTACCATCTAGAACTCATCGACCACAACAACCCTTCAAGGACCAGCTCAGAATACCTCCTCCTCGAAGTCCTCCCCTCTCTGAGAAGTCTTCCTGGTCTCCTCCCTCTACAGCGGCTTCTGACCTACCTCTTGGCAACGCTGTATCCCTTAGGACCCAAGGTCTGGGTCTGTGCCCACTGCGGGACCCAGTTCTGTGCCAGCCAATGACTCAGAAACCCTTAGCTGCCACCTTGGGACCCGATGGGAAGTAGCTAGTGGATTTAAGAAAAAAGCCCCTTGGAGGGTGTCTGGGTTGTGAGTGCAAATGCATCTGCTTTTAAGGGATGGTTCCCAAGACCCAGAGAGGGCATCCCTTATAGAGGATAGAGCCTCTGAAGAATTCTGGATCTTAAAGTCCATCCATCATGGCACAGATGGGGAAACTGAGGCCTAAGAGGAAGGAACCAGCCCAGCTTTCCTATAGTTACTTGCTGATGGGGCCAAAACTCAGACCTGGAGGTCAGAGACCCTTAGGTTTGAGTCCCAGATCTGCTCTACCCCAGTGACTCCTTCTGGAATGGGGGAGGGTACACTGAGGATTCCAGTACACTAAGAGTTCAGGTGGGGTCCAGCCACAGCAAGTACTTAGTGCATAGCTCTTATGGCCCACCCTTTCCATTCCTTGGCAGGCTAGCAGAAGGGCTAGGGGAGGCAATGTCTCCAGGCCAGGCTTCACCTATGTCAAGGGTACTTCTTAGCCCTTGTTCCTGTCCTGAACAGATCGTCTCCTCCCCACCATCCCAGTGCCCACTCAGTGTTACACCACCCCCTCACCAAGTCCCCTCATGCTGCTCCAACCATGGCTGCCAGCAGTCAGCGCATGTGTCATCACGGTGTCCTGACACTGCCCGCAAGCCTGTTGACCCACCACCCGCCTCCAGTTGGAGGGCAACCTTTATGAAGAGCAGAACCCAGGCGACGAAAATATTCTAAAACTGTTGTGACAGTGGATATGCTGTGAATATATGAAAGCCTACAGAACTGTACAGTTTAAATGGCAAGATTTACAGTGTGACTTACAGCTCAATAAAGCTTTTATAACAAAACAAAAGCATACCCCATCCTTACTGCACATTAAGTCCTGCCCTCTGGGCAAGGCACCAGATTTGACTACGGGGGAAACAAACAAAAAAACAGGCACTATCGACTTTCAGAAGGAACTTACACACTGGAGCCCTCTAACCATTTTCCATTCCATTTTCCCTTTAATCCCGACACATCTCAATACAGGAGACACCAACGTGCCCAATATTGCAGATGGGAAAACTGAGGTTCCCAAACATGCAAAGGCAATCTGTGGGCTGACACTTTCCCTGAGGTCCTTCTGCAGTGCTGTGCACCCAACACAGTACTCGGTAAGCAGGTCACCTCCAGCAACGCCAGGTGGCTGGGGTGCTGACTCAGCATAGCGGGGCGCCCACCCGGCCAACACCTCCTCCAGCGCCAAGGAGGACCCGCCCCCTTCAGTGAAGAAAGGGGCTGAAGCAAATCCCAAACCGACTAGCGTCTCTAAAGCTGCCTCAGTTTCCAAGTATGTAACCAGTAGCCGGTTAGCGACAGATCTCCAGTACTGCGGCGTCCAGGGATCCGTTCCCTTGTGCTCTCCATCGCCTCTGAGGTGGGTGTGGGGACAACTCCAAAGCCACCCAGGGGTGGGATGGGATGGTTCTCAGCCCCTGTCACGCCCCCCATCCCGGCCCCATTCCAGATCCCAGGACGGTACCCCTGGCTAAGCAAAGGTCTCCTCTGTAGCCCCCCGGGGTCACCTGCTTCTCCGAAGCTGTCATTCTCGCCCTCCGCGCCCGCATCCACCGGCATGCCTAGGTCCCCGTTGGGGCCCGACATTGCGGGCTCGGACGCCGCAGAGGCCACGCGAAGAGGGAACTCAGGGACTGTCGCGCGAAAGCCGGCGCGGGGCGGAAGATGCGAGCAGCTGATGGAACCCTGGGCCGGAAGGGTGGAACGCAGCGGCGCACCCGGGCCGGCCCCGAGCCCCGCCCCGAGCCCCGCCCCGAGGCCTCTGCTCAACCACGCCCTCAAACAGGGCTCCGCCCTCTCTAGCTTCAGCGCTCTGCTCCGCCCACGATATGGCTCCGCCCCACCCGCGCTCAACCCCCTCCTCCTCTCGCTTCGGACCCCGCCCCTGTCCTGGCAGCTGGGACCTGCGGTTATCCAAACGCGAGCACGCACCGAAAGCCAGGCGGTAGAGACCAAGGCTTGCTAGAGCTCAGGACTTCTACTAGGCTCCATCCTGTTGCTTCTGCCTCTCTGCATGGTCGGTATTTCCAAGCCTTCTAAGGCTCCGAGAACTCTCTGTTCCCAGCACCCCTCCTCCCTATTCCCCGAGATCCATCTTCTTCCCATATCCTCCAGGTGCAGCAGAGATGATTCAGCTCCTGTTCTATTTTGGCCAATCTTGGCCTCATCTCTTCTCTTAAGACTCAAAGGCTACACTTATGGGTGGGAATCAAACCAGACTCCAGCCTTGGACAGTAGATGTTGTGCCAGTCCGCTTGACCCATGCCAATACATAGGTCCGGGAGGAGTGTGAGGCTCTTCTGAAAGACCACCATGCCTGTGTGTCAGGTTCGCAATACAGAAAGGGCTTTCTCTACCCTGCTATGAGTGCCCCAGGGGACCGTGGAAGGTCTGTGTGCTAAGTGGCCCTGCTTGTTGCTGTCCATAGGCTTCATGATAAAGACCTCCAGCTGTCATCCCCCAATCCATGCACTGGGAGGGAAAAGGAGCCCTGTACAAAGTCCCAAGCCAGGATCACTGGTGGATTGCACCCAGAAGTGTAATCCTGGGTCCTTCTCAGTGTCAGGATAATGTCCCAGGGAAGCTCACTTACCAGGATTCCTACAGCTGTAATGGCCAGGAGACCCCATGGCGTTAGCAGCTAGTTTCTGGTGTCACAGTGGCTATTCCAGAGTGCAGGCTGTTCTCAGCATAGGGACTTTAGTAAAGCCACAAAAGGCAGGGAAGTGGATTCTCCTCCAGAACCCCAGAGGGAACACAACCCTGTGAGCACCATGAAACTAATGCAAACTTGGGCATCTGGAACTGAAGAGAATGCACGCATGCTGCTGTAAGTGGCCGTGTGTTGCAACTTTCCCCAATGCCAATGGGAAAGGCATATCTGCACTCGCCCGGAAGACGCAAAGCACCATTTATGACATGAGAGTTTGACTTGAAAGGCCCAGCGGGAGTAAAGGCTATGGGAAGCTGACTTCCTTGGTCCAACACAAGAAACTGATCTAGGCTGGAGAGATGGCTCAGCAGTTAAGAGCACATATCACACTTGCAGAGGACCCCAGTGCGATTCCCAGCACCCACTTCAGACAGCTCACACCACCTCTAACTCCAGCTCCAGGAAATCCAATGCCTCTGTGTTTGTTGCTCAGGCACTTGCACTCATGTGTACATGCCTATACACAGACAGACAGACAGACACACATCATTAAAAGTAAAAAATAAGAGCTGGAGAGTTAGCCAGGCAGTGGCGCACGCCTTTAATCTCAGCACTCAGGAGGCAGAGGCAGGCAGATCTCTGTGAGTTCCAGGCCGGCCTGGTCTACAGAGTGAGTTCTAGGACAGCCAGAGTTACAACAGAGAAGCCCTGTCTCGAAACAACAAGAAAACAAAAACCCTGAGCATTACTTCTAGGTCATAAAACTCATCCTCGTGAGAGATGTCATTTGTACCTTACAGCAGCCTGAGTGACTTCTGTGTTACCTTAGGGCCAGGCATTATGTTGACCTCAATCTCCCTAGACCCTTATCTTGAGCATCTCTAAGTCAACAAGAAACCAACTCACAGACTGAAGCCATATGTACTTTATATAGAGCTTCAATGTAAATATGTCCTAAACTCGGTTGTACTCACAGGCTCAGCTAATTGTTATCTGAAAACTTTTTTCCCAAAATTGTGCTCTGCTTAAATATGACAACAACATATGAGCTGATGTCAGACTCCAAGAAGTCTTGGCCCAGCACCGGTTACCTAAATTGGATGATCTGAGTTTCATCCTTCCCTCACCCTGATGGTTTTCTTTTCTGTCTGTAGGGACCTCATGTCTTCATGAAGTTCAGCTAGATTTCAACAGCATCTGATGAGCTGGGTCTCAGGTCTGTCTTGTCCCCTGCGGGAATGAAGATGGGACTGGTCACCACTAGGCACCCCCTTCCCCTCAGCCTAGGGGAAGGGCACTGTATGTTTGTGAGGTGGGAAAGCTGAGTTCATTTGGAACTCCATGCATTCTGGCAAAAGGCAAGAGAAATAGAGGGCTTTCCTGTGGTTGCTGTAGAGAGGCCACAACGGTGATCAGTGGGGAACAGGGCCAAGTACAACACAGGCCTACAACTGTGTACCTTCTACCCTGACCGCAGACTCCCAGCAATCACAGGATCCAGACGAGCTGGGGTGACTGCACCTCATTTCCCCACGAGGCTCTTCCAACTTCCTAGTCATAGAGGGGCTGCCCTTTGGGACCTGTGGCAGGTGGTCAAGGGCAAGATACCCCCTTGGAGGCTACAGTTCAGAGAAGCTTGTGCTGCTTTAGAGGTGAGCCCAGAGCTTGACTAGAGGTTTCAAACTAAAGCAGCAGAGAGTGCAGTGTTGTTCTGTGTAGCAGGGACTCAGGGCAGTTGTTAGCCATGATGGTGGAGGTTGAGGGAAGGCTAAGTGTTGAAAAGAAAACACTGAAGTTCTGCTCTGTCCCATGAGGCAGATACAGCTGGCCTGCAGCTGTAGCAGCTCCCTGGTGGGAAGCCGCGGCGGGAACAAGGTGTAGCATGGTTCTTACTGCATAACCATCTGCCTTAGATTGGAGCCCGGAGCCAGTGAGAGTGAGACCAGAGACTCTTGGGAGAGACCATCAGAGGAGCATATCTGTCTCTCGTGTTTAATGCAAGGATTATTATATTTATGGGGTTCAGGCAGGGGAGGGTCTTTGGTACCCAGAGATAGAGGCCATTGGTTAAGACATGGATACTGGATACTGGAATAGGCATATTCTGGGAGACAAGGACTTAGGTAGGCAATTCTGCCAATTGCAGCCTGCCTTTTGAGAGCAGGTAGAGGTTTGCTGTGGCTTGTGGTCTGTTAGCGCAAAGGGGAGGGGTCAGGGATCCTGCCAGCTCCTCATGCCAAGGCTGGGAGTCTAAGTGCCCTTGACCCACTGCTGCTGTGTGACCAGATCCACGAGGTCACCATAGCTAAGTTCTGGAGCCTTCTCTCTCAGTCCTACCATCATCTGGAATAATATTGGTGTGAGTCCACCCTTGTCCCTTCCCCTCCTCATTATTATGGGGCAGCACAGACTCAGAGAGCTGGGACATGTGTTTATTTAGAGGACAAGGGGGCTCCATCAGTGGGGCAGTTTTAAGACAGGTGGATGGGCAGTGCTGCCCAAATGAGAAGAGTCATCTGGTGCTCATTGGTATTGTAGCTGGTGGGGTAGCCTGGTGGCAGCTGGTGGGGTAGCCTGGTGGCAGCTTGTGGGGTAGCCTGGTGGCAGCTGGTGGGGTAGCCTGGTAGCTCTCTGGCAACAGGAAAGATGGAGCAGAGAATAGACAGGAGGCACCTGAGGGATGATGGCAAAATAAAGACACCACAGTTCAGGGGAAGAACAAAGACAAGCAGAAGACCTCCATCCAGGGTGCTCTTGGCTCTCATCAGACCCTGCCCATCCCAGCAGACATACTCACCGCCCGTTCAGTTGTCAATGCACTGGTCTGTGGGAGAGAAAGTTCATCAGAACAGAGGGACATGCATGTGTGACTGACTGCCTGTGCATCGCTAGGTCCAGACTGGCCCAGTTATAAAAGACCTGGGGCTTCCTTCAGGGTCGGGACGGCAAGGGGCCGTGTGGAGTAGACAGTGTGAGAGAGAGGCCCAAATGGCTGCTGCAGGGCAGGGGTGGGAGGTACACGGTGGCTCATGTACCCAGGCTTTCTGCCTGTTTACCCACCAAGTCTTGGTAGCCTCTCAGTGGCCCTGTTGGCCAGGCTGGAGCCTCCTGTCCAGGCCATTTGAAAGCAAAATGTCTCCAAAGTCATAAAAGATAGGGGTGGCCCAGGCCAGCAAGGGCCAGGGTTTGGAAAGGAGGTGGCACAGGGCAGCAGGACTGAGGGCGCTTGGACATGGGCCTGGGCTCCTCATGGCCTGGGTCAATTGCCAGAAGGAAAACATGGGTCTGGGGTCCTTGAGGACTCCATGGACCCCAGAGTATCACAGAGTCTTCAAGATCCCAAAGTGGATCCGAATGGCTAGAGCAAGGGACTGTGTCTTCCCTTTCTCTGGTAGGGTAGGTATCAGCCTAGACAGTCCCCACATCCCCATGTCCCTGCCCCACCCCAACTGGCCATTACCGGTGGGGATAAGGAAGATGATGTGGTCATCCGTGAGCCCCAGAGACTTGGCAAAGCTGACAAAACGCTCCTTCAGTTCAGGGGACAATTCCTTGGTTCTTCCTGCAACCAAGATTGCCAGAGAGTGGCCACACACACTCCATGAGTATCACTGACCTAGCAAACAAGACCTCAGACTCGTTTTCCATGGGGTCTGCAGAAAGACCAGTCCCTGAAGGGGCTGGAGCTGAGACCTCGGGATCCCAACCTAGAGTGTAACTGGAATTTAAGTTCCTAAGGGTCAAGCAAGAACTCACCATACAGGGTAACTTTAAAGTATTTCTTGTTTCTAGAAGTCTTCCGGAAGAACACCATGGCAAACTGGTTGTAGTCAGTACTGGCCACTTGTACAATATAGCTCTGAATCTGGGGATAGCCTGGAGGCATGAGAGACAGGGATGGGTTCTGCCCTGGCTAAGAGGAAGGAACGGGCTATGCACTTTCCCCGCAACTTTCAGAATGTCTCCCCATAATAAAATCTGGGTGGAGAGACAAGGGTCCCACCGCACTCAGGACTCACTGCGAATGTTTCCCAGGGTGAACCGGCCACGCCTGGTGCCTGGAACAAAAGTTCTGACCCAGTAGTCACAGCGCTGGTCCCTGTGGGAGAGCTGGCAGTGAGCAGAGCCACGGCAGGCTGCAGTGCTCTCTGGATTGGAACAGTGGGGCTAGGATTCTGGTGTCCCCCACCCTTGTCCATCCGACCTGGCAGGAGGCCCCACCCACCCACCTTAGCTGCACCTGGGCCTTCCCCCTCTGAGTCTGCCCTGACTGATCTACTACGGGGCTGCATGACCCTGCTGACCTTTCCCCCAGTACCCATTGTCTCTCCTCCCACCACCACATACCTCAGACCCCAGACAAATACTTCTCCCCCCCCCCCACCCCACCACCTCTCTTGGCAGTTAAGTCTGGGCTGCCAGCCTGCTCCAGGCTGAGCACTATGCTCCTGGTCCCTAGGTCAGATGAGACTTTCCCCTCAGTCCCACTCAATCCCCTTTCTGCCACAGCTGAGCGCTCACACTGGTCTCTCATCTACCCTTTGTTCTAACTCCAGCCTACCCAGTTGCCCGAGTCAGCATCATACCTCTGGTGGGTGGGCCCTGGCCTCCCACTAGACCCTCCCCCACTCCAGACCCTCCCCACCACTGTCATCCCAACTTACAGCCTGACCTCAGTAATTCCTCCCACTCTGATGGCACCCTTCCCACAATGGGTTCAGCTCCAGCTGAACCAAGATAGTCCTTGCAGAAGCCCCAGGCCAACCCCTGGCATAGTGTGAGGTGCCCCAGAGAAGAGTCCACTCCTAGTTACCCATCAACCCTTGCTCGGGTGGCATTGCCAATGGCTTACAGAGTCTTGAGAGCACAACATTTGACACAGGGGCCACCAGCTCCTGCTGTGCACACTTCTGCCTCCTTCTGAGGCACAGTGGCTCCTCTAAGGCCACCTCCCTGGAGGCCCTGGATGAGGTCACAGGTAGGGTTGAAGACAGGCGTCAGTGTCTCTTCTCCCTCTTGTTCTTTCTTTATGGTGTGTGTCCATGTGTGTTCACATGTGTTCGTGTGCATACAGAGGTCTGAGGGGGATAGCTGGTGTTTTCCTCAGTCACTATCAGCCTTATTTCTTCTAATTAAAGATGATTACTGGGGTTGGGATTTGGCTCAGTAGTGGAGTGCTGGCCTCACAAGTGCAAAGCCCAGCTTTGATCCTTTTATGTGTACGTGGTTTTTTACTCCTGTGTGCTGTTTTTTATGGGAAAGGTGCTTCCTGATGTCTTGCAGCGTGTGAAGCCTGATGCCTTTCAGCTTTGCTTCCTATGCATTTACACCTCTGGGTTATGCTATGGAGCATCCACTCTGATTGCCACCTGAAGGCCAATTGTTTACAGTTGAAGGTGATGACCGAACACAATCAAAAGTCTACGCCAGCCAGGTGATCAGAGAAGACTCTGATCACCCCCAGCTGAGTATGCTGACAGACCCAGAGATGCCATGGTTTTGTAAGGAAGGCCTGTACGCGGAGAGGGGGTTTGGGGAAAAGATTAAAGGACCTGGGAGGAGTAAGAGAGGAAGAGAATCGGGACAGAAGGTGTGAGAAGGCGATGGATTGAAGTCTCTGCCTAGCCGCCCAGGTATTGAATCCCTGAGACTTGTCATGGCTTGTAATTAATAAATACCTTGAAAAAATCAACCATGGACTTTTATTAACATATACGGATATTTTGTCAGCATGCATGTGTCCTCAACACCTGTGTGCCCGTGGCGGTTAGAAGAGGATGTCAGACTCTTGGAACTGAAGTTACAGATGGTCGTAAGCTGCCATGTGGGTGCTGAGAATCAAACCCCAGCCCTCTGCAAGAGCAGCCAGTGCTCTTAACTGCTGAGCCTCTCTCTAGCCCCTCCACCTCATTCTGAGAAAAGGTCTCTCACTGAACCTGGAGCTCACTGATTTGATTAGACTGGCTGCCCAGCACGGCCTGGCAATCCTCACTCTACCTCCCTGGGACTGGGATGTCACTCCCAGCTTCTTTCTGTGGATTCAGGGGGATCAAACTCAGAATCTCATCGATGCACACACTCTGTGGACGGAGCCACCTTCCTAGCTCTCTCTCTCCCTTTCTATGGATTGTGTGCCCATTAGACAGAAGACAGAATGGAGGGAAGGAAAGAGCAAACAAGGAATCTAGTCCTTGGCTGTGACACGTGGGTGCCAGGGCTTCACCTGAGCAGGATGGAGGTGACGTTATAACTGTTCTCTTCTTGCAGCTCGTAGGTGGTACTGTACATCGTAGCGCCACCTTCGTCTTCTTTCTTGACTGCGTTGCCTGCCAGGCCCACCACATACCACCTCCCTTGGAACTGCAAGAGGCAATATACAGATGGAGCCAGGGATGGCCTTAAGGGGTGCCCCTCCCGTGCTGCAGGGCAGCAGGGCCCAGGCTTGGTCTGTCTAGACACTGGCAGGAGCTGGGCTCCTCCAAGGCTAGACAAGAGCCCTAGGTGGAATTAGCCTTGGGTTGTCAGGATGGGGTGGTCCTGGGCAAGGGGCAGGAGAGGAGGTATAGACCTGTCAGAGTGACTGTCAGAGCAGAATGAGGTGTGGCTTCCACCAGGACTCAGAGTGATGGTGAGCTGAAGCCTGGATCCTGTACTCAACATCCTACCCATCCTGACCGGTGCAGCCCGTTAAACCGTTGGCTTCTCCTCCCATCTGCTCCCTATTTCCTGCCCCCTCCTGCAGCTGCCCTTCCAGGTCCTTACCTGATTGTGCTGGAAGTCTGGCTGCAGAGGGACCTTGCGCAGAGATGGGGCAGGGATAAGGTTCTGGGTAGCATCTTGAGCCTGGCTCTGCAGGACCCCAAGCAGAATAAGGCCCAGACACAGGGCACCCAGGGCCATGGTTTCAGCAGTTACAGGGTCCAGTAGGTACTGGAGGAGGAAGAGGAGAGAGTGACGAGGACTCCCCCCCAGGGACTCTTTATGGGCCACCTGGCTGCCAGTCCCCCCAGTGAAGGAAACCCATTCTTTGGCAAGTCCCGGAAGCCTGAGGCAATTATTGGCAGGTCCTGTTGAAAGACTTGGCAAGATTTCTGTCCCTTTCTTCCCCGTCAGGATTGTGCAAGGTTGAGTAACAGGAAGAGCTGCAGGGGAGGGGGACAGGAGGGACATTCCCAGAGCGCTGGAGTCTGGCAGGCTCCGGGGCACCCCTTTGTCCTGCAGGCTCTGACTGTGGGTCCGAAGCTCCGATCTGGACAGTCTGCCCACTTCCACGACCCCTTAGGAGTCCTTGTTCATCCAACTCAGGATGGCGGGTGTGGTGAAGGCCTCTTCCTGTACACACACCTTCTGAAAACCAAAATGTCACACTCCACTAGACCCTGTGCTGTTTCCTTGTTTGGGGGAGGATGGGCAGCTGAGAGTGAATGTTCTAGGCAGGGAAGAACAAGACAGCCTGTCCTGAGCCTACCAAGCTCAGACTTGGTCCTGGCACAGGGTGAGGTGTCCAAAAGACTGGCCTGGATCAGAAGGCAGGATTCCACTGTGCCCTTGAGAGGTCATTGGGCAGATCCCTCTGACTTTGATCACAGCCTTGAGCAGGGGACCCTAGTGGCCCAGCCTCAGGGGTCTCAGCCCTTCCCCAGCTGATTGCAGCCTAGTCCTGAGGGAAACCACTTCCTGTCTGGGGACCCGGCCAGCATCCACGGAAAACAGTATGGATCCCAAGTGCTACATGGTGTCCCCCCAAGATGGCGCAGGAGCTGCATCTGTACACCTGACTGAGGCTGGACTGCAGTCCCCTGGCTCTCCTTGCACAGGACTGAGAGGACTCACTAATCTATCCATTTGCTGATGATGATCCCCCCACCCCACTCCTGCACTGCTGCCTGAGCTCTGGGGTGGTTAGCCGGGAGGGAAGGGGCTTCGGAGGGGACCCTATGCTGATAAGTAGGGTGCAGCCTCACCACCACCCCACCCCCATCCCAGGAAGACTGTACCACCTGAGTCTGTCCCCTCGGGTCCCTGGATGATGAAAAAGCAGGAAGTGAAACTGAGCCAAGCTGTGGGGACCATGTGCCCACAGGAGCCTCGTCACTTTCAAGGTGCCAGTGGCCTCTCCACCCTTCCAGCCCTAGGGGATCCACCCCTTCTCCCTTCTGCAACCTTAAAAGGTATCCATGGGCTGGGGATGCAGCCCACTGGTGGAGGATTTGCTTAGCATGCTGGAGACACCAGGTTCTAACTCCCACAGCACAAAAACCAACTTTCCAATTTGCTAAACACTTTAATTGGAAAGGTATCTTTGAAAACCAGGTGTTCAGGCCTTTAAGCCCATCCCTGGGGGGCATAGGGGTGGTGCAGAGGCAGGGGATGATCTCTGTGAGTTCAAGGCCAGGCCAACCTGGTCTATGTAGGGAGTTTGAGGCAAGCCAAGGCTACATTGTAAGACCTTTGTCTTAGTACAAACAAACTAAAATATAAATAAAAGGCACCCTTGAGTCTTTGGTGACTATTGGGTGTGAAGGAGATCGGTGTGGACAGAGCACCCAAGAATCTTCAGTCAGGAAAGACAGAGCCCAGAATCTCAGAGTTGCTGGACAGGTAGATAATACTAGACTCTGAAAGTCAGGGGCTGGGTAACCAGTGGAGCTCCAGAGTACAAACTAGGGAAGAGTTCTGGCTCTGCAAACCAGACAGATCAAGACTGAGGGTGAGAGGGGAGAGGACCTAGCTCAGGATGACCCTGGGCCAGTTTAGAAGGCTGGCTGTTCCAGGTACAAGGCACACAAGCCTTTGTCCACCCCTGCCTGTTCTGTTCATTCCTGCTGTGTGTGTACTTCTCCCAGGATTGTGTCAGGGCTCCCCTGATCCCCTCCCTCTCTAAAACAGGATCCCATATAGCCCAGGCTGGCCTCAAACTGCCTATGTAGCTGAAGATGACTTCTCATCTTTGAACTTCTCATGGTCCTGTCTCTGCCTCTCATCTGGCCTGCCTTCCTCTCTCTTTCCACCCTCCCTCACTTCTTCTTCCTTCCTTCCTTCCTTCCTTCCTTCCTTCCTTCCTTCCTTCCTTCCTTCCTTCCTCCTTCCTTTCTCTTTCTTCTTTCCTCTGGAGTGTTGGTATGCACCACCAGCCACACCAGCTGACTCTTTTATTCTTTATTTATTTTGGTACCAGATTTCATTGAGTAATCCAGGCTGAGACTGAACTTTGTAGATAGCCCAGATGGGCTTTGAACTTGTGATCACCCTCTTGTTCCAGCCCAGCCCACTAAGTGGTGAAATTTCAGGCATGCCCACTATGTCTGGTTCACACTTGGGTCTTCCGTGGTGATAAGCCCATAGACCCTTAGGTGATCTGCCCCTCCCAACCCAAGTCTAATCCACATGAGACACTCCTAGGTTGTTGCATCTCAGGAATCCAGTCTGACACCCTGATCTGGATTCCTGAAGCTGGTAAGCAAGTGCTGAGCCTGGCCATAAGGGGCTGGAGCTAATGCAGCCCTGCCCTCCAGCCCTGCCCTCAGGCCTGCTTGGAGAGTGCAAGACTACCATGTCAGCCTCTCAGAGCCAGGGCTACCTGGGAGGAGACTGAGGCAAGAGCCTGGAGAGGGCCTAGGAATACAGCTCACAGTACAGCACTTGTCTAGTGTGCACAGGGTCCTGGGCTCCATCCTCAGCTCTGCTAAATATATAATAAACAAATAAATAGCACCTGTGGCCCAGGCACAGACCCAGAAAATCTCTCTGCTCTCAGTCACCAGGGTGGGGAGGAGTGTCCAGTGGTAGATGCTCACTCCTCCAGGGCCTTGACTTGAGTCTTTCTTTCCAGGAGTGTTTTCATACCAAGGTGCTCCAGGGACCTAGAGGGTCTCCTGGTCCTGCCCCTTATACTTCACAGGATCCTGCTTTGGAAAAGCTTTGAAAGGCGGTCCCTCCTAACACTCCCCACTGTACCCACTAGATTCCCCAATCTGGGAGTGTCTGCCAGATAGGAAGTAGTAAGCCTTGCTGCCAGAGGCCTGTGCCCAGAGCTTTGATGGTTAGGTATCTGGCCCAAACTGTACCTTAGAGGGGTACCCCTGTTTGCTAGTTCAAATTCCTTTAAAAAGTGTTTCTTGCTGGGCAGTGATGGCTCATGACTTTAATCCCAGCACTCAGGAGGCAGAGGCAGGTGGATCTCTGTGAGTTCGAGGCCAGCCTGGTCTACAGAGTGAGTTCCAGGACAGCCAGAGTTACAACAGAGAAACCCTGTCTCAAAAAAACAAAAACAAAAACAAAAACAAAAAACAACCAAAAAATGTTTCTCTTTGCTTTTTTTTTTTTTCCTGAGACAAGAATTTCTCTGTTGTAACTCTGGCCATCCTCGAACTTACTCTGTAAAACCAGGCTGGCCTGAAATTCACAGAGATCCTCCTTCCTGCCTCTGCCTTCCAAGTGCTGGGATTAAAGGTGTGTACCACCACCACCCGGCCCTGTCTTAGCATATTTTAACTATATACAATGATGGATTTTATTATGGCATATATATATATATATTTGATCATATTCACCCCATCACCCCCTCTTGACCCTTTTCTACCCCTGCTGGTCCTCTTTCTCTTTCAGACTCGTCCCTTTCCTAACATTTATGATCGGTTGTTGTTTTTTTGTGTGTAATCCAGTGAGTTTCCTTAGGGTTGCTTACAGGATCATGGCGAATGGGTGAAGGGTTATTTATAGGAGCACAGGCAACTTACCAGTGGTTATACCACTGAAAAAAATACCTCTTTAGCTGAGTGTAGTGGCACAGACTTTAACACCAATACCCAGGAGGCAGAATTCAGCTGATCTCTGTGAGTGAGTTTGAGGCCAGCCTGGTTTATATAGCAAGACCTTGCCAAAAAAAAAAAAGAAGGAGGAGGAGGAGGAGGAGGAGAAAGAAGAGAAAAAGAGACAAAAAAAGGAGAAGAAAGAAAGAAAAAGGAAAAGAAAGAAAATAAATTTATCTCCTCCCACAAGAACCATCAACTGCCCATAGATCCTTAGGAAGGGGCGGGGCCTCATGAGCCTGTCCTCTGGACCCCTGCTCTTTGTTTCAGAGCATGATGCCTCTCCCCTGTGCAGGTGAGAGGGCTAACACGACCACAGGTGCAGGGACTGGAGGGCACAGATCCGGGCAGGGTTTGCAGCAGGCATCAGATATCAAGGAGGCAGTGGGTGGCGGCTGGGTCAGCTGGGCAAGGTGATTCTGCCTGGTGTGCTGATGGCTAAGGTACCGATGAGTCACCTGCCCCGACACCTCAATTTGCATGAGGAAGGGGCATGTCCAGATCAGCCATTCCTTGGCCTCCTGTTAGGGGTGTCTTGTGTGAGAGGACAGATCGGGTGGCTTCTTTCTTGTGCCCTGGGGGCCCAAGTACTCAGTCCAGGAGTGCTGGAATGGTTAAAGATGAGGAGTCTGGCTGGGTGGTTGGTGGTGATGCATGCCTTTAATCCCAGCACTCTAGAAGCTGAGGCAGAGGAATCTCTGTGAGTTCAAGGCCAACCTGGTCTACAGAGTGAGTTTCAAGACAGCCAGAGTTACAATGGAGAAACCCTGTCTCGAAAAACAAAAACAAAAAACCCTTGAGCATTACTTCTAGGTCACAATGCTCATCCTTCTGAGAGATGTCATTTGTATTTTATAACAGCCTGAGTGACTTCTGTGTTTTCTGCCTGATGTGGTTAATGTAAAGATACGGTGCGGATTATACACCTGCCCCTGGAACCTCAAGTTGCATGCAGAATGAGCTTGTCCGGGGCAGTCATTCCTTGGCCCCGTGCTCCAGTTCCCTGCTTCCTGGGCCTTATTTGGACACCACCAGAGGTGTCCTGTGTGAGAGGACAGGTCAGGTGGCTTCTTTTTTGTGCCCTGAGGGCCCAGGAAAAGCCAGGAACGTGTCCAGTCCAGGAGGCGGGACAGTGGGTGAAGATGATGTGTCTGAAAGTATGTTTCTAGCTCTAGAACCAAGGTACCAAGTCTACTGCCAGGGGACCCCTGGGTGCCCTGAGAGGAGCGAGACCTTTCTGTCCCAGCCCATTCATCCCAGTGGCTTCAGTGGCTGATCCCTGCCCTGGGAGGAGAGGCCTGGGTGAGGCTGTGACGGGCAGTGAGGATGGGGCAGGCTCCACAGGGCCAGTGGGTCCACCTTTACAAGATGGGCTGACCTGATCCAGTGGAGAGGAGCGGTGGACAGGGAAAGCGATACAATGAACAATGGCCATGCTGACAGAGGCCACTGAGATCTTGGCCTTGGCCTAGCTACTGTCCTTCGAGTCCAATTCTCAGGAAGCCATATCAGGGGACTGGGGATAGGGCTTAGGCCAGAGTGACTACCATCCCCCATGGCTTTCAAAAGAACGTCTCAGGGGGGAATTTTCTGTATTGGTGTGATGGACAGACGGAGGACACGGGGCCGGCTACTTCACCCTGGGCCCAGAATCCCTCAGGCCTTGGGGTGGGGGACTGCAGCCCCTGGTGCCCTTCATAAGCCAGAGGCAACCCGTGGCTCCTTGGTTTTTATCTCATCCCTATGTCCCCTCCCCAGACACTCCAGGGTCCTGTTCAATGCTACCCCGTACTTCCGAGTTTCATAGACTGAGTCCACTCCTTTCCCACTTCTATGTTTTACCTTTTCGAGACAGCGTTTCTCTGTTGTAACCCTGGCTGTCCTGGAACTCACTGTAGACCAGGCTGGTCTCGAACTCACAGAGATCCACCTGCCTCTGCCGCCCAAGTGCTGGGATTAAAGGCGTGCACCACCACCACCCAAATCCTTTGCACTTCTTATGGCCTCCCGTGCTGGCCCACCTCTTCGCCACCCCCAGGTCTGGTGCTAGCCCTACGCTTGGCATTTTCTCAAGAGCAAAGTTTTCTAACGTGAATTTCCTACTAATGGCTCCTGCAATTGGGAAAGGCTGAGAGTTTTCCAAATCAGCAAATTACATCAACAAATTACAGCAACAAATTACAGCAACCATATCTTCCAAAATCCAGAAGTCTGAAATCTGAAATGCACTGTGTGCAGGGGCAAGGGAGACGGCTCAGTGGGTAAGGCACTGGCTGTGCAATTATGAAGCTCCAAGCTCAAATCCCTAAAAACCGCATAAAGCCAGGGGTGGTATCACGCGCCTGTGGTCCTAGTGTTCTTGGTGAGACGGGAGGTGGAGAGGGGATGGACCTCAGAAGTTCATGGCAGCTAGCCTGACATACACACCAGAGAAGAGACCTTCTCAAGCAAGGTTGGTGGGTGCGGACTTACTCCCAGGTTGCCCTCTGACCTCTGCAAGTGTGCACATGCTGACATTCTCACACACACACACACACACACACACAAACACCCCTCTCTAACACACACACACACATGTGTACACACACACAAATAAAATAAAATTTAAAAAAGAATCTACTGTAAAGCCAAGTGTAGCAGCTCACACTTAAAGATTGCCATGAGTTAGAGGCCAGCCTGAGCAACATCGTAAATTCTAACATGGTGTGGATTACAGTGTGAGGCTCTAGCTTTAAAAAAGAAAGAAAAGGCTGGCAAGGCGGCTCAGGAGGCTTTTCACAGCATCCCAGGAGGCAGAGAGCAGAGAGGGAACCAGGGGCTAGCTCCAAGGTCACAAGCCAGTCCCCTCTCAAGTACACATCAAGTCCCACCCTATAAGTGTGCTGAGCACAAGAGCCAACCAGAGGGCTGTGCCTGTTGTTTGGGGCTCTGGGGGGGTCCTTCCTTTCCTCACCTGAGTTGCTGTCCCTCTAGCTCAGTGCTTGTCAACTTGTTGGTTGAGATCCCTTTAGGGGTTCAAACAACAACCTTTTTACAGGGGTCACCTAAAACCATCTGCATATCAGATATTTACATTACTATTCATAAGAGTAGCAAAATTACAGTTATGAAGTAGCAACTCACTCTGTAGACCAGGCTGGCCTTGAACTCACAGAGATCTGCCTGCCTCTGCCTCCCGAGTGCTGGGATTAAAGGCGTGTGTCACCACCACCCGGCAACGAAAATAATTTTATGGTTGGGGGTAACCATAACATGAGGAACTGTATTAAAGGGTCACAACTTTGGGAAGGTTGAGAACCACTGCTCTAGCTATAAACTGTCCCTCCCAGGAGCTAGGGTGGGTTTGGAGGAGGCTCTTCCCTACTCTGTAGTCCTCCTGTGGCTTTAGAATTATAGGCCAGAGGCAGACAGTTGTCCCAGGTTAAGTCGGGGTTTCCATCTCTTGGGGCCAGTGGACCTTGAGGAGGACCCACTTGAAAAGCAGTCCGTTCTGAACAGTGGTGGAGTAGCTCTCTGCTGTGGTGGCTCACCAAAGGCAACAAGAAGGCATATTCATTGGTGGAATACCTGCCAGACCTCAGCAGAGGGAACCACCATCCTGGCAGGCACCATACTGGACAGTAGAACCCTGAGCCTCTGAACTCAGGTGTTTTTACTGATTCAGAACTCCTCGGGTGTTCTACTGATAGCACGTGTAGATCATGAACAATCAAACATCCTCACATAAATCCAACACCTGCAGACAATACAAAATGCCAAGGCCTAGGCAGCCCCTCACCCAACAGTACACAAAACAATTATTTTATACATATCTAAAACTAAAACTTCCACAACACAGCAGACTGCACTTTGAGGAATCCTTCCTTCCTCCACTGGACACACCAACCCAGGAAGCAGCAGTTGCCTAAGGACCTGTGGGACTCACAACTCACAGAGACATTTTTGACCTTAACTGTGTACAGGTGAAAAGCTTCAGAAAGTCTGCAATTTTAGCACTTAGGAGGCTGAAACAGGTGGACTGATACAGGCCAGCCTGGGCTACAGAGTGAGGCCCTGTCCAAAAACAGAATAACACAAAGGCTGAAGAGATGGTACAGTTGTTAAGAGTGCTCGCTGCTCTTGCAATGGACGGGGCTTGGTTCCCAGCACTATGTCAGGCAGCTCGCAACTGTCTGGAAGTCAGTTACAGGGGATCCGATGTGCTGCTCTGTCTCCTCGGGCACCTGCAGGCATGTGGTGCATACACACATGATCAGAAAAAAAAATTAGGAGCCAGTCGGTGGTGATGCACACCTTTAATCCCAGCACTCAGGAGGCAGAGGCAGGTGGATCTCTGTGAGTTCAAGGCCAGCCTGGTCTACAGAGTGAGTTCCAGAATGGCTGGAGTTGCAAAAAAGAAGCTCTGTCTCCAAAAACAAAAAAACAAAAACAAACAAAAAACAAAAAACAAGGAGGAGGAGGAAGAGGAGGGGAAGGATGAGGAGGAGAAGGAGGAGGAAGAGGAGGGGAAGGATGAGGAGGAGGAGGAGAAAGAGGAGGGGAAGCATGAGGACCGGGGTCAGGGAAGAGGAGGGGAGGGATGAGGAGGAGAAGGAGAGGAGGAAGAGGAGGAGGAGGGGGAGAAAGAGGAGGGGAGGGATGAGGAGGAGGAGGAGAAAGAGGAGGGGAAGGATGAGGAGGAAGAGGAGGAGGAAGAGGAGGGGAAAGATGAGGACGGGGGGGGGGAAGTAAATTTAAAAATAAAAATAAGGCTGGAGAGGTAGCAGTTAAGAACACTTGCTACTTTTGCAGAGGACCTAGATTTGATTTCTAGAACTAACATGGTTCTGTAACTCCAGTTTCAAGGCATCAGATTCCCTCTTCTGGCCTCTGCAGGTACTGCATGTACATAGTACACAGACATGCAGGCAAAACCTCCCATACACAGAAAACAGAAACAAATAGACCTTTAATCCAATGAAAGCATTAGTAACTAGTCTTTGTAGCCTGGCTTCTTTCTTTTCTTTTCTTTTTATTTATTTGTATTTTTTGAGGCAGGGTCTCATTATGTAGCCCACACTGGGCCTCCTGACGCTGGTCCCAAATTCACAGATTCGCCTGCCTCTGCCTCCTGACTGATGAGATAGCTTGGCTTCTCTCAGACAGCCTAATTCTTTTGCAGATCATCTGAGTAGGACACACAGGTCAAGACTCTGGAGTGTTAGGGTGGCAGATTCAGGAGGCACAGCAGAATGGGGGTGGAGAGCATGGAGTGAGTAGCAGAACTCCTGGGTTCCTGCTTGACCACCAGGGCAGGAGCAGACGGTGAGAAAGTGGCCAGGAAGAAGGGTGGCCGGTTAGTGTGTCTACACTGAGGCAGGCATAGGCTTCCATGTTCCAGTTGTAGAAAGGGCAAGTGTAAACTCCGGCTGGAGTCAGGATGAGGCTGACCTGAAGCCGTAGCCTTCATTCCATCCCTGCTACTCTAACAGAACGGCCCAGACTGAGTGTTGGGTAAATGATAAGAGATTTGTTTCTCACAGCTCTGGAGGCTGGGAAGCTCAAGATCAAGATACTAATGGGACTGGTGTCTGGCCAGTTCCTTATAGTTGACACCATCCGTGTGTCCTTGCATATTGGAAGAAGGGCAAAACAGTCTAATTTGTTCCCTGGGGCCCCTTGGTAAAAGCACTAACTCCAATCCTGAACGCTGAGTTAATCACCCCTAACGACTTGATTATTCTTACAACTACTCTGGTCTTACGTGTCAGTTTACACATTTTGGAGGGACACAGTCATCCTAACTACACCTGGAATGGGTGTCACCTGGCCTTGAGGACGGAGGCTGGGCTTATCACTCAGTCACTGGGTGAGGAACACTAGGACCAAAAGTCAGGGAGACCAGAGAGTGAACAGAGAGAAAGGTAGTCCAGGGGAGGGTTGGGCACTTGGCAGAGGTCATTTGGGGCTGAGAGGTGGACAGAAGGTGGGCCTCTTAGCCCAACCAGAGCACCTGCTTCCATATTGTGCCCTGGAATTCGGTCAGTCTGGGGCTTATAAGGATCCATTTGGTTGAATGAGTGGAGCCACAGCTGGGTCCTCAGCCTGAAGTCCCCTGGGCATTGGGTAGGGCTGTGCTCTGTGCTGGCTACAGCTTGAGGGTCTATAGCTAGAACGAAGGAAGGCAAAGGCTGGCTCACGTCAGGCTAAGAAGGCAAGCTGCCCATTAGGCAAAAAGTAGGGACCTCCCAGAAATCAGCCTCACTGATTCTCAATCTCTCTCCATCATCTCTCTATTTATTTATGTAGGTGGTGGATGAAGATGATGGTGGAGGAGGAGTGTGAGGAGGAGGAGGAGGAAGAGGCGAAGGAGGGGGGAGGGGGGAAGGGAGGAGGGGGAGGGGAAGAGACAGGATCCCAAGATGTAGCCTTGCTGGGCCTGGAGCTTGCTATGTAGACCTGGCTGGCCTCTAACAGATCCTCCTAGTCCAGCCTCCTGGGCTCTCGTTTAATTCTAACACATGTTAGAGTGTGGTGGTGGCAGGGTCAGCAGGAGATGTGATAGCAGGTAGGTGGAGAAACTGGAGTTCCTCAAGGTGATGAGGGAGCCTGTGGTTGCTAGTTCTCCAGCCCTCCCGCATATTGCTTTAACCAGGCAGCAGTTGAGGTGGGTGGTGTTGGTAGGGAGTGTTGACAGTAGTGGGCAGATTTCAGTTCCTACTCTTCAACCAAACCCGCCAAACTCCCCTCCGGCACTCCTAAGTAAATAAATCCAACATGGGCGAGTATCCTTGAAGCTGCTTCATTTCCCCCAACTGTAAAACAAGATTGGTAACTACGGTTCTCTAGCTCAGTTTCCAGGGAATGCCATCTGGTCCCAGGACCGCCTGCTCCGGAACAACTCCCGCCCCACTCAGAGGCGGGGTTTGAGCTAGGATCCCCGGTTCCTTGTAATCCCGTTATTCTCTTCCCAGATGGGTATTCCCAAAAAACCACGTTGGGGCCACCTGGGCCATTCCTCTCGCCTAAGCCTGCAAGTCTCAGCTGCGGGAGCTGCCAGGCCCAGAAGGTGGACAGCCACGCCCCCATACCTCCATGGCACCGCCCACCCAAACCCCAGCCTCTAGATTCCACGCCTGCTTATAAGACCCCGCCTCCATTGTGGCTTCGGGGCGGGGCCGCGAGCCTCGGGGCGGGGCCATGCCGGGGCTGCCCGCGGAGAAGCCCGGGCAGTAGTGGTCTAGCACTCAGGACCAGCGAGCTCGGCAAAGGCCTGGTGCGTCTTGGGTCCTTTGCTCCGTCTCATTCGGCCCTTTGGAGACCTCTGGGCTGGCGAGCTGCCCCTCGGCCTGGGCCATTTCCGAGGCACGTGATTTCCAAGGCCCCCGCTGGGTTTGAGAAAAGTTTATGGTTCCGATCTTAGTAGAAGGCTACATCGTTGCGGGAGGGCAGAAAGAATCCGAGATGCTGCGGCCAACCCATCGGAGACCGCATCGGACCTCCTCCGGACCGTGCACGGGCCGGAAGATCGGTCTTTTCCCTGACACTCTTTCGAACAGATGCACGATGTGGAAACGACCGACCACGAATCACAGGTCACCGCTGCACCCCCAGAAGACAGAGACGTCAAGCCATTTCCAAAGACTCTGAGTGTGCTTCTGCCTTTCAGACGGGCGTGCAATTCCAGTACCCCCACCCACCCACCCCCGCCATGGCCTTTGGTCCCTGCTCGGCGTCATCGTCACCTAGGCAACACGCCGGCCCCAGAGTCCTGTCCCTTTAAGGCTCCCGAGAGCCTGGGTCCTCTTGGTTTCGCGCGCCCGCCCGCAGCGCCGGCAGAGTGAACATGGCTCAGGCTACGCGCGTTATGTGGGCACTTGGCTCGAGCCGGTGCGCCCTGGTAGAGGGGCTGCGCACCCGAGCCTGGCGGCCACTCTCGACACAGAGCCGGGCCGGCTTCACCAGGGCGGCGGCTGGAAGCCCGGGCCCCGCGGCCCGCCAGGGGAGCCCGCGGTGGCTGGGGGCGGCGCTGGCCCTGGGCGGCGCGCTGGGGCTGTACCACACGGTGCGGTGGCACCTGCGCGCTCAGGACCTCCGCGCCGAGCGCTCGGCTGCGCAGGTAAGGCTTGGCTGGCGCGGGCTGCGGACAGGGAGCCGGGGGCCAGTCCCCATGTCGGGACTCTTGAGAAGCCGCGGGGTCAGGAGCGACCTCTTTCGCCCGCTCGTGACCTTGGGCCAGAGGAGTCCGGAGTCCGAGGAGGTTGGAACCGATGCTCATGACCTAGAGCTGTGTGTATCTCATGCCGTGGTCCCTACTGTGTTTTAAGAGTGCGCAGCACGGCGAGCAACTTCTTTTGGAACGAATGAGCGGGACTTCAGACCCAGACCGGAGGTGTGCCCCAGCCTACGGTGGCTAGGCGGCGCCCTTGAGACATTTCATAAGTTGCAGAGTCCTACGTCGCCCTTCTCCACCCTGCCTCCCATGCCCTTTCCTGGACCCAGGAACTGGAAAGGAATGGGAGTCCCTGTCTATTCGATTTCCATTTGAAAATTAAGGGGGATGGGCTGCAACCGTAGCAAGCACACCTGAAGGCTTTACTGCAGAGGAGCCAGGTGCGACCTCCCTCCACTTTTGGAGATCTGAGGTAGACTTCACTTCTGGCCACTGCTACCTGGCCAGTTGATCAGCTAGCTCTGCCCCTTATCCAGAAGGGGTCGGAGAAGTGGGGGTGAACCTTAAGGACTATTGCAGTTGAATGGGGACAGCGTAGTGTCCCCCTTTGGGATAGAAGGGAGACAAATTCATCACACACATACACAGAGGGGGGCGGGGGACGACGACAAGCAGACCCTCCACAAATGCAGAGTCCTGTGGTATACCAGCTGAGTACTTGAGCTGCGCTTTCTGTCCGCATGAGCCCCTTGCCCACCCGAGTCCTGTGTCTATTCTCTGCCTTTCCTCCTTCTTATATTTTCCGGGTCACCTTTGAAGACTCTGGAGAAAGGTTTTCTTAGGGGGATGGAGCAGGAGCTCTGGAACTCCAGGTGTTACAAGTCTCCTGTTTTCTCTCCTCCAGCTGTCCCTGTCTAGCCAGCTGCAGCTGACGCTGTACCAGTACAAGACATGTCCCTTCTGCAGCAAAGTCCGCGCCTTCCTGGACTTCCACTCCCTGCCCTATCAGGTAGTGGAGGTGAATCCTGTCAGAAGGGCTGAGATCAAATTCTCCTCCTACAGGAAGGTGCCCATCCTCTTGGCCCAGGAAGGAGACAACTTGGTGAGTCTTGGGGGCCCCATGCCTCCTTTCTTTCCTGGAGTCTCCCTAAATCTGGAAAAGAACTCGTGACTCCCAGGTCTCCACTGAAAGTAGGGAGAAGAACTGGGTTAGAGAAACAGTCCATAAATGTGACTGGCTGGTGCAAACCTGTAGTCACAGCTGCTCTGGTGGATCCTTGAGCCCTTGGTCTAGTCTGGGCAACATAGCAGGGTGCAGTCATAACAGAACTGAAATATAGAACCTTTTCCTGTTAGCTGAGTGTCGGGGGGGTGAGCAGGGGGAAGCACTTACAGATGAACAAGCTGGTCTGGTCTGAGATGTGGCTCTGCCACTCACTAGCTGTCTTAGGGTTTCTACCTCTTTGATGACCAAAAAGCAAGTTAGGGAGGAAAGGGTTTATTTCACTCACGGTTCCATATAACAGTTCATCATCGAAAGCAGTGAGGGCAGGAACTCAAACGTGGCGGGAACCTGGAGCCAGGTGCTGCTGCAGAGCCATGGCGGGGCGCTGCCAACTGGCTTGCTCATGGCTTGTACGTTCGTCCTTTCTTTTTCCTTTTTTATTATTGTCTTTGTTTTTCGAGGTAAAGTTTCTGTCTGTTGTAACCCTGACTGTCCTGGAACTCTCTTTGTAGGCCAGAGATCCACCTGCCTCAGCCTTCAGAATGCTGGGAATAAAGACATGTGCCAGCACTGCCAAGCATCAGCCTGCTTTCTTATAGAACCCAGGACCACAGCCCAGGGGATGGCACCACCCACAGTGGACGGCGCCCCCCCCCCCCCCCATCACTAAATAAGAAAACGCCTTACAGCTGGGTCTTACGGCGGCGTTTTCACAGTTGAAGCGCCCTCCTTTCAGATGACTCTAGCTTGTGTGAAGCTGACGTAAGACGCCAGCACACAGCCCTGTGACCTCATGACTTAAACTACTGTGGGCTGGCCTTTTGTTTTGTTTTGGGTAGAGTCTTTTTATGTAGGCTGAGTTGGCCTAGAACTCAATATCCTAATGTCTCTTGAGTGCTAGTATTATAGACATGTAGCAGGACATTTTGAATAAGTTTTTTGTCCTCTGTAGCCTTCCTTATAATTGGATGCTGCCTGGACTTCTGGGAGGGAGGCGGTGGGCGGTGGGCGGTGGGCGGTTGGTAGGTTGTTTAATAGATGATAGTCCTGTTTTCACAGCTCCCAATCTGCTTCAGACAGTTAAGGACAGCCAAAAAGGGCAGGGAGTATTTCTTCCTTTCTCTCTTTCAAGGCTGCCCGAAGAGTGGTGAAGATTTATTTCCATCTTGCCTTTCTCTTTTATAGAGGATTAAAAAGGCACAGTGGGAATCAGTCACAGGAGCAGTCAGTGTCAGGCGCTCTCTCTTCAGTTACATTGACATGTGCCACCGTGTCCAGTTTTGGGGTTTTTATGTTTATTTGTACATTTACTTTGCTTTTTGGAGACAGGGTCTTTCTATATATCCCTGGCTGTCCTAGAATTAGCTATGTAGAACAGGGTAGTCTTGAACTCACAGAGATTCACATGCCTTTGCCTCCCTAGTGCTGAAATCGAAGGTGTCACTTTGCCCATCTTATTTGTTAAAAATTTTTAATTAAGGGCCACTGAGATAGCTTTGGGTCCTTGCTGCCAAACCTGACAACCTGAGTTCAACCCCCAGGACTCATATGGTCGAAGGAGAGAACGGTTCCTGCAAGTCATTTTCTGACTGCCATTGGTGTCACTCACCAAGAAAATAAAATGTAATCTGAAAAATAAAAAAGATTTTCCAGACATGGTGGCGAACACCTTTACTCCCTGCATCTGGGAGGCTGAAGTAGCCAGATTTCTGTGAGTTCAAGCCAGCCTGGGCTACTTAATGTCTCAATAATAATTTTTTAATTTAGATTACATCTTTATTTACTTATTTAGCATGTGTCTGCACGTGAGAATGTGCACCGCAGTTCATGAATGTTGTTTTGAGTCAGGTTCTTATCTGTACCCTTGGCTGGCCTAGAACTAGCTATCTTCCATGTGCAGGGATTACAGATGTGAGCTGTCATGCAAGGCTTTGGGCTGACTTCTTAACCCTGGGCTATAGGGACAGGGTAAAATCTTGGCACTGGACTTGGTACCCTGTATACAGCCTCTGGGTCCTGCTCTGCCCTTGGTGCCAAGAGGCCGACTGAGTCATAGGTAACGGTCAAATGCCAAGGCTTTCCCAGTCATACATCCCCAGTAGCCATACTTGGTTACCCTTACTCAGAATTGAGAGCCCAAGCCCAAGGGTGGGAAGCAGTGAGCTCATGGCATAGGTTTATGGGGTGAGCCCTTGATGTATCAGCCCGGGTTCAAGGATCAGATACCTTGGGTGCTACTGTTGTCTAAGGAGCCTGATCCTGCCAGCTGCCAGCCCAAGCCTCTGACCCAAGCCCAATTCTTGGGCAAGGGGTGTGGCTCAGTAAACAGTGCTTGTCTCTCCCAAGTGTCCGAGGCCCTGGGTTCCGTCCCGAGAATCACAAAACACAGTTGTTTCTTCTCTTGCAGCAACAGCTAAATGACTCCTCCGTCATCATCAGCGCCCTCAAGACCTACCTGGTCTCAGGGTAAGTTGTTCCTGGGAGGCCCAGCAGGGTTATCTCAGGGTGGGGCTGCTACAGATTTTTCTAGAATAGACTAACAATATCCTGTTCTGAGGCCTACTTTCCTCAGCTCCCAAATCTCTTCCTGTCAGGAAAGTGTTCCTCATGTCTTACATAATCTCTTTTGCTGCAAGTGAGTTAGTCTTTATAGGCTGGCTGTGGCTCTGGCCCAGGCCTGAGTCAGGCTGGGTTGGTCTGGGTTGGTAGGCCAAGGGGGCAGGAGGAAGGAGTGAGGCTGAAGCTCTAGCCTTCCCCTGAAGGCAGCCCCTGGAAGAGGTCATCACCTATTACCCACCCATGAAGGCCACGAATGACCAAGGCAAGGAGGTGACCGAATTTTGCAACAAGTACTGGCTCATGCTGGACGAGAAGGAGGCCCAGCGGATGTATGGTGGGAAGGAAGCCAGGACGTGAGTGGAGCGGTGGGGGCAGGAGGGCAGGGTGGTGGGAAGGACCAGGCTAAGATGGACGCTCTGAGGAGTCCTGTGGGAAGCGGAGTGCTGGGCAGAGCCCTGGCTCAGGGGCAGTGCACCCTCCATGTCCGGATCTGCAGGGAGGAGATGAAGTGGCGTCAGTGGGCGGACGACTGGCTGGTGCACCTCATCTCCCCCAACGTGTACCGAACGCCTGCCGAGGCCCTGGCTTCCTTCGACTACATTGTCCGTGAGGGCAAGTTTGGAGCTGTGGAGGCCACCATGGCCAAGTATGTGGGTGCAGCTGCCATGTACCTCATCAGCAAGCGCCTCAAAAGCAGGTAATGGCTCGTGCACGTGTATGCTGTCCCCCAATCAGGCATCCGTCAAACTCCTCAGGAGGGAAGAGGGAGGCAGAGGCCTGGAGAAGACAAGCCAGGCCTGGACCCAGCCACTTCCCCATCACTCCCTACCCAGGCTTCGGGGTCCAAAACCACGGCCTGCCTTGTGCCCTCTGCTCCCACCTCCTCGCCAGGGTCCTTCCTCATCCTGAACCATGAACCTGTGAACCTGTGAGTGAACCTGTCACTCACTGGGGGCAGGTGCTCAGGATGTAGGTAGCATCCCCTCACCGAGGGCCACCCCAGTCACCCAGCCTGTCTGCTCTAAGCAGAGGAGGCTGTGTTCACATGAGCTGGGGAAGGCGTTTCCTGACGAACCTTCCTCTCTCTACCCAGGCACCACCTGCAGGATGACGTCCGTGCAGACCTCTATGAGGCAGCCAACAAGTGGGTGACAGCTGTGGGCAAAGACAGGCCGTTCATGGGGGGTCAGAAGCCTAACCTTGCTGACTTGGTGGGTATGATGGTGGTAGACAGGGTGGCCTGCCCCTGGGGTGGAATGCTGGGGGGCGGGGGGTGGTACCCAGGCAAGCCTACCTCCGCTCTCCAGAGGAACGGTGTCTATTTTCCCTGCATGTGTGGTATAGGGAAAAAGCAAGCAGAGCTTTCATGGTTTTTGTACCTGAAAGGCTCAGGAAGGGCTGGTCTTGGGCTGGACAGGATCCAGAGGGCCTGAGTGGTAGTGGCAGGGCCTAGGCTCTCCCTCTGACTTCCTGGCTCAGTCGTGGCATGCGTGGGCTCCAGGCTTCCACCCAGCAGTCCCGCTGGCCTGGCTGTAGGCCCTATCCTTGAGCAGTCCTGTAACCAGGTAGCCTGGGTCTGACCGGGTGCTGCAATACCACCTCAAATCTTACACACTTGTCAGTTGTGTAAGGCGGTTTGGATGGCCTGTCTGAGGCCTTGGTGCCCTGTTGATCCAATGACTGTTCCTTGACACCCCCCCCCAACCCCCAGGCAGTGTATGGCGTGCTTCGAGTGATGGAGGGTCTGGAGGCCTTTGATGACCTGATGCGACACTCACGCATCCAACCCTGGTACCTGCGGATGGAGCGGGCCATCGAGGAAGCACCCTCAATGCACCATATCCCCCCTAACTGCAGAGACTAGCTTCTGGGGGGGGCCAAGACCTCGGGACCCTTGGCCATGCTGGTAGGGGTGGAGTCATTCTGTCTCTGGTCCACCCATGCTCCTGACCCTCGACTTCTAATACTTGACAATTTCTGAGGCCCTTGACACTGGGGACAAGGCCCAGGCTCACAGCTACTCTGAGGTAGTGGGTCAGGGGTCACAAAGGACTGCCCTCCAACCCCAGTTCCAGGGGTCTGGTCTTCCAACAGAGCCTCCTCTTCAACTCTCTGCTGGGCTCAGTGGCACTTTGTTGGCAGAGATCAGACTGGCTCCCGCCTGGACAGTCTGCGTTAGGGAAAGTGCTGTCCCTACTTCAGGTTCCAGTTCTTCCCGGGTCCCCCTGGGACTGTTGTGTTTGCAATAAAGGAGAGGTCTGGAAGCCATTTTCCTGAGGTCTGTGTGCTAGGGGATGCAGGGGCTGTCACTCAAAGCCAGGGCAGGCTATTAACCCTGGAGCCTCTGCCGTGCAACTGGTGCCCACTGAATGTTACCGGAATCTTGAGATCAGGGTTAGTCTGGTTATGTCCCTCACTGGCCACAGAGCTTTGGGCAGTGATAGTTCTTTCGAAGCCTCCATCTATCAAATGGGCAGATGGATAGTCAGGAAGGCAGGGTGTGGTAATGCACACTAGCAATCCAGGCAGGAGGCAGGAAGGTCGGAAGTTCAAAGTCACCTTCATACATAGTGAGCTTGAGGCCAGCCTAGATTCAAAACAAAACCATATCCAACGCAGTTGCTGTGGGATGAGGTGGGGCAAGGTACACATTAGGACATTGCGGTCAACAGGGGCCAGATCATATGAACCTGCTCTGCAGATGAGAGGGCTGTGCTACAGAGACACTGCTGAAGCCCCTCAGGCTTCATTGGCCGTTCTAGGCTGGATAGAGTTTACGGCTCTTTTGTATGTGTGTTTGCTTGTTGTTTATTTATTTGGGTTTTCTAGACAGGGTTTCTCTCTTGTAACTCTGGCTGTCCTGGAACTCACTCTGTAGACCAGGCTGGCCTTGAACTCTCAGAGATCTGCCTGCTTCTGCCTCCTGAGTGCTGGGATTTAAAGGTGTGTGCCACCACCTCCTGGCTTCTTTTGTTTTTTTTTTAAATGTATTTTTTAGTGTGAATGAATGTTGTGCTTGCATTCATGTCTGTGTACCATGTGCATGCTCAGTGCCTGCAGAGGCCAGAAGAGGGCACTGAGTCCCCTGGACTGGAGTTCTAGCTGGTTGTGAGCCACTCAGCATGGGTGCTGGAAGAGTAGCCACTGGAGTCATCTATCTATTCTCCTGCAACCCATGCTCTTAATAGAGCCATGTAAGTAGGTAAGGTGTGAGGCACGGCCCATACAGGTATGCGGAAGAGCTTCTCCCCAGGCCACTCTGCTTCCTGTGTCCCCCAAGCCTGGAACTGTCCTTGTCAATATGTACCACTCTGGCTCCTTTTTGCAGGGCCCACTTATCAGTGGTTGCCCTTTGGGGTGTTGAGTACCAGCATTCAGGCTTGAGGCAGTGTGCCTGGAGGTCATCTCTGAGTGTGGTAGAGGCCCCAGGGCCACGACTGTTTCCAGTTACTGATCATGCCTTAAATCTGAGGGACCTTGATCCAGATTAGGCCTTGCAGACCCCAGAGCAGACAGAAACTAAGCCAGTAATGCCATGGGTGACAGGAACGTGAGGGTCCTCCATCCCTCTGTCTTCTACCCATTGCTGCATCTTTCCATCCTGCACCCCATCCTCTTCATGGCTTCATTCCTTCATCTCATCCCTGTATCCCTCTCGCCTATTCATGCCTCCAGCCTCCCCTCCCCACATCCTCCATCTGCACTCACCATGTCTGCATCCCTGTATTCCTCTGTCCCCTCATTCTCCACCCCTGCTCCCAACCTCCCATGTTCCCGCACAAACCTGTCCGCTGTTGGTACCTCCCCCAGGAGGCTGACTCACTTCTCCAATCCCAGTTCCCCAAAGGAAGCAGGTGATGTACCCATACTGTGGTGAGATGTCACCTTCTCACTAGGACACCATAGCCTGGGGATCCCCCTGCCTGTAGCCTGTGCTCTCGCTGGTCCTGCACTGCTCCCTCAGTTGTGTCTAGCCTTGGTCCCCCCTTGAGGTCATCTGACGTAGGAGGTGGAACAGGCAGGTTGCGTCTCAACTGTCAGACATACCCTCTCCATATTTCACAGACATGATGTTCATGTTTTCTTCTGTCTCTGCATTCCACAGAAACCAGTAAAGCTGGCAGAACCATGGGAGGCTTTGGGGGAGAGGGGTGATTGTTGGAGTTTCCTCAGGGGTTGCTGTAGGCAGGGAGAAGCCTGCACTGATGAGTGGGCAGGTGATGAAAACTCCAGGGGCCTGCTAGCCAGACTGGCTTCCCACGGCTGCAATGGAGGATGAGGCTGCCATAGACATCACCTTGGCCCAGCTTTGTCCTAGAGTATTTCTTTCACTAGAAATCCTATAAAAGATTATGGGCTGCTGGGCATAATCCCAGCTTTTGGGAGGCAGAGGCAGATGGATCCCTTTACAGAGGTCAAGGCTAGCCTGGTCTACACTGAGTTACAGAACAGCCTCAGTTGCTACAGAGAAACCCTGTCTCAAAAAAACAAAACAAAACAAAAAACCTATGGGCAATGCTTCCCACAGCCACCAGGTAGCACTAGAAAACCTATAAAAGCCTATGAGCGATGCTTCCCACAGCCAGCAGGAGGCACTAGAGAGCCTGCAAAGCCTGCAGGAGATGGAAACAGCATGGGACTGCCACCTTGGCACCTTGTGGCCAATTCCGTTTAGGTGGCCTTCATCGTCCGATTAGCTTTAGCATTTAAAAGTTTGGAGATAAGAAAAGTCACATTTCATGGGGTGTTGGGGGCAGGGTCAGAGCTAACCCAGGAACATTGCCTGATCTTTGTCATGTTCCGGTCACTCAGTCTCTTGTCTGTTTTTAAGACAGGTCTCTGTAGCCCAGGCTGGGCTGGAACCTGCTGTGTAACTCAGCCTGACCTTGAACTTGTGATTTCCTCCAGCCTCCTAAGTATATACAGCTTCCCATGTATCTTGGCAGAGAAGGCTAGAGTTTGCCCTGTCCACTCTTGGCTGTGAACCGGCGTCTGTAACCATCTGTGGGTTGGTAAGGTTGGGCTCCAGAGGTGTTTGGAAGATGGTACAGGCTTGGTATCCACGGGATGATGCGTGTAGTCGGTGAGGTCAGCTGTCCACGCCAGAACAACATCCCTGACTCCCAGCATGTCAAGGACACTAAGAAGTAAGGCTGGAGAACTGGGAGAGCAAGGCCTCCTCCGTGGTAGCCAGGGAAGAGCCCATAGGGAGGATTCTAGTTTTCTTTTGTTTGAAAATCTTTCATTAAAAAAAAAAAGTTTTATTCTAAACTTTTAAAATAATTTTTTTTATTTAATTTTATTTGTTTATTTTACTTTTTCAAGACAGGGTTTCTCTGTTGTAACTCTGGCTGTCCTGGAACTCACTCTGTAGACCAGGCTGGCCTCGGACTCACAGAGGTCTGCCTGCTTGTGCGTGTGCACGAGGCAAGAAGCATCCATTGTCCCCAGAGCTGGAGGTGGAGGCCATTGTGAGCTGCCTGACATGGGCTGAGAACTGAACCCGGGTCTCCTGCAAGAGCAGTGTTGTGTTCTTAACGGCGGAGCCATCTCTCCCACCCCTTACATTTTCTTTGGCGTTAGGTGAGCAATGATGGGAGCAACCTATAGAAACCATCCTTGGTTAAAACTGTTCTCAGCAGTCATCTGATTTTTCCAGTGTCCATGTTCCTTGGGTATTGCTTCTGCTGCATTTAAGGAACGACTTTGATGGGTGGAGGTGTTTGATGGTACCAGAGAATGAGCACCTTTTTTTGTGTTTTGAGACAGAGTCTGCCTGTATTCCAGGCAACTCTAGGGCTCGCTGACCTCAGACACACTTTAACCCTGCTGTTACAGCCTCCTGGGTGATAGGGCTACTGATACATGGTCATACTCAGCACGAACTGTGTGTGTAAAGGGGAGCAGTACAGCCAGCTAATTCAAAGCTCTCCATGCCCAGAGCCTGTCACCCTTGATGTGGGTGTGACACAAACTGCTGGTTTTGAGATGGGGGATTGTCTAGGCCTAAAAGCAATCAAGAGAGGCAAAACAGAAAGCCAGGTGGGTGCCACAGGCCTGTGATCCCAGAACACCAGGAATTAGAGGCAGGAATATCAGAAGTTCAAGATCATCCTCTTCCTCCTCTACACAGTGAGTTTGAGGCCAGCCTGGGCTACATTAAAAATAAAAAGCAAACAGAGGGAAATGCGATCAGGGACAGAATACACCTCTGTGTAGAAGCACAGCAGCTGGAGGAGTGCAGAAGCTTCCAGAAGCTAGGAGATTGTCCTGAAGCTTGCAGAGGAGCCAGACCTGCTGACACCTTGACTCCGGTCAGTGACACTGACTTTGGACTTAGGGCCTCCAGAAACTAGCATGTTCTGAGTCACTGACTTTGTGGTTACTGGTAACAGCAGCTCTGAGACACTAACACAGATGCTACACGTTGAGGGTAGTCAGGAAGGAAAAATGAGTGAGGGACTTGCATGGAGCAAGTCTGGAGTCTCCTGTGTCCACATCTATAATAGGGAGAGGGGTGCCCCACACTGGCTGAGATAAGACCAGCTCCCCTCACATCAGCCTCAGCAAGTGCTATGAGAAATAATGCTCCTCCAGGACCATAGGTGGGACCACAGTGACAGAAAATGACAAGAGCTCATGTCACTGGGCTCCTGTCTGGCCCCGTGCTGGACGCTGTCTAGAAGGTCTAGATTGATGGCCCCTGAAGAAGAACCTGGGCGGTCACTGGCTATCTCTGGTCTTAAGTTTACTTCTGCTCTGCCTCCTGCATTTCTTATCCAGCCCAGACCAACCTCAGCTACACTGGGCTGGCTGGCCCTTGGGTGCAAGGACCAAGGTCCACCTGGGCAGTTGGCCTAGCATGAAGCTCCTCCCCTTCCACCTTTCCCCTACATTCCAATCCACTCAGACCAGTGAAGTCTAGATTGGGGACAGCAGAGCAAAGGCTACCATGGTGAGTAAGGTCAGTTTCCCCTTTGTATGAACTGGGACATGTCCTTCACCTTCAGGACTGTAAGAAAGGTCCCATGCAGGAAACTGAAGCTTGGCAATGCAGATGCCTTGCCAAGGATTATATCGTGATGTCCTAATTTACCCAGTAATCTAATTCAAAGGCCATGCTGGGGCAATATAATCCAAACCACATTCTGAGTGTTAGTAGTTCTGAGCTCCAGGCATGTGCAGCAGCAGGGAGCAAAGCCCTCAGCATGGAGTGGATAAGAGCCTAAGGAATGAAAACAATCAGGTGACAGGCGGCAGAGCAGGGTGAAGAGGCCAGCTTAGGTGGGGAGCAGTCTAATTCTAAGGCAGACAGGCAGTGGAAGTCTCACAAAGGTCAAACCCAGGTCAGAGGGACAGAGAATGCAGATATCCCTGGGAGGTTGGCCTGGTGAGCTCTGCACTGTGCCCACCTCACAGTGTCTGACAAGCTGGTTCAATTGCTGGTAAGGCCCTTCCTTCCAGCCGGGATGGAGGACAAGGCTTGAACAGATGGGAGAACGGGGTGGTGGGGGTGGGGGGATGGGGGGGAGCCCTAGGGCTAATCAGCCAGGACCCAAAGGTAAGGAAATGATTCATCTGTTACCCTGGTAACAAATTCCTGAAATAAGTGGTATATTAGTGTCCTAGCCAATTCCTAGAACATTGGATGGCAAAACCCAGATTAATTAATTAATTCTCAAACAACTGTAGGTGTGTGTGGGGCCAACTCCCGGTCTCCAAGGGTAGCTGCAGAAGGATCCTCGGTATTTATTAGCTTGCAGACATAGCCCTTGACCTCTTCCTCTTCAGGTAAAGTTGAGTGTCTCTGTCCCCATACCCTCCCACCTTTTTAAAGTAGAATATCAGGACCATTGAGCTGGCTTAGAGGTAAAGGTGCTTGCTATTAGTCCCAGGGCCCTCATGATGAAAGGACAGAACAAGCCTCCACAAGATGTCCTTTGACCTCCACACATGCACCTAAACACACACACACACAATACATAAAAACATGTAATAAAATTTAAAACAGGGCACCATATGTATCCTGGCCTACCTGAACTCAGCCTCTCAGATGTTGGGATTTCACCATTCCACCTTTTATTCTTGTAAGGATACCAATCACTGGATTTGGAGCCCACTCCTAATCCAGAACAGGCTTGACACAGTGGGAACCACTGCAAAGGACTGAGGGTAAGTGAACTCCAGAGTCCTTGACTTGTTGAGGCTGAGGCAGCTTGAGCACCTGAAGCCCTTCCAACAGGATGAGGGGCTAGGGCCAGGCTGCTAATCCCTCAGCGAGCCCTTCGGCCAAGCAGCCTGATCTGCTGTCTGGGCAATGTTAGCTCCCTTCTCCTGAGATGAAGTCCCATTATACTCTTGCCTGAATTTCCCACATACTCGACTCCAACTTGTTTCTATAGTTTACATGGTGAAAGGCCCCCAAACTCCAGTGACAACTTGGTCCTAACTTGATTCCATATGCGAAGATCCTATTCCTAAAGAAGGTGACGTTCTGAGGTTCTAGGTGGACACAAAGGACACCACGATCTGGTACAGGTGGCACACCCCACAGCATGTGTGATGCTGCTCCCTGCCATCCCTGTAGCAGCCAGGCCAGGCCCTTGGGCAAGAGCTTTTATCTACTGAGCCGTCCCTTCTGGCCAGTCCCAATGTTAAGACCATCCTGGGTTGCCTATAGCTTCAGGAATTAATTCCCATGTAGCCTTCCAATGTCTGGACAGCATGGTTTGGAAAGTGTTCCTTGTACAGATGTCTATCTGTACTGTGGCCAGTTTCTGGATGCTGTAAATGAAGCTGCTCTAAGCGATGCACAGCTTTCTGTGGTGTGTTTATTTATTTAGTGTGTATTTTTCCTGCATTTATGTCTGTGTACTATGTGCTTAACCAGGAGAGGGCATTGGATCCCCTGGAATTAGTTACAGATGGTTGTGAGCAGCCATTTGGATGCTGACAAGTGACTCTAGGTCCTATGGGAGAGCAGCCAGTGCTGTAACCACTGAGCCATCTCTCCAGCCCTACGTTTTTGAATTTTAACAGTCTTGCTACAGACTGGCCTTAAATTCACACCCTCCGGCTTCAGATCCTCCCCAGTGCTGGGATTACAGGACTAAACTACCACATCTACATGGTCTCACTATGCAGCCCTGGCTGGCAGGAAACTCACTCTGTAGACCAGGCTGGCCTCAAACTCAAGAGATCCACCCGCCTCTGCCTCCTGGGATTAAAGGTGTGTCCACTATGCCAGCACAAGCTGCACAGGCATGTTTCCACCCAGGGGGAAGCAAGCACGTACCTGGGGATAGAATCGCTCATTCACTAGGGAAATGCCTAACATCTCTAGAACAAAGGGGTTCCCGAATGGCTAACATTTGACCTTTCTTGCTGTTGGAGGCATCTATGTCAATTGTTCCAGATTCTCAACAAACCTGATGTGTCCATGCTGATATCTCTGGCTTCCCTCAACAACTCAGGACACTTGTTTGTGTTTTTCCCCTTTTCCTTTATGAAGCATCGTTTTGTAAAAATTATATTTGTGAGTGTGAATGCGTGCACCATAGTATGCATGTGAATGTCACAGGAGAACCTAAGGGGATCAGTTCTTTCCTTCCACTAGGTGGGGCTCAGGTCATCAGGCTTGGCAGCAAATGCCTTCCTAATGAGCCATCTATCAGACTGTTAAGTGTCCCCCCAACGCCTACCCAGACAGGGTTTCTCTGTGTGGCCCTGGCTGCCCTGGAACTCACTCTGTAGACCAGGCTGCAAGAGATGTGCCTGCCTCAGCCTCCTGAGTGCTGGGATTAAAGGTGTGACCCACCACTGCTCAGCTAAGCATCATCTTTTAAATTTAAAGAAAGATTTTTTTATTTATGCATCATCAGTTGTACATGTATGTCACACACGAGCCAGGCCCACATGTGGTGGAGCTACCTGACATGGGTA
Organism: Cricetomys ansorgei; assembly: GCA_026225945.1. Lineage (NCBI taxonomy): Eukaryota > Metazoa > Chordata > Mammalia > Rodentia > Nesomyidae > Cricetomys > Cricetomys ansorgei. Next base: position 1,870,772 of record JAMJFZ010002981.1, read on the forward strand.
ATGGAAACTGAACTGGGTCTTCTAGAACAGTAAGTGCTCTTAACCCCTGAGCCCCCTCTCTAGCCCATAAAGGCCATTTACATAAAAATGATTAGATTTTTATTCACTTATTTTGGGGGGTTTCCGTGTGGGGGGTGGGTGTAGAGCCTGAGGACAACTTGTGGGAGTTGGTTCCCTCAACTGTGGGGTGCTGGGGACCAAACACAGATCATCAGGCTTGGCACCTGGCAAGTCTACCTGCCCAGCTGGCCATCTGAGCCATCTCTCCTGTCCCTAAGTGTCATTTTTAAATTGGATCCTCATCTTGAGTTACAGGGTCTAAAACACTGGCTCCTCCCATCCCGTGGCTTCTCCCCCTCATGAAAGGTTTTGGGTGACAAGAACCAGAGTTTAGGGTTTTAGGTCTGTGAATTACCCAGGTGTGTAGGTCACTCAGAAAAAATGGAGGGAAGCAGGGCAGACAGACTCAAGAGCTTTGGCAAGAATCAAGGTGAGAAGGGACGAGGCAGCAGGGTGGCTGCTGTGAGTAGTGGGCCCAGACGTACCTGAGCACAGACAGGACTCTGATGAATCAGACAAGAATCAGAACAGGACGAAGTAGGCTACTGTTGACAACCCAAAGGATTCTGGCTTAAGCCTTAGAAGAATGGAGCCACCACTCCTGGGGTGACAAAGATGGAGAAACAGGTCTGAGAGGAAGCCAAGAGTTGACCTTTGACATGTGACACTTGGATGCCTGTCAGCTGTCCCAGTGGAGAGGGTGGGCTTGTGGTTGCTCAGGCACTAGAGTCTGATAACAGCTGTGAGATGGGATGAGGAGGAGTGACAGGGAAAGGGCTGAGCAGCCTGGTCGCCAGCAGCCTGACCCTGGAGACCACGTGAAGAATAAGTTCCCAGCACGGAGGGGAGGCCCCTGCCACAGATGAACAACTCAAATCTAAACAGCCACTAAAAACAAAGTGCATCCCTGAAGCTAGGGTGGCTATGCAGGTAACGGACAAGGAAAACGTAAACATTCCAGAGAAGAAAGATTCTGGCTCCAGTGTCACATTTGAAGCAACTTTATTAGAAGGCTGCTTGCTTTTGACAAACTCCAGTCACAGCAGCAGACTATGCAGAACGGTAATTGTTGCATTGATCTTTGCATCCTATTTGGATTTTCCTCATCAGGCCGTTCTGGGGCAATGGAGGCACAATTGCCAAGTGGCCAGCTGACCACTTATTGAGCAAGGGCAGCCACGGCGAGGGAGCCCAGGTCACAGTTGGGAAAAGGCAGGCCACCCTGTCCTTCAGTCCTCACCCTCATACCAAATTCCCAGCGCATTCCAAAAGGGCAAATAAAGAAATCCTCCTGGCCCGGGGGAGGATGTGAAACTGCCGCCTTTCCCCATGACCCTACCTGGCCTGCCAGGGGATGCTCTCAACAGCAAGGGTCCTCCCTTGTCTCTTTCCTTCTGTTTCCAGTTGGGAGAGAACTTCTTTGGCAGCAGGTAAGGTCACTCTGTGGCCACCCTTCCAACTCGTCTCCCCACCCCACCCCCACCAGGTGGTGACGGGAAGGTACAGTCAACCATAAACATAAATATGAATAAAAAATGAACTTGAAAATGACAGGCTATTAATTAAACAAATCTATAAAAATAGTTAGGACATAACTCTGTTCAAATAAATACAAAATAAATAGGCTCCAAGCAGTATGATACGCCGTGTGGAATGTGAGACTGGTCCCACTCGGCCCCACAGGGCCTCAGAACAGACTTTAGAGCAGTCACGCCACCTGCCCTGTGCTCTCTGTAAGTGCAGCACCAAGCAGTGTCCAGCTTGTCCTGAACCAAATCCTTGACCCAGTAAGACATAATTAAGGCCTTCAGCATCTTTCCTTCTCATCAGGGCAGCATACATGGGGCAGACACCCTGCCCCACCCTCAAACTGGAACAGTAAGTGGTCATGAGCTGGTGCCAGTCCTGACAGGGTCTAGGGACAGCTCAGAGGACATCAGGCCCATGCAGGCAGCACAAATCCTCTGGGCTCCAGGCCCTAGCACTAGCTTTTGGCAAAGCCATGCACCGCGGTGCCAGGTAGCTAGTGCCTGAGTACCCAGGCACATCCAGGGGCTTTGCTGGCGAGCTCAGAAGAGGCGAGGATGTACGTGGTACTCCTTCAGCCTCCATACCACAGCTCCACAAGTGCTACAGCTTGGGAAACAGGTTTGGAGGAGCAGCACTGAGGGGAGAGGGACAGACCCACTTCCTACCACAGCACATCAGTGGGAAAGATGTGAGGGGGCACAGCAATGCTCTTTGGACCAGTGGGAGGGCATGGCTGAGGTCTGGCTTCGTGGATGAGATGGAAGAACTAAGCTGGCCTCCAAGCTCGCTATCTGGCAGGCACTGCAGAAAATGTCCTGTCTAGGTACAGGAGCCCACAGTCTACTGACCCCTGGACCCAAAGGAATGTCCACAGGTCTTCCTTGGAAGAGACACAAGGGTCCGCCAAGTCAGCAGGACCAGCCCAGAGCCTGCCAGCTCCCTGCCCCTCCCCTGTGGCATCCCGGGTTTCACAGCTTGGGTAAGTCAGCTTAGTGTTGGCACATTCACAGAATGAGATGGCTGCACACCCTGGGCTGCAGGCCAGGATCACCAAGTCCGCCACCCTCCCGTCACCGAGACTGCACACCCAGGGTGATCTTCAGGTTCTCATATACCACGTAGCTGATGCTCACGGCTGGAATCACTTTCATGAAGTTGGGGGCCAGCCCCCGGTACAGCCCAAAGGCCCCCTCAGTCCGCAGGATCTGTTTGAAGAGGCTGCTCATGGTTACCTCAGGCGCACCCTCAATGGAGGCTGTGAAAGAGAGGCCATCATTGGTTAGAAGCCACCTGTCAGCCATCCCAACTACTAGGGACACAGTTAATATAGGACCAGCCTTACCTTGTGCCTGCATCCGAGTCCTGACCAGGGCCAGTGGATAGCTGGCTAACTGCCCACAGGTACTGGAGATAGTGCCACAGGCCAGGAGAACGAACACACCAGGGTCTGCACTGTTCACTGCATAGCGCTGTAGCCAGGTATTTTTCAGTGTCTATAGGCAAACAGGATACAGAAGTGAGCCTTGCAAAGAGTCAGTATAGGAGAGACTGTGTGGGGGTGGGGTGGGGAGTAGGGTGCTGTTATAGGATCCACAGGAAAGCTAATTCCTATCACATGGGATCTGAGAATGTAACCCGATTTGCTTGGCCTGGGCCTTGCTGAACTCCTGACTTGCCTGTCTTTTGCATCTGCTGTCACTAGGGGTTCTTGGCTAGGACAGGGAGCAAGATAAGGGTAGAGAGAGCACTATGTTCCCACACAGAGCACCTGGCCACTGTGTTCTGGAATCTGCCTGCTAAGCCTCTGGACAGAACCTGGGTTCAGAGTTTGTACCCTCTGTGCTGGAGGTACAGGGTGACAGGAGACCTTACAGTAAACAGTGGACTGTTCTCTCTCATCTAACCATCTCTACTAGGGAGGCCGTGGGTACCAGGAAGGTGTTGAATTTCCCTCTCTGCTCCCAGGGCCTGTGTCTAATAGGGCCTCACCTCATAGACAGCTAGGTCGATGCCAGCGTAGGGGATGATCCCCAGCATGTTGGGGATGTAGCCTTTGTAGAACGCAGCTACACCCTCTTTAGCTAAGATCCTCCTGGCACAGTCTAGCATGCCCGAGTACTGGCCCGTCTTCCGCAGGGCCATTCGGGTCTTCAGGACCTGCAATCAGAGTGACAAGAAGCATGAGCATAGACCATTCCTCTGTGTCCCATGTGCACTGCTCTAGGGACCTAGGTGGTCCTTACCTCCATCGGGTAGATACTACTCTGGGCAATGGCCCCAGCCAAGGAGCCTGCCACAAGTCTTTCGTGGATCCTCAGTGTCTCCTGATCACTACTGACAAGGCGCTTCATCTGAAACATGAAGAAACAAAGGGATGCAGAGGGATCCCAGCACATCTCCTGGCCTTGCCCTTCATCTCACAGCCAGTCAGCTCTGACCCCGAATCTCGTGACCCCGAAGCTACTTTATGTTGTCCCCAGAATGGAAGGAAGTAGCAGGAGAGCTGGAGTCATGCCATTCTTTGTGAACAGGACTGGCTCTAGTTATGGGGCCCTCAGTACAGCAGATACTGCATAAGTGGCTGCTAGCTGGCAACCCTTTCCCAGGTCCTCACCTGTTCATACGCCATGAACTTGATGGCCGACTCGGGAGCGATTTTGAGGACATTGATGCCATTGCCCCGCCAGAGTGACTTGGCCCCCCCTTCTCGAATCATCTGAGTGAATCCACCTATGATGCACATATTATTGCTGCGGGAGGCATGGACCTGAGAGGGGACAAGAGGTCAGAGGAACTCAGCAGGACTGAGGGCTGCCACTGTCTACCTTGGGAGGAGCCCTTTCAGAACACCAGAAAGGCTCTTCCCTCTGAGTAATTTGAAGAATAACTAACTTAGTATCCTGATGATTCAGCAGCAAGGCTGGCCATTTTTATTATTATTATTATTATCATTTATTTTTATTATTATTTTTTATAGGCTCTTATACTATGTAGTTTAGGCTGGTCTTGGATTTTCAATCTTCCAAGTACTAGGATTAGAGGTATCCCTCACCAACCCAGATAGGACAGCTCTTAAGCTCTATATATACAACCCTGAAATTCTGTTAAAAACAAAAGTGAGAGGGAACTGTTCAAACTTCTGTTTTCTCTGAAACTCTGGGAGGAGAAATGGCTGCTTACAGCCACAAAGCCAGGAGGAGTGGCCAGTTCAAGCTAGCTGAAGTCTAAAGCTCTTCAAAGTCTTTTGCCTCCATCTCTGGAAGATTGGGGGAGATCCTACTTACTTATGCTAAGGTGGTGCCCACAAAGCATTAACCCCAACTCCATTAGCAGGGGTGGGAAGTCTGGGCTTTTAAAGCAGGGCCCCAGCTGAGGGAGGGAGGGGAAGCAGAACCACCAATAAATCATGGGTAAAAATCTGCTTGATTCCTGCTCACCTGCACAAGCACCCTGTATGTTCAGGGAGTTACTGGGAGATGTGCTGCTTCTGGGTAGGCCTACTGGCACAAAAAGTACCAGACAGACATCAAAGTCCAAAAATGTCTACATGTGGGTCATTTCACAATGGTTTCCCTGACATCACACAAGCTTATCTCTGCCTGTGGACATGGAGTTGCATGCCCAGCCAAGGTAAAGGCACTGCTCTCTGATGGCCTCTGGGTCATGCAAGGATCTGCTCGCTCTGTGCTCCATGGAATACCCTACCCACCCTGAGATGTACTTAAAGAATTCAGGTCCTGCCATGCTCCAAGTAATACCAAGGCTCCATCGGTCCACATTAAGCCCATGTAAGGTGATGCGCAGCTTCGTTTCTCAGATAAAATTAGACCAGCTAAATGCAAAGGTCACCTAGGCCTGGATCTACTGGTGCCGGCAAAACATCAACTCCAACTCCATTAGCTGGGGTGGGAAGTTTGGGCTTTTAAAGCAGGGCTCCATCTGAGGGAGGGGAAGCTGGGACACCAATCCACCATGGGTAAAAATTTGCCCGTCTTCTCTCTCACCTGCATGAGCACCTTCAGTCTGTCCAGTGGGGCAGTGCAGGTTCTGGAAACTGCCCCTGCCCCACCTCCTGCTACCAGGTGCCTCCACCACATCCCCCGTCTGCCTCTCCTCCACTGTGAACTCATCTGGGACTGTCAGATTCTCACCAACATCGAAGATCTATGGGGAAGACAGCAGACACATCACCAACTTTTCTCAGGACATTTGTGGCCAGCCTGCCAGCCACCTGGCAATGGTCCTTGCCTTCCACCCTTTCAAGTAGCCACACGAATGATGAGGATGGCAGGCTTCACTGGAACTCTTTCCCTTCGTCTGACAGTAGCTGCAGCTCCTCACCTTGTGTGTGATCTAGTGAGGTGCAGGTAACGCCTGCAGGGGAGAGTGTTACAAAGCTGTTGAGTTGCCCTTTTAAAGACAGCTACTGCAGCTTCCAGCAAGAGCTGAAGGGTTGGACCACAAGGATCAGGGAAGATGGGTATAAACCTTGCAACCTGATTCGGAACCAGATTGCCCACAGAACAGAATGTTATGCAAGGCCTCAGTAAGCAGAGTGCTGTGCTGTCTGCGTAATACCTTCTCTCTGGAACTGGTCCCAGACAGATCTGCTGAACTCTGGGCTGCAGACCAGAGACAAGCCAGCTGTTCTGAACCCTGGAATAGGCCACTTACTTTCACCCAAGAAGCCCTCACTTGGCACTGTGGGTGCAGGGTGGATAAGGCAGGGGCAGCCCAGCCAGGGACAGCAGAAGTCTTGGGCAGGGGCTTAAGTTAGACTGACTTTCTAACTATGGAGCCATATCTGTATTCCTGAATGTGGACCCAGGCTCACAAAGTGAAAAAGTATGCAGGCCCCTATAGGGTATGCTTATTAAAAATGAAACCCCAAACCAGTCTCTAACTCTGTAGGCCAGGCTGGCCTCTAACTCATGATGCTCCCCCGTCTCAGCTAGGACATGCTATTTTTGCCATAGAGAGAGGCAATACTAAAAAGGAAACCCAGGGAAGGTGGAGGAATCTGTAGCAAGGTTTCTTCCCCATGCCATGGACAATGGACTGTATGCTTCTGGGAGAAGACTTGGAATGGACTGTGAAAGGCAGTAGCATATGGGGATAGGAAGGTACTCATAGCAAAAGGCCAAGGATACAGCCATGCTGTTGGGGCTGGTCAGTGTGTGGGAAGAGGAGCATGTGCTGGCAAAGGAGGGACAATGTCTCCTTGTATCAGCTGGGACCCCCACCCGGATAGGGAAGGAATGACTGATGCAGACAAAGGCTGCCTGAGTGGACAGCAGGCGTGTGGGCTCACCGTTGAGTGCTTCCAGTACAGGATGATCTCAGGGATGTTCTCCACAGGGTGCAGGAGGTGGTAGTCCCTCCACTCATTCCAGTCGATGGTCATAGTGCCGTTCTTATCCATGCTGCAAGGCAGAAGCATGGTTACTCACCTGTGTCACATCCACCTGCCAGCTGTGTGCCCCACCTCCTGGATGGGATGAACGTAGGTGCCATGTCCACCAAGGAAACCAAAGGCACCTATGTGTACCCGTTAGAAAGGATAAGGTGGTGCCATCCCCCATTTTCCACAAAATGGAGATATGCTGGCCCACAAGAACCCCATTCTCATCAGGGAGGGAGGTGGTCACAGAGTGACATGAGTACTTACTAGGTGACAGGGCCCCAGAAGTGGCCCGTCCGTATTCTGACAGACAGACAAAGGAGGATGCAGAGGAGAGAGGAGAAACAACACAAATAAATGCTGTGAGCAGGTTAGTAAAGCAAGCACACACCCAAGGACACTAGGGGACAGCACAGCAGGAGACAAAACTCTCAGTGAAGGGCAGACGCAGGCTCCGGGGCTGCTGTCCCTGTGACCTGCCCACTCTCACGCCAGCCAGTTACAAACTGTTCTATTCGCAGGGCTTCCTGGCAGCCCTCTGCTCACAAGTGAGCCATCTTTCTGGCCAGCATATGTGGCTACAGAGTGAAGAAGCCACTAGCAGCAACCCAAGTCAAGGACCACACATGGTGCAAGCCCTTCCCATCAGGCAGAGAAAGTGTTCCAAGGACACTTCACCAATGTGAAATACCCACAACTGATCTTGTCATTTTTAAGGGTTGCTGGAAAATGGGCTACTTCTAGATTTGTGACTCTTCAAGTGGGAGTAGGGCTGCCATCCTCAGCAGACACTTGATTTGGAAAGGGGCTTCTTATCCATCCTTCCAAACCGAAGGGCCAGTTTCAGGGAAGCAGTCAACAGCGAACAGCACATGAATTAGTCCAAAAGCCATTAAAACATACATTAGAACAAAATCGCCACACTTACCTCTTAAGAATCTTCTCTGCCTGCTGTTCAGAGATCTTGACACCCAAGTCCCGCAGGGATTGCATGATCTCCTGGGCATCGATTCGTCCTGTGACAACAAGGGCTATGAGCATGGTCTGGCATTCAGTAAGCTGGAGGCCTGCCCAGCAGAGAAGCTACAAGCCAAACTCACCATCGTTCTTTTTGTCCAAACTCTTGAATACCAGCCTCAGTTTCTTCTCATGATCTTGGAGATAATGTACAAACTCTTCAAAGTCCAGTTGCCCATCAAGGTCCTTATCACCTGCTTGCACAATTTTCTAGAAAACCAAAGAAGGACTTGAGGTTCTGTTCATTAGCTTCTTGTCACAGTGGGGAAAAAAAACTGCTCTCCACAATGACCCTATCGCTGAGGATATACTAGCCCATGGGACCCCATCATGTCAATTTGCCCCCACACCAAAGCAACTGCTCCCAAAGGCTATCCAGGGGACAGCAAGAGCCCACACCCTGCTTGAACGAAGAGAGGTGCTCCCATGAGGAATCCTTTAGGGAGGCCAGCAGGGCAGCCTGGTGCTTGCTCTTTCCAAGCATCTCCAAGACCAGCTTGTTTCACAGCCAAGGTCAGCTGCTTGGCTCCCCTGCAGAGCTGTCCCTGGAACCAGACTTCAGCCTCACACTTCTTGCTGAGAGGTGGGGATAGCCTTGGGATCTAGATTCCCCTGGGAACTCTGCTACTTGCTCCAATCCCTTGGTGGCACTAGCCCAATAACACTGTGGTGGCCAGGGTGAAGGTACAGACAATGCCTACTTGGCAGAAACGTTGCCAGGGAACACTCTGGAGGCTGCAGAGACAGGAAAAACCAAGGGCAACTATTCTTGGGCTCATGTTCGATGGCACTGCCCATCCAGTCTCTGGTCTCAGGGATAATAGATATAACCAGCCCCAGATTCCCAACCAGGTACTGAAGGCCAGGGCAGCTTTACTAGTTTAGTGATCCATGGCTTTAAGAGACCCTGATCCTTGATGGCACTTGTCTTAGGTGAGCTTTGATTGGCAGCTGTAACACCAGTTGGAGGCAAAGTAGCTGGAGCTTCTCCACTCAGCATGGGCCATGGGATATGCAAAAGGCTTTACTGAGCAGCTAGATTATCTCTAAGAGGTATGGCCTATCCTTCCCGATGTTACAAGCAAGAAACAGCAGTTAGCGAGGTGGTATTCTGAGCCACTTACAGATCCTACTGCCACCCTAAAGGTTAATCTCAAGAATTACAGAACTAGCAGGGAGTAGAGTTCTAACTGAATAGCACTTTAAGTTTTTTGTTTTTGTTTTTCAAGACAGGGTTTCTCTGTGTTTAGCCCTGGCAGTCCTAGAACTCACTCTGTAGGCCAGGCTGGTCTTGAACTCAGAGATCTGTCTGCCTCTGCCCCTGGAGTGCTGGTGGGATTAAAGGCATGCACCACCACCACCTGGCTTTTTAGCACTCCAGAGGCAGAAGCAGGTAGACCTCTGTGAATTTAAGGCCAGCCTGATCTTCATAGTGAGTTTCAGGCCAGCCAGGGCTACAGAGTGAGACCCTGTCAGAGAAGATAGAGAGACAGACAGACAGATAAATTGAAAGAACGATGATTTTTTAAAGCTTTTAAATTATATCTATTTATTTATTTATTTTATTGGGGGAGGCACTTTGAATCCAAAACAGAGACTCTCTAAGGAAAATGTTCCTTTTTTCTCTTATGGACAAATCCATTCTCTAGTCAAAATCAACACATTACATCAAAGTGTTTTGAGCCTGCTAGAGTTTAGAAACTGAAGGATGGCCAACATGGTTTCCTCTCCCTTAGCACCCTAGCCACTGTTTTCAAGAGGGACAGCAGACGTAGATCCCTAGGACCCAACAGTGTGAGGGATGAGTTGGCACACAGGACAGACGGAACACGTCTTAACTGCTATCTGGGCTTTGTTAATTTCTTGCCAACATCTGTCCTCTTAGCAAAGGACCACCACCCCAGATTTCAAGTAGGAAGGAAAAAGTCTAGATGCCATTTAGGGAGGTGGCATACAGAATGCTCTAGGTTCCCAGGTTGCCTGCCACAAAAGTAATCTGTCCTGGGGTGATGCTCTGTGACACAGACCACCCACGACTGTGCTGATTTACCACATTTAAAAATTTCTCAGCTAGGGTGGGGGTGGGGGTGGTGGTGGCGGCGGCGGTGGCGGCGGCGGCGGCGGCGGCGGTGCACACCTTTAATCCCAGCACTTGGGAGTCAGGGGCAGACAGATCTCTGTGAGTTCAAGGGCAGCCTGGTCTATAGTGAGTTCCAGGACAGCCAGAGTTACAATAGAGATCTCTTTTCTCGAAGAATTAAAACAGAAAAAATTCTCAAAGAGCTTGTTCTGTATCTATGGGCATGATGGTACGTACATATGTATAATTCCAGCACTAGAGAGGCTGAGGCAGGAGGACACTGCTGAGACTTTGAGACCATTTTGGACTACATGCCTAGAGTCTGTCTGGAGAGAGAAATGCCAAATGTGGTGGTACATGGCTTTAATTCCGGCACTAGGGAGCCAGAGGCAGGCAGATCTCTGTGAGTACCAGGCCAGCCAGGGCCACATAGAGACCTTGTCTAAAAAAGGAGACAGGGATGAACAGACAGACTTGCTTCTCTCTTTAACCACCATTCATACCTACTTTGTGTCTCCATTCTGCGACCCACAAATCAACAACCAGCACTGGGGGACAGCATGGAATTTAGTAAATCAAAGTAAACCCCAAAGCCATGATTCAGTTTCCCATCATTCAAGGGCCAGAATCACTGCTGCCATCCTGCTCATTGGGGCACCTCAGCATCTAAAACTCCAGGAGAGAATGCTGCCCTGTGAACCCTAGCCTCTCTCCTCCAGTGTTTCCAGCCTCTGACCTGGAGTCACAGGAACTGCTCATAGCAGTGAGACGGCCCCAGGCCTCTTTGACACCCTGTACTTTTGAGGAGGCACCACCCTAGCCAAAGAAAAGGATTCCTATCCAGAGATTCCATCTCCTACAAGTGCCTTCCCTCCCAGTCCAGCCTTTCTTGGAAATTACATGAAAACCAGTCATTCCCAGTCGTAACATAGCCCTGGCTACAGCCACAGAGGGCTGGGGAAACACCTACATTTCAGACATTCTTTCCCCTGCGCAGGGAAGTCACGTGTAGGTACCATTCATCTCTTCATTCAAAACCAGTCCCTGCCTGCTGCCCCTCACCGCACCAGCTCAGCATACAGACCTGCTTCCATTGGCGGTAGGTGGAGAACTCTTGCGAGGGGATAAAGACACTGAGTTTGAAGATGGACTTCAGCTCGGCAGGAAGCCCCTTGGACTCAAAGTACTGGAACTCAGTCTGGGCCTCCCCCATGATCGGCACATATAGGCACAGGCAGAGCATGCTGGTGAGACCGGTGCTCAGCCACCACTGGGTGCAGGTGCTGGTAGAAGTCAAGGGTGGGAAATGCCGGCGTTCCCAGGAAACCGGCAGGAATTATGCTCGCCCTCTGCTGTTTCAGGCGGCTTAAGTCCTGCCCTTTTACTTAATTGAAAAAAATCCGCCCACTGGAAGTACAGCCAGCAGCCAATGAGCACAGGCCCCAGCAGCCGGCTGTATCAGGTTGCTCAAGAGGAGAGGAGCAAAGATCAGGACTGACGTCACTGCTCAAAGCAGTTAACTCTTGGAGTCCAGCAGCAGGCACTGCCTAGGGACTGCAGTCCCATGCCCAAACAAACCTTCACCCCCTGGCTGTCAACCCCTCCAAATAAACAAACAGCCAAAAGTCTGTTTTCATACAAGGTCCCCAAATGCGTCACACTATACACCACTTTCTCCTCTTAGTAAATCATTCCCAACTGAAAATTCAGGGAAATAAGAGCACATGGAAAATTGACCCAAACTACTGTGGGAGAGGAATCTGAGAGCCACGTCCCCAACTGTCCTGGACCCCTCAGTCTATACGCACGCAGTGCCTGGGAACTGCTTCCATCAATTCTTGGGGTTAGCCAAGGGTGAGACTCAGTCCTCAAAGCCCACTCAGAAAACCTGAAACCCTGGTCTGATCATATCTTTGAGAATTCTGCAGTGCCATCCTAAAGCTTTTAAAATTCATTTGAGATTAAATGAGCCAGGTAGTGGTTCACAACTACAATTCCGTCATTCTGGGGGCTGAAGGAGGATCTACAGTTTGAGGCCCTCACCTAAGCTTCATATTAAGAAGACCTTGTTTCAAAAAATGGGATAGGATAGCTCAGGAGTAGAATGCCTGTACGCCACGCAGAAGGCTCTGGGTTTATCTGGGCCGATTTAGAAGTGCCTGGGAAGCCAGGCAGTGGTGGTACACACCTTGAATCCCAACACTCCGGCTGCAGAGCCAGGTGGATCTCTGTGAGTTCGAGGCCATCGTGGTCTACAGAGTGAGTTCTAGGATAGCCAGAGTTAGAACAGAGAAAACCTGTCTGGGGGCGAGGGGGAATGTCCATGAGAAATTAATAAAGCACACCTCTGGGTGTATGGGTGTATCCATGAGTGTAACTCCAGAGAAGATTAGCTAACAGGGAAGGCCTACCCTGAGAGCAGGATGGGGCTCTGGATGGAATAAAGGGGAAAGCAGAAAAGAGCTGTTGTGCTGTTGTAGGTTTGCTCTCCTATCTCTGCTTCCTGGCCTTCTTCATGATGATCTGAAAACACGAGCCAAAACAAATCCCTCCTCTCCTAAACTGTTCTCACAGTAACAAAATCTGACTAGCTGCTGGGCATGGTGATTCAAGCCTGTAATTCTAGCACTCAGAAGGCTGGGACAGGAGGACTGTTGAGAGTTCAAAGCCAGCCTGGGCTACAGCGTAATTATTATCTCAAAAACTAACAAAATGACTAGCACAAGGCTTACTCACTAGCAAGAAGAAAGGGGGAGGATGAAATTATACTGGCCCCCTCCCCTATGCACACTGCAAATACCTGTTACATGGTTGTGGGCATTCCCATTATCAGTGATCACTGGCAGCCCAGCTAGATCCACACTTTCAGGAGAGAACACCTCTCTTCTGAGCAGGCCCTTGGAAAGATTTGGTTTTTGTCTTTTTGTTTTTTATTTTAAGTTTTACTATTTTTAACAGTGTGTGTGTGGAGACAGAGAGAGAGAGAGAGTGTGTGTGTGTGTGTGTGCGCGTGTGCGCACAAGTGTGCACAATGCACAAGCCATGTGCATCCAGCTGTCCTCAGAGGCACCGGACTTCCTGGAGCTAGATTTACAGGTGTTTGTGAGAAGCCTGGTGTGGGTGCTAGAAACTCAGGTCCTCTGCAAAAGCAGCACATGCTCTTAACTGCTGAGCTGTCTCCCCAGCCCCCTCAGTTCTACAGAGATTCTTTGCATGCCAGCCTGTGTTCTCTTTCCATTCCTTCCCTCCCTGCAGATGAGAGCTGCTGAGGGTGAGATCACGTCACCATGACAGGACAGAATCAGTTCCACCCCCATTCCTTCTACAGTGTATCCCTTCCTAATATGGATTAAGCCTCCTCGCCCCTGAGATGGATTAAAATGGATAGTTACCATTTGGGGATCAGCAAAAGTGAAAGGATTTTCAACTCCAAGTGTTTTCTTAAGAATCTGTGATGAGCCCTGGAGTGATGGTACATGCCTTTAATCCCAGCACTCAGGAAGCAGAGGCAGGTGGATCCTGAGTTCTGAGTTCAAAACCACCCTAGTCTATGAAGTGAGGACTCTGTGAAGATACCATGCCCTTAATCCCAGCACTCAGGAGATAGGCAGGTTGGTCTCTGTAAGTTCAAAGCCACCCTGGTCTACACAGACTAAGACTGTAAAGAGGATTCTAAAAATAAGACACTGCTGTATCACTGTGTATAACACTGAAACACAATCTAAGAAAGAAGTGGGCATTTTGGGTTTCCTGAGACTTGTGTTTGGATCTGTCGAAGACAATTTCCAGACAGATTCCTGCTCAGATTCAGCCATCTCTGAAATTGCCCAATCCAGAATGTTCTGCTTTGGAGACATTTTAACACACATCTTAAGTCTATTGGTGGGGTCCTACAGACAGAAGGCTATATAGCTTCAGACCCTGCATGCCTCCTGACCTTCACCTCTTGCCTGACTCACAGAAGGGGCTTTGCCTGAAGTTTCTGAGTGAAGGCTGGTGAAGATGGCTCAGCAGGTAAAGCTGCTGACCAACAAGCCTGATCACTTAAGTTTGATTTCCTGGGACACAGGCCTGAAAGAGAGAGCAGGTGCCTGCCAGCTGTCCTCCAACCTTCACACATGTAAACACACACAAGAACGTAATAAAAAAAAAAATTAATGGGCTAGAAAGATGGCTCACTTGCTATTCTTCCAGAGGGTCTCAGTTGAATTCCCAGCACTCACATCATGGCTCATAACCCTCTGTAACTCTAGTACCAGGGGCTCTGACACCCTCTTGTGGCCCCCAAGAGACCAGGCATGCACATGGTACATGGGCATACACACATGCCAAACATCCATACATATAAAATAAAAATTAATTAAAAGGGAATTGACTATAATGAAGGCCGTTATTCTATACAAACCAACAGTTTCAGAGAGGCATTGCATGTTCCCTGAAATGCTCTGCAAGTGACTGTCAACATGCTACTTTACAATGACACATCAATTCTATTCCAACATTAGTTTTGTTTCAACTGTGGTGATGGGGACTGAACCCAGGGTCTTGAATGTTAGACAAGTGCTTTACAACTGACCCACATCCACAGGCCCAACATAAGTTGTTTTTGGTTTCGAGAGAGTTTCTCTATGTAACCCAGGCCAGCCTTGAACTCAGAATCTTCTACCTTGGCTTCCAAGTTCTAGAGTTACAGACATGGACCACCATCATTAGTTTAAGAAACTTTGGAACCTTTTTCCTTTGTCACTGTGGTTGAAAGCTACAGACTGTATTCAATAGAGGCCAGGCATGGTGTGCTTATCCAAATCTATATCCCCAGGATACTGAGACAGAAGGACACTAAGTTGGAGACAAGCCTGGGCTACACAGCAGACTTTACCGTTGTGCCCATTCCTTATTCCCTGAAAGAAACCAAAACAAAGCAGAGGTCTTCACAAGATAATCCTGATGCTTAATTAAACACCCACCTCATTATCCAGAACTCCATCTTCACAGAAATAAACTCTTCCAAAATGAGTCAATCTCTAGGTGCCTGGTATCTGAGGCAACTGCTGTACCCTGGGACTTGCAGGCTGTAGGCCACTTGGGGCATCTGCATGCAGACACCTCAGTCATCTCTGCCTAGAGCAATAACCTGGAGAATAACCTGACTTGCCCAAGTCCCCAAGACTATGGGTGACAGGACTCACACTCACAACCACAGCCAAGTTTCTGTTACAAAAGCCACTTAAAACAGTGCCCAAAGTCGATTCCACAGGAGATTTTAAAGCCCAGTGCCCAGGGAAGACCTGGAAGCCCGTCACTCAGACCTCCCATGAGCAGCGTATCACACTACAAATGTGAGCCGCATGTGAGGAAACAGCAACAGCAGGTTCCATTCCTGTCATTTCAAGGTAGCCCGTGGCCCTCGGACCTGAGCACAGCACACTGTGCCTTCTCTGCTCTCTTTTCCTCACTCTAGTTCAGTGACCCGGATCTGTTTCCCATCCTAAGATGCCCAATCCTACAACTAATATATGAAAAAAATGGCAGCAGCACTAGAGCCCTGAGAATTCAGTGGCATCAGATTTCATTTAATAGGTAAAGGAGCAGTTCCTTTCATGAGCATCTTCCACCTGGATCTGCCAGGGCCACCACCAGCTTTCGTCCTGCCACTCTGTCACACGCCCCATTTCCCTCAAGCAGGAACTTCCTGTAAGGCTGGAATACACTAATAAGAGGGCAGGGACAGTGCCTCTGGGAGTGTAGTGCTGGGTCAGAAAGTAATTCCCCGCTCCTCCGCAGTGACTCAGACCAAGCCAGAATATTATGTGAAGGAGCTGGCAAGCCCCACCCTCAAGGCTCTCAAATCTCATTGGCTGCTCTGTCATTTTATGATCAGGTTGCCATGACAGCCCAGTGTAGCAGGTTTCCAGTGAAACCTGCTACACTTGGTACTTGCACACACAATGAGCACAATTCTGAGCTTCCGAGAAGACAGCCCCTCAGGATCTAAGCTCCACTGTGCAAGGGCACCTCCCATTCCAGTCAAATGGCTTTCTTTCCCAATTTCAGATTAACTGTGAGACAAAGACAAAGGGGGAACTAAAGCAGTTCCTAGAATGAAAGCCTGCAGGAACCCAGTTTACAGACATATTTCCGTGGGGTGGGGGTAGGGTGAGAATGAAACTGTAGTGCAGTGGACAATGAGAAGCCTGAGAACCAAAGGTCCTCCTAAAGGTCCTCAGATGCTTCCCAAGCTTGCTGCAGGCTTCCTGCTGACCCATCTCTGCACTTGCTGACTGTTTCCGTTCTTCATTGACTTTCAAAGAGTCTACAATGCTCCCTCTTATTTTGAACCACGCCAGCTGCTCTACCTCACTCTTGCCCTCCCTGTGCAGCCCATCAACCCATTTGCCCTCTTAAAGAAAAAAAACAGAAATAGTAAAAGGTGTGGGTCTCTGCAAGCCAAGCCAGAAAGTCCCACTCAAAGCAACTCCCTAGGGACAAACGTGGCAAGGGGTATCCATAGGAAACTGGGAAGTAGGGTAGTTAATTATTAAAGCTTAAAAACTTCTAATTTTTAAAAGGCAACCAGCAAATTCGGGACAGAAGACGAGCAGGCCTCAGCATGAGTTGCTCACAAAAATGAGCATGCCATAATTTCTGGTCCTGTGTCAAGTGGAGCAAGAGGTAGAAAGTGGCCCCCTCTTGCAGCACATTAAGCTCAAAAACCTTAAGCATGACAATCTCTGGGAGACTCTGACAACAACAGGGAGCTCATCACAGTCTAAGGACTGCCCCCTCAATGTCAATGCTCAACTACTGCAAAACTTGTCTCAGTAAAGGCTCTGTCTCCTGGCACAGGGTAAGACAAGCACTTACAGAGATATTCAATGTGACATTTTGGGAGCATCTATTATGTACTGAACTCTGGGTAGACTCTCCTTGCCCTCTGACTGATGAAGAAGATTCAGGAACAAAACTCAGAGGTTGAATAAGGCTGTGCCTGCAGAAAGTTCCAGTCTGCTCTAAGTGAGAGGTAGGCCAGTCCTGTTAAACAGCTTTCTGATGGAAAGTAAAGCAAGGTTCCAGAAATATTTGGGGTTAAATCTCAGTTCTTCCTCTCCTTAAGTAATAACTCTGGGCAAATTATTGAACTTTTCTGTACTTTACTTCTCCCATCTCCAACTGGGGAGTGTTGTCCCTTACCTTGGCTCCTGTGACTGGATACAGGATGAAATGCCCTGACACTTGGCTGACCCTGGTGGCGGCAGAGGTCAATTTAAGAGTCACTAGCCTCTACCCTTCTATGACTCCAGGCTCTCCTGGAACCCAGTTTCATATCTGAACCTTCTAAGGACCTAAGGTACACCATGACTCACCAGGCAAGGGGAATGTAACCTTAAGATGCTGACAAGATCTGTCCCTTTCAGCAGGGTGTAATAGTGCAGGCCTTCAATCCCAGCCCTTAGTAGGCAGAGGCAGGCAGGTCTCTATGAGTTCAGAGACCAGCCTGGTCTACATAATAAATTCCAGAACAGCTAGGGCTAAATAGTGAGACCCTGTCTGGGAAAAAAGAGAGAAAGAAGAGAGAGAGAGAAGAGAGAGAGAGAGAAAGAAAGGAAAAAATATCTGCCCTCTTCAAAGCTCTTGAGATAAGTGAAGACAATATACTTTAGTTCATTCCTTACTTTCAAATGGCTTGTTCAGTGAAGCAGACAAATCCTAAGGCTAATCTACTAAAGTAGACCTTTCCCTCAACAGCCAAGCTGGGGTGGCCATAGTGGCAAGTAAGTTTTACAGTAGTGACAGACATTTTGGACCAAATCTTGTGACATTCTTCATCACCCAACATTTCTCCACTACCAAACTGGTTTTTTTTTTTTAAGATCTCCCCCCCATTTCCATTTTTCCCCCTTTCCAGGAAAATGATCCCAGCCCAGCCCCTAAACTAGAAGGTCCTCTTAAAGGTGCTTGTTACCTTGGGAAACTGTTCTGCAGGTCCGACCACCAGCAAGATGGTGGGTCTCTTTTCCGTGGCCTCAGCCCTTCCGTTTTGTTTCCCCAAAAAGCTGGACATCTGGTCTCCCCGAGCAGGAGCCTGGGTGCCTCTGACTCCATGATCGATGCCCTCTCTGGAGTCTTGACACCCCGCTCTAGGGAAAAAGCTAGACAGAAAATGCCAGAGCATCTGTAGCATCCTGGCTTCTTCCAAATGGCACTGCTGATGACTGTTCACTTCTGAGGGATATGATCACAATACCAAGGGTCTCTAGCAACACAGCTGTCTGGAATACTAGCCTGGGAGTGCCCAGGCTGAAGCTCTACATGCAGGGGCTGTTTCCGGCTTTTTCAAATTCGCTCGTGCCTAGCCTGAGAAGTAGCTCACTTAGAGAGCCTCCCCGGCTACTAGCAATAAGGAGAGCAGGTGGGTTACTTCAATCAAAACTCACTTCGGCAGGTGGCGGGCGATTTTTTTTTTAAAGGTAAAAATGATATCCAGACAGACCTCTCCTGGAGACGGAAACAACTTGGAGCTGCTCCCAGTCATTCAGCCGTCCTCGCTCTTTCCGCAAACCCAGAACAGAGCTTCTAGTCTGCATTCTCACTGCAGCAGGGCCTGGCCAATCACCTCTGCCGACACTACCGGGTTGATTATCCCCGAGCACCGGCCCTCCAATCACAGTCGGAGAATTTCGCCTGCAGCCCAGCTGATCCGCTGGGAGGTACAGACCGGGTTCATTTTGCAGAATCTGAGCAGGCTCTTTGGCAACTTCCCGCTTCAGGGTAGCTTCCAGAATGTCACTCACCGCATTCAGTATGATCCAGGGTCCTTGGCAACACCTCCTAAATCACCTGGCATTACTCACTCCTCCCATCATTCAATGTTCTCCAACCCAAGCATAGCAGAAAGCAAGCCTAAATGGTAGTTGTCACCTCACATCACAACAGAACTTGGTCCCTTCTACCCGCCCTCCTCCCCACCCTGCCCCAGTCCGGTCCCTCGAACGAGGTTCGGACTTACATCTGTCCACTTTTCTAGGCAAATGACCCATGATTAACCTTTAGTTGTTTTTAGTTTAATAGCAGATAAACACAGTGACCAACTATCATCCCTCACAAAGGTGACTCAAAGTGTTCATAATCATTCGCTGGGGAGATGGCTCAGCTGTAAAGGCACTTGCCAAGGCCTGCTGATCTGGGAGTATGGTGACAGCCACACAGTGACAGCCAAGGGTCTACTCCTTCAAGCTGTCCTTTCACCTCCACATGAGCCCACAAATATATACATGTGCACACATACACAAATACATAAATTATATTAAAAGGTTCAAGCCCCCCACCAAAAAAAAAATTCATTAAACTCTTGGGAGAGGATGGGACACCTACAACCTCACCCACGGCTACAAACCCCAGAAAATAAACCTAGTTACAGATATCAGCATCTCAAAAGCTCTAGCCCTTTGCATAGCAGCTCCACATTTAGTTTATGCTGCAGATAAACTTGCATATATGAGACGTACTCATACACACAAGCCGACATATAAGCACATTTATATACACACATTATACTACATCTTTGTTACATATAAAATGATTTTTAAACTTTGCTTGTCTTTTCTTTACTTTTGAGAATTCCATAAATGTATCCTAAGAAATACTATATCTTCTCATTTCCCCCCAACTTCCCTCATATGGCCCTCAACACACCCCACCTACTTTTTTATAAATAACTCACTAACTCCAGTTAGTGCTGTCCATGGGTGCACAGGTCTGGGGCCATCCAACTGGAGATTGAGAAACTTATAGTGACTCTCCCTTCCCAGAAACTATCCACTGCCAATAGAGCCTCGGTGTGGGATGGGGTCTGGAGACCCTCTATACCTGGATTTTGGCTAGCTTGAGCAAGCCACCTATATGCAGAAGCCCGAGTGTCACAGCACTCCACCCCATCCTCCAGCTCTTCCATCCTTTCCACCTCCTCTTTCAAGAGGCTCCCTAGCTGTGTGGTGCAGGTCAATGCAGCTGTCCTGTTTAGGGCCACGCACTCAGTCTCTTTCTCAGCACTCTGAGCAGGTCCAAATCTCTCTTCTGACTGCTCTCCACTATTTAAAAAAAAAAAAAAAAAAAAGCTTCTTGGACCAGCACTGAGAGCAGCCCAACTCTGTCTATGTCCCAAACTTGTTGGGGACTTGTTTTGGGAGCTGATTTAGAGGCCATGGAGGAGTGCTACTTACTGGCTTGCTCTTCAAGGCTTGCTCAGCTAGCTTTCTTATAGTACCCAGGACCACCAGCCCATGTGTGGCACTGCCTACACTGAGCAGGCCCCATCAATCATCATCAATCAAGAAATGTACCATATGCTTGCCCACAGGCCAATCTGATGAAGGGATTTTCTCAACTGAGTCTCAATTGAGACTCTTCCAAAATGGCTCTAGTCCATGTCAAAATGACATAAAAACTAGCCAGCACAGAGTGACTTGAGCTTTTTTCAAATGTGTCTAGATGTTCGCCTTCATTATGTCTGCACTGAATACATGCCTGGTGCCCCACAGAAGCTTGTATGTGGTGTCAGACCCCCTGAAACTAGAGTTACAGATGGTTGTGACTCTCCATGTAGATGATGGGAATTAAATCCAGGTCATCTACAAGAGTAGCCAGTGCTTTTAAACTCAGATCATCAGGCTTGGTAGCCTCTAAGCCATTTTGACTGCCATTTTGTCAGCTGACTTGTAGCTGTATGCCATTGTGTGGGCTCACCAAGGACAACATGGAGGCATATTCATAGGTGCAAACACTGCCGGACCTCAGCAGAGGGACTCATTATCCTAGCCAGCACCACACTGGACAATTGAACTCCGCGATTCTGAACTCAGGTGTTTTTATTGATTCAGAACTCCTCAGGAGCAGATCACAGACAATCAAACATCCCGCACATAAATCCAACACCTGCAGACAATACAAAATGCCAAGCCTAGCTAGGAGCCCCTCACCCAACAGTGTACAAAACAATTATTTTATACATAACTAAAAGTAAACTTCCACAACACTGACTCTTTTAAGAGATTGGGCATCTAAATCATGGTACACCCATACAATAGAACTCTTATGTAAATGTTAAAAAACAAGGCGCTCTTACAGTATGTGCACTCTTATGGTATGATCTGAAGATAAAACATATTCAATGAAAAAAAAGTGTAACTGAATCCTGTTCTCCTGCCCCAACTGCTACTGTGACAGATTCCTATCTTGTAACTGATTCCTAACTTGTAACAGATTCCCACTGTGCCTTTTTTACCTTCTAGCTCTAAGAAGATAGAAAGGAAAGAGAGAAATCTTCACCATTCTTGCAGGCAGCCTTTAAAGTTAGAAAGAGAAGGAGAAATTCACTACCCTTTTTGGCTGTCCTTAGCTTGGATAACAGGAACTGCAGAGAGAACCAGCTGAACTGAACTAACATCTTTCAAACCATCCCACCAACTGTCAACTCCAACTCTCTTTATAACCTAAGCAAAGTCCCAGAAGTCCAAGTGGTCATGACCACAGGTTGAGAACTACTAATCTAGGGCCTCTATTAGCAAAGATTCTATCACTGAGTTATATCAAAAGCACTTTTTGTTTGTTTTGTTTTTTGAGATAAGGTTTCTCTGTGTAACCCCGGCTGTCCTGGAACTTGCTTTGTAGACCAGGCTAGTCTTAAACTCTGCTTCTGTCTCTGGAGTCTCTAGTCCTGGATTAAAGGTGTGTGCCACTGCTGCCCACTCAAAAAAGCAACTTTTTTGTTATTGTTTTTTTCTGAGACTGGGTTTCTCTGTTGTAATTCTGGCTGTCCTGGAACTCACTTTGTATTTCAGGCTAGCCTTTAACTCATAAAGGTCCATCTGGCTCTGCCTCCCAAGTGCTGGGTTTAAAGGCATGCATCACCACCTCTTGGCTTTCAAAAGCACTTAAAAAAAAATCAACTTTTTATTTTCAGAAGGAGTCCCTTGCTAAATTTCTCAGGCTGCACTAGTACCCATTCTATATCCAGAAGGTCTTGAACTTTTGATTCTCTTGCTGTACACACCAGAAGCTGGATTTATAGGCCTTTACAACGAGGTCCAACTCTGATTCAATATTCTTATGTGCCAGAATTGGTTTTATTACTTTTGGCCAGTCTAGAGCCACAACCCTTAAATAAATACATCAATTTTTTATATACATATAAAGAATTTTTTGTTTCTTTTTTTTTTTTTTCGGTTTTTTGAGACAGGGTTTCTCTGTTGTAACGCTGGCTGTCCTGGAACTCACTCTGCAGACTGGGCTGGCCTTGAACTCATAGAGATCCACCTGCCTCTGCCTCTGCCTCCTGAGTGCTGGATTAAAGGCATGTGCTGCCACCACCCAACTATTCATATATTTTTTTAACACTGGGGATCGAATTTATGGCCTGTCCATGCAAAGCAAATGCCCTAGTCTAACAAGTTAATTCTTTCATAAACTTGAACCCTGTTTAAGCACAGAAAGGCTGAAGAAATGAAGGCAATAGTGATAGTTTGGATAGTGATAGAGATAGTTTGGGGTTCCCACCTATAAAATTCCCTTTTAATTGAATAGGCTTCTCCATATCGTGAAGCTGAGTTACAAACACCAGGGCTTCCAACCAGGAAGGAGTATCAGGAACTGATTCACACCTTCCTGCCTATAGCAAGAAATAGCTAATATCTGAAGCAGTGTTTTCAAGCCATTGAACAGGCACAAAGGACATTGCTTCCGGAGTAATTGTAGAGATGAGGCAATTCCTAGCACTGCCATAGCTTCCTGCCTGGAGTTCCCAGGCTCTCACAGAGAGAAAGAGCTTGACTTGAGCTGGGCAGTCTCCCAATGTTACAGAGATGAGGCTGATACCAGAGCAGCCTGAGTATTCAGGGCAGGGTACCAAAGAGGAGGCAGCTACAAAGCTACAGAAGGTCCCCTCAGAGTCACAACACACCATCAATCTCACAGAGTTAATGGTTTCTGATCCATCAGCCAGACTGAAAGCCTCACAATACAGGGTTTAAGGAATAACACTGAAGAGGATCTGGCTTCAAACATGGGCAAAGCCACTAGACTGCACCTACCAGAGCAAACCCTCCAATATTCAATGTTTCAAATAACCACACCTAGACAAAAGATGAAGATTATGCATAGGAATACAATTTGCTGACATTCAATGGGGTAAAATCCAGACCCAGACATGCTAAGCTACTCAGTGGCTGAAGTAGGAAGATCCAAATATATGAGGACAGTCTGAGAAACATAGCGAAACTGTCTCAAAACAAAAGCTGAGCAGTGGTATCGCACCCCTTTAATCCCAGCACTCCGAGGCAGAGGCAGATCTCTGTAAATTCAAGGTCAACCTGGTGAGTTCCAGGATAGCCAGAGTTACAACGGAGAAACAGTTACAACAGGTTTTTTGTCTCAACCCCCACCCCCAAAAATAGTATAAAAAACTAAAAGAAATAGAAGGAAATACTTGAACAGTAAATAAGGGCCTCTAATCAGTGACCTTATCTCACTGTAAGTCAGAAAAGAACATGCTAAACTCGAAGTAAGAAGAGAAAAACCAGGTCAGGAAGGAAGCCAGTCTTGTGTATCGTACTCTCCCTCAACCTGCAAAGACCAGAATCACGGAGCTGTGGTTTACCGTGCACCCATCAATATTCTGTGCAGACACTTCCATCCTTGCTGCATGTTTGTTTCCCCAATGGCTAATACAATATACTTCTTATGCCACAGCATCTAAATCAGAGCACTGGGGAGATCACTGGTTTATTTTGGGTAACCTGTCAATTACTAAACTCTAATTTCACTCAGCTTCTTGGGTATGAGACTCACTCAACTTGAGAGCAGGGCTGGCACATGCACTTCCTATACCTACATCCTGTATGCGTCAGCAGCTCGTTAAGATGAGGGTAATCATCTGCAGGAGTAACCCATACTTCAAGGACTTAGAAAATAAACTGAATGGATAAAAGCCTGACTGAGAAAAAGATTCTAAGGCAGTGGCTCTCAACCTTCCTAACCCCGAGACTCTTTAATACAGTTCCACATGCTGTGATGACCCCCAACCATAAAACCATTATTATCGTAATGCAAATATCTGATATGCAGATGGTCTTAAGCAACTCCTGTGAAAGGGTCATGTGACTCTCAGGAGTTGAAACCCACAGGTTGAGAGCCACTATTTTAAGGGAAAGAACCTGGTGGCAAACAGTCTAATGGCTTATTCCAAATCACCTGAGGAATTCCCCAGGGCAGAATGCCCTAGCATATTACACAAAAGGACAACTGCCGAGGGCTGTGGAAGTCTCTTAACAACATTGAAGGGAGTGCTTGCTCCCATACTGACAATGTCCAACTCAAGGTCCATCTTTGCATAATGTTATGAACAGATGTTGTCAGTGGGAAAATGATCAACACTTTCTAATGAAAAAAAAAAATGAAGCCAGAGTTTATTTGACAGAATGCCAGGCTGATTTGGATGACTGATTTCATAATGAGGACTAGTTATGCCAATGAGGTCACAGGGAAGACCTTGAGCACAGCTAATTAGAAACCTGAAGCTTTAAGATTTTTACCAAAACCAGAACTGAAACTAACAAACAAAAGATACAAAATGTTCAAGGAGACAGACACAGAAGTTTAAAGAACATGGTCATGATTTACTATTTCAGAGGCACAACTGTAGCAGATGAGGCTGTCGAGGCTGAAATTAATCAACCAGCTAATTCAATTGAGTTCCTCACTAACTGCCCTATGGGAGCCAGAGATTCAGGATGTAAGGCAGGGTAAACAGACCAGACCCCTCCTGCCAGTGACTCAGCCCTCAATTAGAGAATGAGGAGGAACCAGTGCTTGTTCCATTGGTACTGCTAAAGATGCTAGTGATGAAAAGGATGGAATCCTCTAATCTGCATCTTAGGAAGTAAACCTGGAAACCCGCAACTGAGAAAGAGAACAAGAAGTCTACACATCAGTCTCTTGTTCCTTCCTGGTGAAAAGCCAGTCCCCATTGAGGGCCCAAGTTCAAGGTGAATGCCTTCTAACAAAGATGTTTTTTCTCTTCTCTAAAAGAAAAAAGTATACAAAATTAAGCAATTTTAGGCACAAGGACCCACCCTCCTTTTTTTTCTGAGACAAGATTTCTCTGTGTAGACCAAGCTGGCCTCGAAATCAAGAGATTCACCTGCCTCTGCCTCTCAAGCACTGGGATTAAGGACCTGAGCCACCTCTGCACAGTAAGCACAGAACTCTTGAGCCTAGACAAGAATAAAGGCAGTCTGCATTGAAACATGCTATGATCTCCCTATGTTCTTTCAAGACCATGGTTCTCATTCAGGTTAGATTACCAAGTTTCTGGAAAAACATAGTACGACCTGAGGCCAGCATGCAAAAACCCACTTGCCTCAAATGATCAAAACCTTCCCATCTATAACCTTCTGACATGCTAAGTCTTCTCAAAGACTCAGCATCCTTCCTTTCTCCCTTCTCTTATGTCAAGAGGCAAACCTACAGACTCAGTGGTACAGTGCTTGCCTAGTTTGCATAGGCCTGCAATTTGATCCCAGAGCTGCCAAAAACAATGTTTTTGGTTTCTCAAAAACTGACTTAAGGATCAAAACTTGGGATCAGGCTAGATCAAGTAGTGCCACCTGCAGCCCCAGCACATGAAAGGCAGAAGTAAAATGATTATTTGAGCCCAGGAATTCCCAGCCAACTGGGACAACCCAGCAGAGTCAAACAAAACAGATCAGTGGTGTAGCAATACCATCTTAATTTTCCAAGACCACTTGCTGGGCACTGTTCAAGACTACAGGCTGGAGAGCAAGAAGAGGCCTGCATGCAGGAACAGCACTGGGGAGATGAAGGCAAGCAGATCTTTGTGTATTCAAGGCTAGGCAGGTAAATAGTGAGATTATGTCTCAAACATAAACAAATAGCAGACGTCTCTACTCAGATACTGCCTTCTAGAGACAGCAGAGCATTTTAAGAAAGAATGACTGGTTTGAACCAGACCAGCTCTAGGAAACAATTCAGAAATAGACTTCATTGCGGAGCTATTTGCTTCTCTGATCCTGTTTTTCCTTTTCTATAGGTTAGAGATGAAGAAACTCTAATAAAATACATCAACAATATGAATTAAAAATAGAAAGAAGTGAGCTGTGTCCCAGTGTTACTATGGAGTGCTACAGAAACCTGTCTCCCTCCAGTGCCTCTGGTAGAACCTAGATACACCATTTAACCTCCTTGGTAGGCAGAGTGTAGAGGCAGAACTGCACACTTGAATGTGTTCCAGATTTAATATCCTATGGGTTCAAAGTCCACCTGAAGGTAATATTACAACAGGCAGATGGCTGTGAACAACTATAATCCCAGTGCTTGGTGGGAGCGGAGACAGGAGGATCCTGAGTTCTGGCCAGCCTGGGTTACATAGTGAGACTGTCTCAAAAAAAAAATAAAATCTAAATACCTACTTACAAATAAATCTGCATGATACTAACCCAAAGCAAGAGCAGTGTTTCAGCATGTGGAGATGGGCACAGGGCCAACAGGATTGGTTAAGGTGGCCACTATCACTAGTTTTACCCAACAAGATGATTCAACTATGTCACACAACTAAAGCAGGAGGTTTAGCACACAGTTTACTCAGTTCTTGGTGATCTAAACTACTCTCTCAGGCTAGGGGCGTGGCTCAGCAAGAACACTTGCCTGGCATGGACAAGGCCCAGAATTTGATCCCCACAAGGCACAAAACCCAAACCTAATATCCATTGTTTTTTACCACTGGCATTTCAATGGTTTCAGAATTTTCTCAAGCAGGTAGGGGTTTCAGTTTTAGTCAGAACTCTGATTTTGGGGGTGGAGAGAAGCTGAAAGAAGTCAAGCCAAGGGTGAGGAAAGCTCAGGCACCGGTAGGAACAGGAAGGCAGCCACCTCCTTCTCCATTGCTCCAGTAGAGAATGAGCCATGACTCACCTCCTGCTTCCTTGAAACCCAGACAAGAGGGACAAGGCATCAGACAGCTCCTGCAGGCTCACCTGCCTTGCTTGCTTATTTATTTAAATAAAAATGCATCTTTAGGACAATGTCTTTGGTTCTTTTCAGTGTCTTGTCTGGTCTTTTCTGTCCCACACACTGGAGCAGTACTTACCCTTTGAAAAGCTTCAAAATGATCAAAGGCCTTAAATATGTCAATGTCATAAGCTAAAAGTGGACATTGTAAAGTTTTTCATCTGTTTTCATTAATAGTGGCCTTCAACTTGCAATCCCACCTCTTCTGGAGTGGTGGGGGTCACTGGAATGTGTCCTTACACTTACTACAATATTGTAAAAGCTTTAAGGGCATGTCCCTATCCCATAGGAGGAAGGAGACTGTGTTGAATGAAATAGTCCTCAATAGAACTAAATAAGCAGAATCAAAATAGTGGGTTTCTGGCCAGGCAGTGGTGGCACACACCTTTAATCCTAGCACTCAAGAGGCAGAGGCAGGTGAATTTCTGTGAGTTCGAGGCCAGCCTGGTCTACAGAGTGAGTTCCAGGACAGCCAGAGTTACAACAGAGAACCCAAAAAAGTGGGTTCTGGTACTGACTTGGCCCAACTTCTAGGCCTCAGACCTACATGGGTAAAATAGGACTGGCACTGGCTGGCAAAATCTTCAAGGTTTTAACTAAGCTCTATTGGAGCTTGTCTTCCCAATTTAAGTCATCTATAAAAGCAGGGGCGGGAAGGTTGGGAGGGCAGCGTGGTGGTAGTGGTAGTGGTGGTGGTGGTGGTGGTGGTTTCATGAAGTAGACCACTTGGGGTAGGACCAGGAACAAAGATGATGGTATTCAAAAACTTGAGACTTGCTGGGATAAGGCAGGACATTTCTTTGATCTCCCAGACTTCTTATCATGAAAGACAACAGGAGTCACAGCATGACTCCTGGTGGCCAGAATGAAATGGGAGCATGGCAAGTCTGGGTAAAGAAAGGAAACCTGACTGCTATTTGGAGTATTTGAACTTTTGACACACTAAAGTCACCTGGGAAGAGAAAAATCTCAACTGAGGAATTGCCTCCATCAGATTGGCCCTCGGGGTTTTATTAACTGCTAATTTATATAGGCAGGGACAGCCCACCATGGGCAGTGTCATCCCTAGGCAGGTGGGCCTGGGATGTATAGAAACAGTAGCTGAGCAAGCCAGAAGAAGGCCAGTAAGCCTGTTCTTGCCAACAGGTTCCTGACTTGACTTCCCTCAATGACAGACTGTACCATGGAAGCATAAGCCAAATACATCCTTTCTCCCCTTGATTGGTTTTACTTGGTATTTTCACAGCAACAGAAAGCAACTAGAACAGAAAAATCTCAAAGAAAATGTCCCATATTATTAAAGGTGAACAAAATTTGAAAAAAAAAAATCTTTTTTTTTTTTTAACTGAGTCACACAACCACCTTCTGAAATGGGAGACTCAAACTGCCATACTGAAAAAATGATTCTTGGAAAAGGTGGGCTTCCTGGTCCTGGATCTGCAGCTATCAAACAAGCTATAGAAACATTGGAGTCCAGACCATATAGCACACAAATAGGCTATTTAAAGTGCACAATTGTGAGCTAGAGATGTGGTTCAGCTGTTACAGTGCTTACCAATGATGCACAAAACCCTGAGTTTAATCCCCAGCACTAAATAAACTGAGTGTGGTGACATACTTCTGACCTCTTAGCACAGAGGAGGCAGGAAGTTCAGGAGGTTAAAGTCATCACTAGCTACATACTAAATTAAGGACAGCCTGGGATACACAAGAAAACCTTTTGAAATAAAGTGGTTTTTGGTATCTTTGTAGCTGCGTTCACAGTCATTTTTACCTGAATACATTTTGATCATTAAAAAATAAGCCCTACTACCCTTTCTTACCACATTTTAATCTCTCCTCTCGGATTAGGATACTAGTAATCTACTTTCTGTCTAAACCCTATTCTGGATTTGATATAGACAGGCCATAAAATACATACTCTCCTGATGACTGGCTTCTTTTGCCTGGGCTGAATCTCAGCAAATACTGTACTGTTAACTCCCAAGAAGAATGCAAGGTGTATTATGTGAAGTGTGCATGCTAACACCTACAGCTTTTAGCAGGAACAGCAGAGATCATGGGAAGAACACAAGTTTTCTGTCGTGTGTGTGTGTGTGTGTGTGTGTGTGTGTGTGTGTGTGGTGAGGGCAAAGGTCAACAAGGTCTCACACTATTGTAGCCCAGGCTGGTTTCAAACTTGCATTCTTCCTGCCTCAGCCTCCTAAATACTGGGATTACAGGTGTACACCACCATGCCTGATGGTTTTCTATCTTTATTTTATTTTATTTATTTATATGTATTTTTAATTATTTATTATTATTTTATTATAATATTATTATACTAATATATAACATATAATATTAATTATATATAATTATGTTATCTATGTTATATATAATTATACATTATATATGAATATTAATTATATTATATTAATATTATAAATATTATTTATTTAAATTTATTTATATTAAATTTTTTTAGGCAGTGTAAAAAATAATGGGTTTCACTTTGGCACTTTTATATAAGGATATTTATATAAGGATCTATAAGGGTTTCTGGATTCCTAAGGTGCCCCTGCATGACTCTTCTGCTCTTGAAAGCACTTTTCAGCACCTGAGTAGCTGATAGAAGACTTACAGGTCTCAGGTTAAGATAATCATCCTTGAAGGATTCTAGCTGAACAGTAACAGCATAACGTTGGTAGTCAGTGACTCTTCCAAATCCTAGTTATAAACTAGGCATGGTGGTGTACGCCTTTAATCCCAGCACTCAAGAGGTAGAGGTAGCTGGATCTCTGGGAGTTCAAGACCAGCCTGGTCTACATAGTAAATTACAGCACAATCTTTCTTTCTTGAAGAAAGAAAAAGGAAAAAAAATAAAACCCAGTTCTAATAGGAAATGTTTAAAGTCTATGCACTTAGTATAATGAGATCAGCTTTACACTGATACAGTTTTGTCCACTGATTTTCACATAGCTGTATTTAGCTGGACTAAAAATGAATTCCAACAGAGGACCATGTTTGCTTTATTCCCGTGGGGTTTCTGGGAGAGTTCAGCAATTAGTGACTCTCTGAACATCAAAGAAATGTATCTGTGAAGCTCCACTTCAGACAGACTGGGCAGTAATCCCACTCATTACTACTTTGTCCCATCTTTCCAAGTATCTCCATTTTGGGGGTATTATTTTGGAGCTAAGGGCTTACTATGCACCCCAGGCTAACCTTGAACTCTCAACCCTTTTCCATTGGTCTCCCCAGTGCCACTATCCCCAGTTTCAAACATTTACCCACTTTTCAAATTGGATCCATGATCATGAATTTGAGCAAAGAACCAACTTGGCAAAAATATTGCACAACCAATTTAATAAATACACTCAGTCTAATCTTTTCCTAATGGGCCATTACATTATTCCCAATGATATCTACCCCCTTCTCAAGACAAAGGCTCTTCCTAAGCCAGGCATAAAGCTCACACCTGTAACCCTAGTACTCTGAGCTACAAGAGACCTTGTCTCCACCCAATGTGGGGAGGGGAGAGACTGGAAATGTATCTCAATTGGTAGAATGCTTGACTACCATGCAGAAAGCCCTGAACCAGACATGGTGGCACATATCTGTGATGCCAGCACTCAAGAGACAGAGGTAGAAGGATCAGGAATTTTAAAGTTAGTCTCAGCAACACAGCAAGTTCAAGTCTAGCGTGGGCTAAGTAAGATCCTGTCACAAAAAAAATAAGTTATTTCTTCTATAGACAAGACTATCTAAATCTGTCTGGTTTTGGCCAACATGAAAAGGGTAGGAAGTTTAGGGATACTGTCTGGTTAAACAAACCCAGCTCAACAGTAACAAGCTTTCATTTGATGATTTCAAATCAACAGAGATTGCCTCATATGTATATTGCCCAGGTCAAGGAAAGAGACTGGGCAGGGTGGCTCTTGTTCTTTGACAGGAAACACTTGGAATAACCTTGAAAGTTGTACTTTGGAAGCAACAGATGTGTTTCTGAATGTGTACCTCAGGCTAGGGGTGTGGCTCAGTAGTACATCACTTGTCTAGATTGCACAAAACCCTAGTTTTGATCTCCCCAGCACTGTAGAAACAAGAGAAAAAGAGGGGGGCATCCCATCTTTCTCAAGTTCTCCCCAAGGACCAGATTTGGATCTCACTTCATTAAAGATGAGAGTAGCAGAAGTCGATGGTCCTAATGCCTTCCCTGTTCTAAATCCCTAGAGGCCCAGTATTTAAGTTTTTTGTGACAGAGTTTCTCGTAACTCTGACTGTCCTGGAACTCACTCGAGGCTAGCCTCAAACTCACAAGAGATCTACCTGCCTCTGCCTACTGAATGCTGGGGTTAAAGGCATGCACCATCACAGCCTGGGGAGTCTGCACCCATCCCCCCTACTTGAGATATTTTTGTTGATGTTTGTTTTTTAAGATGTGTGTGCATGTGTATCTTGCAATATTTTGCAAGCTGGCATTAAACTCTTGGACTCTCCTAACCCGAAGCTGAAACTACAGGCACATGCCACCATTAAAGGCATTATCATTTTGGATGGTTTTTTCTTCCCTTGTAAAATGATGTAAAATCATGTTACTGTCATGTTTGTTTTCATAAGACTCAGGCTGTGCACACAAGTCTCTAGATTGGTATCTAGAATGTTCTCCTGCATGAACCCCCCCCCCCTCCCCCACCCCCCCCCCCCCACCCCCCCCCCCCCCCCCACCCCCACCCCCATGAGAGCCCTGTCTTAGAAACTATTTACAGGTAACACAAACTGCTTTCTTCCTCTACTTGGCTGCCAAGTCCTAACCTACGTTTTAAATTTGCTGTAAGACGTAGATTTTGTTTGGTCACATGAAAATGCCCAAAATAGTCAATGCTATAATTAGTCCAGGCTGAGTCTCATCTCCCAAAGTCACTACTGGTGTCGTCTTTTTTAATAAATCCTCCGTTTCCTTTTGTCCCAAGACAGGCTTCTTCCTCATCACATGCCCCTTACAAAGAAAATTCCCCTGGCTGACTGCCATGAATTTCTCTGCTCATTTCCATTTTAAGTAATTTTTCTGTCTCAGTCTCTTCTGGAACAAAGGCAGAAGGCAAAACTTGCTGGTTTATTTTTAAAGAAAGAAAACTTCACGTCAAGCTATTATAAGCTAGCTTTGTGGAGTCACATGACCCTAGTTCACTGCATCTGCTGATAAGCGCTCACAGCTGACTCCTGTGAAAACCTTCACCCAGGACCAGTTTCCCATGGGCCACAGGAAGCAGTTTCCAACTGTACTGTGTGTCAAGGCTTATCCCACAGCAGACACCATTCCTACCCAGAGGGCCCCAAGACCTTTGGCTCTAACTAGTTCCGTAAAAATAACAGCACTGCTTTTTTCTTTAGGCAGCTAATAGTAATGAATTCAACAGGAAGTGGTAAGGGAGTGTGTGCATGAGGTAGGGTGTCTTGCTGTGGCCTAGTTATTTACAGAAAGGAACATTTTTCTTTCTAATGCTTAAATGTTCCCCCAACAGCAATAAACTAATAAGGTGAATCATCTCTAACCTTTCTCAAAGCTGTATAACAATTTAAGTTGTTCAAAAGCTGGAAGAAGAAGGGGAGGAGATAAGAACAAAGTATTAATGAAGATGCCACAATGACACCCATATTACTTGGTATACTAACTTAAAAATTTTTTTTAAAGCTCAAAAAGCTCAGAGTTTAACAGTAAATCCATACCTCAAATTAATTTTTTAAAAATCTTTTTAGGGTATTCCTCTCTTGGAGCCTTTCCCACTCTTGGGTGTTGTGACTTCTAAATAAATCTATATTCAATCTGCTTAAAAAAAAAAAAAAAGTACTCCAGTGGTGGTGGCTCACTTTACTCCCTGCACTTCAGAGGCAGAGGTAGATGGATCTCTGTGAGTTCAAGGCCCGCCTGGTCTACAGAGTGAGTTCCAGGGAAGCCAAGGCTACACAGAGAAACTCTGTCTGGGAAAACTTAAAAAAAAAAAAAAAAAAAGGTTTATCTCATAGAACTTAGGTCAAAGTGTCATTTTTTTTCTTTCTCTCTCTCTCTCTTTTTTTTTTCCCTGAGACAGGATCTCTCTGTGTAGCCTTCGCTGTCCTGGAACTTACTATGTAGATCAAGCTGGCCTCAAACTCAGCGATCTACCTGCCTCTGCCTCCCAAACTGCCAGGATCGATGGTTTGTGTCACTACCACCCAGCTAAATGTTATAAAGTCAAAGTAACCACAAAGAGCTAAGCTCCTTTGGGTTAACCAAAAGGTTTTCTTTTACCTTAGTGGTGATTCGCAACTAAAATCTGAGCATAGAAGGGTAGGGCAGACAGAGAGAGACACTGAGGTAGAAGGAATGCTGAGTTTGAGGCCAGCTGGGGCTACACAGTAAGTTCCAGGCCTGAGCTACCAGAGTAAGAAAATGTCTCAAACAAAAAGGTTTTGTCTTACTACTAGAGAATGGTCACTTTCTCTTATTTGTCTTTCACCAAAATCATTTGCCAAATAAATGGATTAGGATCAATATCAGATGTGCTATGAATTGCCAGAACATTGTGACTCCTGTAGAGTCACAAAGCTTGGTGTAAACACGGAATACACTCCCGTAGCCAGTGCTCAATGTACCTGGCACCACAGACAAGTATATAGGTTCATAAGAGCAAAAAAGTTCATTTGTGTCCCCAGGCTGCACTGAGCCCCCAGGCACAGATCCTGAGTTTAGCTATCCTATATCTACAAAAAATTATTTATCTGTGTCAAATGCAGTGGCACACGTTTTTAACCCCAGAGCTTGGGAGGCAGAGGCAGGCAGATCTCAGGGAATTTGTGGCTACCCTGGTCTATATAGTGAGTTCCAGGACAGCAAGAACTACATAGTGAGACCCTGTCCCAAATATATATATTCATTAGACAAATATGGAGAAATATCTAGAAATATATATTCTGCATAAAACTTAACTTTTTTTTAAAAGTGCTTTTAGTTTTGAAGCCAGGAGAACTGTGAGTTTAAGGCCAACCTGGCTACATAGAGAAACCTTGTCTTTAGATCTCTTGGGCTTGATCCAAGGATTCTACTTTACCCAGTGCCATCCTTGGGCTTCCAACGCTGATCCTAAGTAGGTTAAATATCTTGGATGTTGATCCAAGATTATCTTGGACATGAAACCTTATGTGCAGCCACACAAGCCACAAACTGGCATAATTCATTGCCACCTTACCAGGTTTTCTTCATACTTGGCTATGAGATTAGTACTGTACATACAAATGAACCAAACACTAACTTTGGAATGAAACAGGTTACTAGGCAAACTGCTCAGTAGAACCACCTCAGACTGTATGCCAGACTAGGCCACAATAATGAAATACTTGGTAAAGGGCAGCCACAGCTAAAGTCAAACTGAAAAACCAACCATGAAACAGGGAAGAAAAAACCGCTGCTCAGGGCTTCTTGTGCAGGAAGGACAGCACTTCTGTTTGTTGCAGACCCAGAGACAGTCATTTCTTGGCCTCTGTCTCCACATCTTGGCCAACCCCACTCCAGCCAACTATACACTCAGATGTACCACACTTCCATTTTTTGAAAGAATCTTTCTTTAGATTCTTTAAGGCATCCACATTCTAACTCCGCAAAAGGATCATCACCGAGTGTTCTGGAACAGCAGTGGGGGCTGGGCCTTAGCCATGAGAAAGAACTGCTCAGTCCTCACCACCCACATCCATACAGATCTGCGTAGAACCCCAGTTCCCATCCTTTCTTCCCGAACACCCACATGTTTCTGCGACCAAACAGATTAGGGGCTCTGGTGGCATGGAAACGAGAGGGTAAAAAAGAGGGTGGGGTGCCACCAATAAGAATGGATGGATAGAAACCTGGGTGTGGGGTATAAGGTGACATCAATTTGGCCTTGAGGTCCGGAAAGCATTCTTGAGATTTGACCTTCTACCCTGAGGAAAGTAGGAGCAAAGAAGGGGCTTTCTGCCCATCAAAGAGACCCAAGGGTGCCCACTTGTACCCACGACGAGCTGTTTTCACGAGCACCCATTCGAGGAGTCCCACGCTCAACACGGTGAGAGTTTCCTTGCCATCTGTCAGTCGAGGGACACTATCCCCCAACACCAGGGGTCCCGCTCAGCTCTAGCAGCGTTCACCCAGACCTGGCAGGCTCTAGAGGACTGCCCAAGAAGCCCCGCTGTCCTGACCTGCCCGTCGTCGCGCGGTGGCTCTCCCGGACCTCCCGGACCCTCCCCGCCCGCGCGGACGGCGCAAGCACGCTTACCCGGAGCTCGCCCTCCGTACGGTGCAGTCCCAGGCGCCGCAGCCCCACCGCCAGGTCGTTGACACACAGGCCGCCGTCGCGGTTGACGTCGAGCGTCTGGAAGAGGCTCCACAGGCGCAGCCGGTGGTCCGGGCCGCCACAGACGGCGCCGCCGCACGGGTCCCCTACAGAAGCCGGCGACGAGGTGGACGACGAGGTGGCGGCGGCGGCGTCCGGCGGCGGGGAGGCCACGCAGCGGCACAACACACTGCTCACCATCGGGCGCGAGGCAGGGGCGCCGGACGCGGGGCTGAGGGCAGCAGGCGGGCGACCGGAGCGCGGAAGCACGCCGACTTTCCTCAGACGGCGAGCGCGGGCTCCCAGAAGCCGGCAGACTGGAGGGAGGGGCCGCTTCCGGGAGCCCCGCCCCACCGCGCGCGGAGGCGCTGACCGCGCCCCCTGGCGCAGTGCCGGCCAATCCCAGGCAGGGATGGCGGCTCCCGGATCAATGAGTGGGCGGGGCCACTGCTCTGGCTCTGAGTCGATTCAAATTGAGGGAGGCGGGGATTGGCTGAAACTGGGTAATAGGCGAGCAGAAGGCCCTTGTGTCCGATTCCCATTCGGAAGCGCTGTTTAGACTGCGGAATGATGAGGCTGGGAGGAGCGGTCGTGTACGAAGAGATCGTAGCTATCCGTGGAAATGCGATTTGTATGCGTCAACTGTAGGCTAACGTTAGAAGACAAACTTTACACCATTGAGTAAAATGAAAAAACGGGCTGACGAGCCCGTTTCAAGATCGAAAACGAGAATCAAATCAGGCTGGGTTCTAGTAGTCTCCTAAACTACCAATAAAATAGCTGAGTTTAACAACGTTAATAGGCGTGATACCAACAATTGAACGACAGACTGATTTTCCAATGGAAGTGAATAAAGGCCATGTGGGCGGACTCCCTGAAGCGACAGACACACTTTTAGACCAATGACCAGGCCAGTTCTAGCAAATAGGCGTGTCATTGAGAGGAATGGCAGGCCCGGAGAGCCAGTAATCGGCGAGACATTTGAGCCATGACAAACCCGGAGGGCGGGGCTTCCAAGGGATGCACCGAGGGGCGGGAAGAAGGGAAGTGGGCGGATCTCCGCACTCCCCAGCGGAAGAGGCAGATTCAGGAAGCCATTACGCAGCTGGCTGGTGGCGGTCGGGCCGGTCAGGGCTGGGCCCTACGCACTTTGCGTAGCGAGGGGGGTTACTTAAGGCCTGATACTTGGCCTTGAGCAAGCCCTGCCTATCCCCCTGGAGGGGGTAGGGTGGGCGAGAGGCAAGGCTGAAAAAGAAGAGAGAAGGGAAATTGAGACTGTTAAGGGCATTATAATTTCTTTAAAAAGAGAGGAAAGGGGAGGCCATGGCTGTCCCAGCCAAGAAGAGGAAGATGAACTTTTCAGAGCGGGAGGTGGAGATCATTGTGGAGGAACTGGAGCTGAAGAAGCACCTGCTGGTGAACCACTTCAATGCTGGGGTCCCTCTGGCTGCTAAGAGTGCGGCTTGGCATGGCATCCTAAGAAGGGTCAACGCTGTGGCCACCTGCCGTAGGGAGCTGCCTGAAGTCAAGAAGAAGTGGTCTGATCTCAAGACCGAGGTCCGTCGCAAGGTTGCCCAAGTCCGAGCTGCTGTAGAAGGTGGTGAGGCCCCAGGCCCCACAGAAGAGGATGGAGCTGGTGGGCCTGGGACAGGAGGTGGCAGTGGTGGCAGTAGCACAGCCATAGCTCCCGTATTGCTGACCCCTATGCAACAGCGCATCTGCAACCTGCTGGGCGAGGCCACCATCATCAGCCTGCCCAGTACCACAGAGATCCATCCAGTGGCCCTCGGACCCACCTCCACTGCAGCTGCAGCCACGGTCACCCTGACACAGAGTGAGTGACCTCTCCTGCTCAGTTCAGCTGCATAAATGGGAAGGGACAGCAAGTGCTGGGGCAGCCTGGGGCAAATTGGCTGCCAAGGGTCAAAAGTCAGATGGGGATCTTGAAAGACCATGGGGCCTTCCAAGAACTCCCCCAGACAGAAGCGATCTTGTTTTGGGGGGGGACTTCCTCAGCATGTGGATAGCTGGATAGCTCCCTACTTTATGCTGACACTGTTTATGTCCATGACTTCCACTTGCTGACCTATGTAGTCTTGAAGACAGAGACTGTGTCTTAGGACAGAACTTAGGACCTTACTTTATTAGTAGGCAACCAGGATATACTTGTTGAATGACTAACTAGGAATAATACTGCCCAAGTGAGACATCTATTCTGCACAATGAGCTGTGTTTTCAATGCACAAACATTCACCAGGCACTTCTCAGGATCTTTGTGATTCCTTTCTATTCATCCATTCATCAAGCAACATTTGCTGGGCACCAGAAATACAAAAGTATTTAACATTCCCTGAGGCTAGGGAGATAGCTCAGTGGTAGAGTACTTGCTTAGCACTGCAAAACTTAAGTATGTAGGCCAATTATATTCTACTAGGGCATATGAATAGCTTTACTATGAGATGGGAAAACCCAACGACTCATGAGAGGAAAGGGATTTCCTGGTATGAGGGAAATACATGATTGATGGCATTGAAAGGTAGGGAATAGGAAATGTGGTACATACTTGTAACTCCAGCATTCAAGAGGTGGAAACAGGTAGATCCCTAGGGCTCAATAGCCAGCCAGCCCAGCCTGCTTAGAGAGTTCCAGGAAAGTTCAGAGACTCTGTCTCAAAAAAGGAAGATGTGGCCAGCACCTTAGGAATGATGCCTGAGGTTGCCCTCTGATCCCCCTCCACATGTACACAAACACAAGTGTGTGCATACATGTATACCTACATACACATGAACGTACATATACAGTTTTTAAAAAGATAAATAAGAACGACATCACCCACATACACGAAGACCCAAACACCTAATGTCCCTCTTGAGACTCTCATCAATGGGGGAGTAACAGAACTAACTTTGGTTGAGTTTTGTGTTTGAGATAAGGATGAGTACCCACAACTATGAACTCTGCTCAGACATGCTGGGCTTTGAACTGTGTTAACCAGACTCTCAGTGGTGCGTGGTGGAAAGAGAAGGAAAAACACTGGTCTAAGTCAAGTACTGTTCTGGAGCAGCATCTGCAAGAATGCTTAGGAGTTGCGAGGACCAAAGTGATTATGGAGACAGAGAGCTCTTTGACAGACATATGAGCTGCTATGGCCCTTCCTTCTTTGATTGGCCACACAGAAGGGACAGAATTAGATCAAAGCAGCCCAGAGAAGTGGTGTTATTTCATCATCTCTGAGATTGAAGACGGCAGTGTCTGTCTCTTGTCATTTGGAGGATTCGTTAAGCTGATGAGTACAGAGTGCCACATAAGTGTTCCAAGTATTTGCTAGCATTATTGTTGGCATCTCTGTCTTTGCCAGATCTGGGGCTGCCCTTTGGCCACCGGTAGAGTAAAATTCTGAAACCTGATTGGAATAGTATCTCATCTCAGTGATAGAGCACATGTTTAGCAGACACAAGACCCTGGGTTCCATCCCAGCCTTGGGGGACAAAGAGAACCAAACCTCTCAGAGTCTGTGTTTTTATGTGAATATAGCAGGGGAGACCTGAATTCTCCTTTGCCTCCCTGCTGCTAAGGGTTTAATGGACTCCTCCCCATGTTGCAGGGCCAGCAATGTTCCTCCCAAAGGTGACCTGCTTCTGCTTTTGTTCTTTCTTCCCGGCAGTCCCCACTGAGACCACCTATCACACATTGGAGGATGGAGTGGTAGAGTACTGCACAGCCGAGGCTCCTCAGCCCCTGCCCACTGAGGCCCCAGTGGAGGTGATAGCCCAGCATGCAGATGCATCTGTCAAACCGCAGGCACTTAAGAGCCGCATTGCCCTCAACTCAGCCAAGCTGATCCAGGAGCAGCGGGTCACCAACCTGCACATAAAGGAGATTGCCCAGCACCTAGAGCAGCAGAATGACCTGCTACAGATGATTCGGCGTTCCCAGGAGGTGCAGGCCTGTGCCCAGGAGCGGCAGGCCCAGGCCATGGAGGGTACCCAAGCAGCCCTGAGTGTCCTCATCCAGGTCCTCCGGCCCATGATTAAAGATTTCCGACGCTATTTGCAGAGTAACACACCCAACCCAGCCCCAGCCACTGACCCTGGACAGGTGGCCCAGAATGGGCAGCCAGACAGCATCATCCAGTGAGGGAGGGGTCAAGCCAGGGCTCAGCCATGATTGAAGGAAACGTCTGTGAAATTGTAAGTGGTTTCTGTGAGTGGCTTTAGTGGGCTATGAGAATAGCTCCCTCTTAGATAGATACGTGGGGCTTATTAGTCTGAGAGAAATGAAGGAGACTGGGAAATGGAACTTGCTGGGCTCCCAGGACCCAGTCTATCTTAGTTCAACCTCTGGAACTGCCTGGAACTGTTGAAATCTGGAAGATTTAGCTGGGAGTCGTGTGTGCTGGAGATGGGACATGTGTTGTCATGATCTAAGGCTTGGGACATCACCCAGACACAGTCTAGGACAACTTTAAAGACAGACTGGTTCTCACTGGGCCATGTCACGGCACAGGATCTCTGATGAGCCACCCCACCTCTGGTGCGCCATCCTTTTGAGTGCCATCCTGCCAGTGATGCTGGCAGAAATGCAATAATACCCACATAAGAATGTCCCCAGTGCTGCTGGGAAACCCCAGCCCTTCCTCCCTCTCACTGTGCCTCCGTACTCAGGGGACTCTCCTTACTGCTGTGTGCCACAACTACCCAGGCACAGCCCAGCTCCTGAAAGTGCCCTGAGATGCGACGGCCACTCTCTAGATGGCCACTCTCTAGTCTTCCATGACACCTCTGGGTAGCCATTGTGTGGTTTGCTGCACCCCCAGACTTTGACACAGGTGGACTTCAGGTGCTGTAAGTGTTAGAAGGCAAACCCCTGTGGAATCCTGTTTCCTGCTGCAGTACACTAGAGGAGAATTTCAGTCTCTCTCTCTTAAAGAAAGCTCACTTCTGCTACCGGTTGTATTTATTCTACAGGTAAACCCCTTCTGGGATTTACTGGGCTCCAGACTCTGTGGCCACCCTTCCTTCCTCTCTGCTGGATCACATGCCCAAAACACAGTGCACATTAGAGCCCGCTCAGCATCCCACCCCAGTATAACTCTCCCTTGCTCTGTTGCTCGGTGCCTGGTGCCCTGAAGATGCCCTCGACTGGCTGAATGACCAATGCAAGGACTGTCCCTAAATGTAAGAGGTGGGAGAAGTGAAACAGACAGAAAGTGGGGCCCCCGGAATTCTGTGCTCTATCAGGGCAGAGCCTCGGCAGACTGAAGGACGTGCTGTCTGTTTTTCCGCCTCACTCTCAGACTCGCAGTTGACGCCGAGGCCCTCAGTCTCCCCAAGCCACCGTCATTTTGCTGCCGTAACTGGGCCACTCATGACCAGCGGCTACAACTCAAATTTCCAAATCTTAAACAAGCACAGAGGCCAAGCCACCCTTCCAGGAAGACACACGTAGAGATGCTTAGTTCTCCTGTTGGGATCCCAGGAAGAGGCCCCCTGGAAACAGAACAGCCACACGCTGTTCCCTTCTCCAAGGAGGCATGTGGAATGACAACAGCAGAGGGGTGGAGTAGTGGAGTCCGCTGGCCCTAGCAGGGCTGCTGCAGGGACATCCTAAGGATTTGCAACTCAGTTTCGTTTTTCTCTGGTGTTGGAAATCTGAGCCAATGTTCTATCTGTTCCATTTGTGTATAAAAAGGAACCTAGGTTACTTAAGCTAACTTGCTCTTTCTAGGCCACAACTTTAAATTAAAGAAATATCACTTTTTTATACACAATTCTTTGTGTCTTTATTGGTCACACATAGAAATAAACCATGGCTGATGGGCTAAATCTTGTCCACCACCTGTTTTTTGTTTGTTTTGTTTTGTTTTGTTTGAGACAGGGTCACTATGTCTCCCAGGCTGGCCTTATAATGGCTAAAGTTACGTTTTAAGTTTAAGCTACTGTGCTTAAGAGATCTGTAAAACAGAAATGCCTCTAACCTGTAAGTCTCACTTACCCAAGGTCAGATAACTTCCTGGAATGCTGGGACCTGTTGTTCATGTAATATAACAAGCCACATGTTTTTGCTTCTGTAAACAAGCTTGGTTGCTCCAGCTTCATAGGATGTGCTTGATCAAACTTGGTGGGAGGTACATAGGCAGGAAGTGCATCAGGATGTATGCTTGCCCTTGATTAAATGGAGGTGGGAAGTATGTAGCCTTGTGGGTTTTGCCTTTATAAGCCCCTGTCTACTGTAATTCGGCACTATACTCTGGGAATCCCCAGTATCGTCCTGACCAGTGTCCATTGTCTTAGCCAGGATTTAATAAAGCTTGTTTCAAGCCAGGTGGTGGTGGCACACTTTAATCCTAGCACTCCGGAGGCAGAGGCAGGTGGATCTCTGAACTCAAGCCTGGCCTGGTCTACAGAGCAAGTTCCAGGACAGCTAGAACTACACAAAGAAACCCTGTCTTGACAAACAAACAAACAAACAAAAGCTTGCTTCAAATTTAGCTCAAAAACTGATAGTGATCTTACTCTCCCCTATTGGGATTAACAGCCTGGAACTCACCGTGTAGACCAGGCTGCCTTTGAACTCACAGAGACCCATCTATCCCTTCTTCTTGAATGCTGGGATTAAAAGGCATCATGCCTGGCTTGACACCTATTTTTGTAAGTGAAATTTTCCTGGGACATAGGCATGCATTCATATAGGAAACCAGCTGATTTATACTATGATAGCAGAGTCTGAGTAGCTATAACCAGAGACAGCTAGCCCACAGAGTCCCAAGTATGTGTACCTGGATTAGTCCTGGCTTCTGAGGTGGGGAGAATTATCCAGGTCTTAACCAGAACCTCGAACAGACTCCAGGAGAGAAAGTACTAAGGCTTAGTTAGGTATGGTATAAGCACATTCTACTTTTAGAGTGATTCTCATGATTTCCTGATGGCTGAGAACTTTGGTTCCCAGACTGGCAGATGCAAACTTGGCTGGATTCCAGGTCCTGGTCCAGAGTGGGCTGCTTCTCAGGAGTTTCTGCTCAACAGGTGAGATATTTGGCGAGCAGAGATGCTTGTTTGAACAAAACTGGTTTTTCCAGGGCAGGCTCCTGTTCTTACCATTGTTTAAAGATAAATACAAGCTGAAAGTTGTCAGGCCCCTCCTTGGAAGCTGTCTCTGACTCCTTACAGCAGGTACAGGAAATAGGTGCTGATAGAGTTCTCACTGAGTGGTTGAGGACATTGAAGGGTCAAAGGTTAAACAGCCGGTATAAAGCCACAGACCAACCTTGCTCCCAGGTGGACCATGCCTTTAACTACTTTTTTTTTTTTTTTCCAGGCAAGTGCTCTAACCATTAATCTGTATCCTCAGTCCTTTTTGTCGTTTAGCCTTTTATTCTGGGTGAGCTAAATCCTGCTGCCTGGCCTTGAACTCACTCTTTTGTCACTCAGGAAAACTCCAAACTTAACGTCTTGCTGTTTTAGCCTTCCAAGAAGCTGGGATTATAGGCCTGCACCACCAGGCTAGGTTTAGTTACTGTTTTTAGCTCCTAATTTACCTTGATCTTCAGGCCTGTGAGGCCTGAAGTCACTTGGAAATGAGTTAAGCCCACCCTTGGGAAACCTCTAGGCCAAAAAGGCTCCCTGCTCATAACTGCATTGCACTTCTGTTAAGAGAGAGAGAGAGTGGGTTATCTGGGTTAGACTCGAAGTGCTACGATGTCTGTGAGGGAGGCAGAACGTTCCTTGTATTGTGGTAATCTGTACTGAGGGTACAGTGCAATGAGAGCACTTGCTGGCCTGTGCAAAGCCCTGGGTTCTATGCCATACACATGCAAATATTGAAATGGTTTAGGGGCATTACTTTTTGTTGGGGTACCACCTGAAAATATGAAATATTTGATTGTTTGTTTTCCTTTTCCGGGTCTCATTACGCTGTTCTGGCTGGCTCGGAACGTGCTATGTGAGCTAGGCTGCCCTCCGGCTCACAGACGCTCACCTGCCTCTGTTTCTAGAGTGCTGGAATCGAAGGCCAGACTTGTTGGTTTGTTTGTTTGTTTGTTTGTTTCAGTTTTTCAAGACAGGATTTTTCTCTGTAGTCCTGACTGCCCTAGAACTCACTCTGTAGACCAGGCTGGCCTTGAACTCACAGAGATCCACTTGCCTCTGCCTCCTGAGTGCTGGGATTAAAGACATGTGCCACCACTGCCTGGCTAAACTTGTGTTTGTTTCTTTTTTGCTTCTTTGTTTGAGACAGGATCTCAGTCTATAGCCCTGACTTGCCTAGAACTTGTCATATAGATCAGTCTGGTTTCAAAACTAACGGTGGTCCTCCTGCCTCTGCTCCTAAATTCTGGAACTACAGGTGTATACCACTTCATCTGACTGGAATTTTATATAACAGAATTTTCCAAGTAACCGACAGGTGTGGTAACACATGCTTGTAATCTCAGCACTTGAGATGCTGAGACAGGAGGATGGCCGATTCAAGCCAATCCATTCTACATAGTCAGACTATCTAAAAAACCCGAACACAGACGCATGTACTCTGAGCCAGGTGTCGTGGTCCCCACCAGAACATGAGAAGCTAAGGTAGGAAGATCTTGAGTTTAAGGCTTACATAGCAAGATTCTGCCTAGAATAAAATGAAATAAAAATACTCAAGTGTGGTGGCTGGAGAGACGGCTCAGTGGTTAAGAGTACATGCTGCTCTTGCAGAGCACTCTAGTTTGGTTCCCAGCACCCATATTGGGCAGCTCACAACTGCAGGTAACTCCAGCTCCAGGGCACTCAACACCCTCTCCTGGCCTCTATCGGCAACCGTACTCACGCGCACATCACATACTCACAAACTGACACACATACATATAATTGTTTTTAAAGAAATCTTTGAAAAAATGCTTTGTGAGCCTGGCGGCGGTGGCGGCACCAGCAGCGGCGGCGGCGCACGCCTTTAATCCCAGCACTCGGGAGGCAGAGGCAAGCAGATGGATCTCTGTGAGTTGGAGGCCAGCCTGGTCTACAGAGTTCCAGGACAGCCAGAGTTACACCAGAGAAACCCTGCCTCAAAACAAAACAAAAA
Source organism: Cricetomys ansorgei (assembly GCA_026225945.1). NCBI lineage: Eukaryota > Metazoa > Chordata > Mammalia > Rodentia > Nesomyidae > Cricetomys > Cricetomys ansorgei. The sequence goes on from JAMJFZ010002981.1 coordinate 1,915,326, forward strand.
TAAAAACAAAACAAAACAACAGCAACAAACAAAACTTGCTTTGTAAATTTCTCACATAGCCTTGGCCGAGGCAATCCAAGAAGTGTGCATAGGAAGGACCTAGGCGGACAGGTCTTGGCTGTAGCTGTGGTTTCACCACTTACTGTGTCTCACACGTTTTGGGGTCTCAGTTTCATTAATCCTAAATCTAGGACTTGACAGATAATAGTATCTACTTCTCAGAATGTTCTGAAGATGGAATGGAAATGAGAGCTTCTATTTATTGAGCACTTACATGAAACTGCCCTGAGCACACTTGGGAACTCATTTCTCAAGATCATGTGTGTAAAACACTTAGCATGAGCCTCAGACGCAGCATATGCTCAATAAATACAGCCTTCGAACTTCATCATTATAGTGTTGTAACCAAAGTGGGAACTTGTGGGTGTGGTCTTGTAATCACAATGGGAGTTTATGTGATTGGAGTCAGGTGACAAGAGATATGACCCTGGAACTAAAGAATAGTGGGGTCCTAGGCTGAAGAGCAAAGGGAGGACTTGAGATAGGCTGAGGCAGGGTGGCTAAGGCCAGTGAAAGGAGGAGCTCTGCACCTGAAGCTCTGGTCCCAGGTGCTTTGAAAGGGAGAGTGGCCAGTGGCCAGTGCTTGGCTGCCCTGCAGCCTGCTGAGCAACCAAGCATCCAGTTCCTTAGGACCACAAGGCAAGCAGAAAGGGTAAAGGGAAGTAGAAAATGCCAATCCTCTGCCCAAAGTTTCTTTAAGCATCTCAGGAGTCTGTTATCCCAGAGACAGTAAGTTCACATGTTCTAGGCCAGTCTGGGCTGTATAGGAAGGCCTTGCCTCAAACAAAACAAACAAAAAAACCAAACAAATTTTTGGCTCCTCCTGGATCCAGAGTCCTCAAGATTCCCTCAGTTCTGTCTGTGAGGTCCTGAAAGAGACATGTGGGAAGGCTGTAGATTTGGATCAAGAGCTAAGTAAGAATGGAGTTCAGCGGTAGAGTGCTTGCTTAGAGTGCCTGAAGTCCTGAGCTTGAACTGAATCCCAGCAGGATATCACCTGGGCATGGTGATACATGCTTGTAATCCAGGCCCTAGGGGGAGGTGGGATCTTGAGGACCAGAAGCTCAACATTATCCTCACGATCATATTGAGTTTGAGGTCACCTTGGGATACATGAAACCCTGTTTTGTTTTGTTTTTTAAAAAAAAAAAAAAAAAAGGCCTTGATTGAGCATGCCCAGTAAAGAGGTCTGTGGATGAAAGCATCCCAACCAAGAACACAGGTAAGTATATGGATGGCCGGGGAGGCTGGCTGGTTAGTTGGCTATACCAAGTCTGGGAATGGCAAGGGCAGCTTTCACCACCCCAGAAGACTTGCCTGTCCAAACCTCTGTAATTTCCTGCAGTCTGCCTACACAAATATACAGAACTTTGTGGCCAGGAACTGGTCTTCAAATTTAGCCTGCCCTTTACTGTGGCTATGCACTGGGAAAGGATCAGCTGATTTCTCTGTGCCCCGACTTCCTCATCAAAATACCTTCTCTAAACAAGGCTGATCTGGAAGTTAGGAAGTTGCTGCTAGTAGACCACTTCATAGGGTTCCTGGAGGCGGATGCACATTTACAGTAGGTTCTTGAGGCACTGGACTTTTGCTGAGTAGCAAATGACCCAAGACTCAGGATTTAAAACCACCACCATTTATTCACTCTGGATTTAATTTTTTTATAGACTTATTTGTTTTATGTGTATGAGTGTTTTGGCTTCATGTGTGTATTGCACAATGCATATACTTAGTACTCTTGGAGAAGAGAGCATTGGATCTCCTGGAGCTGGCTTGAGCCACCATGTGAGTACAGGGAGCCAACCCTAGTCTTCTGCAAGAACAATAAGTGTTCTTACCCACTGAACCATCTTTCCAGCTCCAAAAGAGATATTTTATTACATATTTATTTATTTTTAGCCAGGACCTCTCAATGAGCCATGGCTTGCCCCAAACTCACAGAAATGTACTTGCCTCTTCCTCCTAAGTGCTCTAAAGACACTGATCACCAGATCTAGATTTCTTTCTTTCTTTTCTTTCCTTTCTTCTCTTTTCTTTTTTTAAGACAGGATCTCTGACTGGCTGGAACTCACTCTGTAGAACATGCTGCCCTTGAACTCACAGTGATCCCCTGCCTCTGCTTTCTGAATGCTGAAGCCAATAACTCCATACATGGCCCTTGCTCAGGATTTTGCAACTTGAATGGCACTACTGATGCTGGGAAAAAGCACTTTTAAGATAGCTTACTTATCTTGCTTGGATATCTCCCAGGAAAGATTTCTTGACCCTGGGGAACGTCTAGACATTGCTTCAAGCTTTCTGAGGGCAGCTAGGAGCAGCTCTGGCTAGGAAGAACAGACTGGATCAAACCTAAAACTTTGGTTGAAGATGACGAAATCAACCTGGCATGGATGTTTGCAAAGGGGACTGTGGCTCTCAAACTGGCCTGCCCCAGGATGGACGCCCAGAGGCTGGACTGGATTTTGCTGCCTCTTTACTGATACTGATACTGAGGCTTTTCTGCCTCATTTAATTCTCTGGTTCTGCTTGGCTTTTACTTTTTGTGCTTGTTTGTTTGTTTGTTTGTTTTTTCAGGACAGGGCTTCTCTGTTGTAACTCTGGCTGTCCTGGAACTCACTCTGTAGACCAGGCTCCCCTTAAACTCACAGAGATCCACCTGCCTCTGCCTCCTGAGTGATGGGATTAAAGGCGTGCGCCACCACCACCTGGCAGCTTTTACTTTTTTAAGAGGACTTCCCAACTCCCAAGCAGCACAGGCCACTGTCCCCTGCTACCCCTCCCACGGCCCCAGCTATCTCTGTCAACTTCTGTGGAGTTTCCTGGTCCCTATCAAGTTCCCTTCCCCAGAGATCTATAGTCACCTTCTTCTTGGTTGTAGCCTAACTCTGGGAGGACACCGTCAGTCCCAGCTGTCACAGATGATTTCTTGGGTGACAGCCTTAATCCTTCATAGGCATCACCTCTCATATCCAATAGTTGGCAAGAGTCTGGCAGGATGGCTCAACCGCTAAAGGTGCTTGCTACCAAGTCTGATGACCTGAGTTTGATGCCTGGTACCCACATGGTAGAAGGAGAGACCCTCCCCATCAAAGTTGTCTTCTGACCTACATCTGTATACCCCACCTTGTTTGCCCCTCCATACTAAATATATTTGACTAAGAAATTTAGGCCAGGCAGTGGTGGCACATGCCTTTAATCGCAGCACTTGAGAGGCAGAGGCAGGTGGATCTCTGAGTCAGAAGCCAGCCTGGTCTACAGAGTGAGTTCCAGGACAGCCAGAGTTATAACAGAGACACTCCGTCTCAAAAAAACAAAAATAAATAAACATATAAATATGTACTAATATATGACCTCCTGACATCTTTGACACTGGTTCTCTCTCCACTGTGTTTCAGTAGTGCCCTCACTGGCTTCCCTGCTTCCAGGTCCTTCTTAAGGGGGTCTTCAGATGGCAATCTAGCCAGTGCTTTCCCTGCTCCATCCCTTCAGTCTCTCTCATCCTGGATTCCCAGGATGAAATCTAGGCACTCAGTGTTGCTGTGGGAGTTTTTAGTTATGTATAAAATTGTTTTGTGCACTGTTGGGTGAGGGGCCGCCTAGGTCTTGGTGTTTTGTATAGTCTGCAGGTGTTGGATTTATGTGAGGGATGCTTGATTGTTCATGATCTACAGGTGCTATCAGTAAAACACCTGAGGAATTCTGCATCAATAAAACACTGGAGCTCAGATGCTTGGGGTTCCACTGTCCAGTACGGTGCTTGCCAGGATAGTGGTTCCCTCTGCTGAGGTCTGGAAGAGTTTGCATCTATGATTGTGCCTCTGTGTCCTTCCCTGCTGAGTTGCCACAGTAAGGGTACTACTATACAGTGTGACTTTGTAAGACCTTCAGCACTGCTACCTTCCCACTTTGTGCTTCTAGATGTAGTCACCATGAATGTTTAGGCCCTAAGGATCCCAGGCTAGGACGAGCCTGCAGGGCTTGCCTTTGCTGTTTCTCTTGCTCAGGACTCTTTCCTAATGCCTCCCTTTCCTAACGCCTAGCTTTCCTTCATGTCCAGCTTGGATAGACTTCCTTCAGGGAGCCTTTCTGGGTCACACCCTATGTTTCCTCTCCCACATATTTTCACACGATATTTACATATACATGTATGTAATCACATTTTTACTTTATTCATGTTTATGAGTGTTTTGCTTGCATGTACATTTGTGTACCAGGCATGTGCCTGGTGCCCCCAGAGATCAGAAGAGGCCATTGAAACTGGAGTTAGACAGTTGTGAGCTGTCACATGAGTGCAAGGAATAGAACCTGGGTCCTCTACAAGAATAGCAAGTGCTCTAAACAGGTGAGCTACAGCTCTCTCTCCAGCCTGTAATCACGTGTTTAAATGTCTGCGTTCTTCTGTAGGAACTCATCAGTTACCATTAGGGGCTAGATAATTCTGAGGGGTCTCCTCTATGTTTTTTTTAATTAATTAATTTATTTTTGTGAGTGTGTGTGTGTGGGGGGGGGTTGCACGTGTGCCATGGTGTGCCATGGAGGCAGAGGACAACTTGGGGAGTTGATTCTGTCCTTCCAGTATGTGAGTTCTGTAGATCAAACTTAGATACCAAGCTTTGCAGCAAGCACCTTAACTCATTCAGTCAATTCACAGGTCCATGGACTGTGTGTTTAGGATGTTTTAGGACGTTTCATAGCATCCCTGGTATGTACCCAATACATATCTGGAGCTCTCTCCCGCTTTGTGATTGTCAGAAATATGTACAGACATTAACAAATGTTGGGGATGGGGCACAAAAGCCTCTCCTATGACCACATGAGTCTTATTCATAGTTACTGCTCAAGTGCAGACCTGGACCATTTGATACACTTTTTATTGTGGGGTTGACAAATTGAGGGCCAATGACATCATCAGGAGATGATTTGGACTGTTCACCACTGGAGAGGCAGGCATCAAAGTCAAGACTCACTCACCAATGGCACAAAGTTATAAGTAGCAGAGCCAGGAGTCCACCTCAGGTGTGCCCGCTGTGGCTGTGGCCTCCCTGTGAGTCAGCCTCCCGTGAGAGCAGACAGCCTGAGCATGAATCACCTATTCACACCTGCAGCCTGGACCCTGGACCTGTGACAGAAGCATCAAGCGCCTCACCCTGTGAGTCCCAGATACACCTGAGTGTGGTGACCTTAGGCAATCTACCTGCTGGGGACGGGTGCTTTTAGGTTAACTCCTGCCCAAAGGCTGAGAGGTTTCACTGAGATCAATGGAGGAGATGAAGGAGATAATACCCAGAGCCCAGAGCCCAGAGCCCGGCCATAAGGGTAAGATGTGAAGAGATGAGAAAGCGAGGGGCCCGGACATAGTTCTCCAGGGTATGCTAGCCCCATCTCAGAGGGGCCGTTTGCTTGCAGTCCAAGGCTACTCAGATAACAGCAGCAGAGGCCCTGATAAGGACTTCCTTGCCTGCCCCTGCAGGTGGAGGCTGGAGCTTGCTTCTCAAGGTCAGACATAAGCCCTTGCCTGACTGTCCTTTTCAACAGAAGAAGCCAGGATCCCAGGTATGAATGTGGAATCTTCCAGTTTAAACATAATTGATTGCTAAACATTTACCGAACTCCTACAAGCCAAACAAGCACCACTGGGCTAAATTCAAGTTTTCCAGTTCCTAATTCAACACTTCAGGTGCCGGTGGCTAACAGCCCGGGCAGAGCCAGAAGAAGGCATTTGGAGGTAAAGACTGACCTTCAGGAGGCCCAAGTGCCAGCCCCCTTTTCCTCTGGAGCTCTTACTCCCTCTCCTCAATGAAGTGGCTGTCCTGGCTGGGCTGGCTCCGGTAAGGACACTCCCTCCTTTAGGAGCGCAGGCCAGTCTGACTCACCTTTGGGACCTAGGCTTTGTTCTCTTTGAGTCAGGGTGAACAAGCCAGCAACGCTACTCACATTCCACCCACTTATCAGGAATCAAATACAAAGGGAGGCTGGATGACACAGGACACCCCACCCAGACTGAGGTCATCGTGGACCTCCAACAAGGCAAAGAGATACTGGTTTGAAATGCATCCTTGATATCTTCTGGCTGTTTGTGTGTACGTGTGCCTGTGTGTGTCTATGTGTTATTTGTATGTTTGCACGCATGTATGTGCGGATGTATGAAGGTCCTACTCTATTACTTTCCACCAGGTCCTCCTGTCTCTGTCCCTGCCTGATCCCTCACCCAGCCCTGGGGTTACAGGTATGCACAACCATGCCCAGATTTTTTTCAATTGAATTATATTGGTTATTATCGTGTGTGTTTGTGTGTACTGCCCAGAGCATGTGTGGAAGTCCGAGGACATCTTTTGAGAGCTAGTTCTCTCCCCCACCTTGTTAAGGCAAGGTCTCTCTTGTTCATTCTTTCCTCTTAAAGATTTTATTTACTATTTTTTATGTGTAAGAGTGTATGTGTATATATTTGAGAGTGCACCATTTGTGTTCAGTACCCACAGAGGCCAGAAGAGGGCATTAGATCCTCTGGAGCCGGAGTTAACAAGTAGTTGAGAGCTACCATGTAGGTGCTGGAACTAAATACTGGTCCTTTGTGAGAGCAGCTAGTGCTCCTAGCTACTGAGCCATCTCTTGGGCCCTTCTCTTGTCTCTGCTGTGCTGCAGACTCCAGAGTGCAACCACTGCACCTGGCTTTTTGTAGGTTCCCGGGATTGAACTCAGGTCGGGCTCTCATGGAAGCACTTTTACCCCTGAGCTATCTAGTAGGCCTCATTGCTTGGCTTCCAATGTGGATGCTGGGGGTCCAAATCCAGGTCCTCGTGTTTGCAGCATGCACTCTTATGCACTAAACCATCTCCCAAGACCCTGTTTTATGTTTCTGCTGCTGCTGCTGCTGCTGGTGGTGTATTGTTGTTGAGATGGGGTCTCTTGTATTCCAGTATGGCTCAGACTCACATGTAGCCGAGGGTGACTTTGAACTTCTGATCCTTCTGCTTCCACTGCCCTGAGTGCCAGGAAGCAGTGTACACCACCAAGCCCAGTTTATGTGTTACTGAGGATGGAGCTCAGTAAGTACCACATGCCTGCCTGCTAGGCAAGCATTCTGCTGAGCTACATCCCTAGCTCAGCTTAGCTTAGTGTGTATGTGTGTGTGTGTGTGTGTGTGTGTGTGTGTGTGTGTGTGTTTTGTTGTTGTATTTTTAGATCGGACCTCACTGTGTAGCCCTAGCTGGCCTGGAACTCATGGTGTGTACTGGGCTGTCCTTGAACTCACAGAGATCCACTTGCCTCTCTAGTGCTGAGATTAAAGGTGTGCACCACTATGCTTGGTCTTCTTGTTTTCTTTTCCTTAAGTTATATGTATTTATTTATTCCCTCTATCTGTGTCTTTTTTCTTTCTCCTTAAAGATTTTTTTGTTTCTATTCTTGAACATTTTGATTACATTTGTCTGGGTATGCTAGTGCATGCCTTTAATCCCAGCACTTTGGGAGGCAGAAGCAGGCAGATACATTTTATTTAACCTTTGGGGGTACTTGGGAGATCATAAGACAATTTGTGGGAGTCAGTTCTCTCCTTCCTTGAAGCAAAGCATCTCTGTGTTGCCCAGGCTAGCTTCAAATTCACAACCCTCCCACGTCTACCTCCTTCTGGATGTTGTTAGTGCCTGCACGGCCTGCAGGGCTCCTCCTGGGTCTGGATTCTGGTTTTGTCTCAGAGAGCCAATTCTTCCACATTCTTAGTCCATGAGGTTGGAAGAGGCTGCCCAGTTGTCCTTCAGTGTGGAGGGTGTGACTCAGGACTGGCCCATGGAATGGTGCATCGGAGGCCAAGGGCAAACCTGCACATACCTCCTTATTCCACAGCTTGCTTTGATCACCAATTTTTGAGGCTGCCATAGCTAAGCAACATTCTCATCAGCTTTGCTCTCTGTAACATCCCATGCACGGTAACCATGGTAACAAATGTGGAAGTGGTTCTTCAGGAACTTAGAAGCTTTTTTGTCCATCCCAACTTAGCTGTTGGGTCTGCGTAGGTGACCTTTTAACTTCAGAGGACCAAAACCTGACCCTCAGATCACACTAATGCCACCAGTTCGGGAATATACAGCTTAGGAGCTGGCCTCCCCTTGTGAGTTAGACTGCATGGAGGTTAAAGGTGAGCAGTAGGAGGGGTAGGGTGGAGGGAGGCAGGGATATGAGATGTCCAAGCTCTGGCGTTGGCCTTCTACCCAGTGAGACTGGCTCTACCTGACCTCTTCTAGCCCTTTCTGTCACAGTCCGCCTCCCCTCGCAGTTGGACCCATTTGGCCCTCGTCCCACCTGGCAGGGACATGGAATGGAATGGACAGGGAGTGGAACAAGACAAGCAGATGCAGGTGCAGTGAGGGATGTGGCACCCTTGACTCGGTCCAGGTCTACTTGGAGAAGAGGTATTTTTTGTTTTTGTCAGTTTTTTGGGTTTTTTTTCAAGATAGGATTTCTTTGTCATAACTCTGGCTGTCCTGGAACTCACTCTGTAGACCAGGCTGGCCTCGAACTTACAGAGATCCACCTGCCTCTGCCTCCAGAGTGCTAGGACTAAAGGTGTGTGCCACCACCATCCAGCAGAAGAGGCCTTGTTTTACCAGATCAATTGGTCAGAAAAAAAATTAGGACACATAACACAGCTTGTAGACTGCAGGGTGACATCAAGAAAATGAGTTCAGGCCTTTCCTAGTGTTTCCCTGACTCATTCTAGTGTTCGTTAGACTAGTACACAGGGGTGACACTGTCTAGAAGCTGGCAACAAGACTTGCCTCCATCCACAGATGAGTGTAATACCCATGTTACATCAGGGCATCAGGGTGGACACTGAAGCAGCCAGGCTCCTGCCTGTGTGGCTCCAGAGGACAAAGGGATAAGGGAGTCAGCTGCTTCAGGGATTTTTACAAAAACTTCAATTTTATGTGTGCATGTCTTGTGTGTGGTACATCAGAGAGCTAATGTGGAGGTCAGAGGGCAACCTGTGGCAATTGGTTTACTTCTTCCAGCACGTGGGTCACCGAGATGGAATGGAACTCAGGTCATCAGACTTGGTGAGGCACTTTCACTGAGCCATTTCAGCAGCCCAGCTCCAGAGTTTAAGGCCTGCTTTCTGGGTATGTGTACAATGTTCATGTGTGTGCAAGTGTGGAAACCAGAGGCTAACAGGGGTGTTCCTCAACTGCTCTCCACCTTTCTTTTTGAGACAGGGTCCCTCACTGAACCTGAAATTCCTGCTCAGTCTGACTGGCTCTCATCTTCATTCCTCCGTGCTGGGTTATTGGTAAGAACCATTGTGCTCAGACTTTATGTAGGCGCTGGGGCAAACTCAGTTCCTCACAGTTCAACAGGCACTTCACTGACCCAGCATCTCCACAGCCCCTCGCTTTTTTAATAGAACCTACTCCATCCGATTAGTTTAAATCTACTGGAGCATGAGTCCCAAGGACATAGGGGTGAGCCCTTGCTGCGTCCCTTGCCATTTGAAACACACCCAGAAAATGGTGCCGAATGGAGGAGTCATCTAGGTTGTGATGAGGGTTGAATCCAATATGACTTAGAAACTCCTGAGATCAATGAATACAAGCCCTGGGATTGGGATGTGGCCCGGTGGTAGAGAGCACTTGCCAGCCCTGGGTCCAATCTCTAGCACTGGGTGAGAACGCTAATACTTCAGGGAAAACATTCTGAACGGGGACAGCTCATTAGTTTGCCGTCATGTTACTGAACATGTGAAACCTGCTGGTAGGCACAAGGACTGTTTCAATTTCTAGTTATACTGGGCTGAATGGTGTCCTCTCCAATAATGTCCCAGGAATGTGGCCATGACTGGTTAAGAGGGGGTTATACTGAGTCCTGAAGCCAACAGCTGACATGTCAAAGACATAAACATAAAAAGGAGTATGTGGGAGCTGGAGATGGCTCAGTGGTTAAGAGCGCTGGCTGTTCTTCCAGAGGACCTGAGTTCAATTCCCAGCATATATGTGGCAGCTCACAACTACCTTTAACTCTAGTTCCAGGGGAATCCCTCTTCTGGCCTCCCTGGGTACCAGGCATGCACATAGTGCAGACACAAGCAGGCAAAATGGTTCAAAAACCACAGGCCAAGTATTCCATCATCTACCAGAGGCAGGAGAGACCTGAAGACTGTCCTGAGACCTCCAGCAGGAAGGGACTCTGCCAAACCTCCCTGAATTCTGGGCGCCTACCTCCCAGAGCAGATGGTCTAAGATTGTCCTTTTCAGCCGGCATTTGTTGTGTTACTAAAACCCCACAAAACTCTTGGGACCTACCACCAAATAGGTTGGTCCTCTAAGGGTCCCCACTGTGTCCTTCCCTCTTGCCCCCTCACCACCTCCCAAACGGTGACTCTGCCCACTCTGGTCACTTCTGTCTTGCTTCCTCCCAGACCTATAAGCTAAAGCTGTCACTCCAGTGATTTAAGTCTGCAGCACCCTGAGGTCCCAGCCAAAGCAGCCTGGGCCCAGCTGCTCACCACCGCTGAGCTCACCACAGACACTTGCCAACGGCAAGTGCAGGACAGTGGGGATGTGGATTTCCTTCTGGGGGTGTGAGAATGCAGAGGAAGGCACCCAGGAGGAGGGGAGACCAAGACAGACATCTATAGTGTCAGGCCATGAGGGATCAAGACTTCCAGCATCCTGGCTGACCATACCCTAACTTCTAGTGTTCTCTACACGCAGGACAAGAGCTGAGGGTCTGAATGCAGACAATGCAGCCACTCACTGGAAAAAAAAACTGACTTTTAATTTTAACCAATCAAACTGCATCCAGAAACGTCTCTGAACTAAACAAAACACAATAAAATTCTCCTTCTGAAGAAACCAAGAGTTCTCACCAGCCCATGCTCCTGAGGTCTACGCTAAAAGTAGCCCATTTCTGAGGGGCTTCTGTCCCTCACATTTCTTGTGAGGAAGGGCTGGTAACATGAGGGACCTGTGCCCTCCTCCCATCATACAAGTTCTTAGGAAATCAGTGGGGGAGCCTCTCCCACCTCACTTCCTGTCCGAGCTGAGACTCTCCAGAGAGGGGCAGGCAAGATGGCCCCGGCACCCCCAGGTCTCATAACCAACGATCCGGTCCACTCCAGTCTGCTCAGGCAGTTGTTCCCAGTGCCCACGGTGGGGAGGCAGTATGTCCCGGAGATATCTCAAACGTCCCATCACGTCACCTGCCCCATGCGAGCCACGTAGCAGAGGAAGCAATCCACCACCAGCTAGCCCTACGAGGAGTGCTGGCACCGCCTCAGAAGACACGCTCAAATTCCGTCTGGTTGGTAGTGGCTGGATTCCGGCTCTGGTTGGTGGACTGCTGGGTGATTTGACTGCCCTTTCGCCGTGGCGGGGCCAGGTACTCAAACATGGATGTCAAGTGCGTCGATAGCATGCCCTTGAGGTCTGAGGGCATGGGGTCTGACCAGAAGAAGTCGTGGTTGAGGGCGTCATCACTGTCGATTCGCTGCGCAGGGTCCAGCACCAGCAGCTTGTCGATAAGGTCCAGAGCATAGGGGTCACGCACGTAGGCCTTCAGCCGGTCCTTTACCTTCCTCTTCTGGCCCTTGACCAGCTCCAGCTTTTCAAACAGCTCATACTTGTCCACGTTTGGCCACACCTGAGAGAGAGAGGTGTTGAGAGGATGGAGCCAGAGGGTAAGAACACATATCCCAGACACCAGTGGTTTGGGCTCACTAAGACTTCTCCCAGATGCTCCCTGACCCACCCCTCAACAAGAGAATCGGGTCCTCGATGAAAGCAGTGGTCACTCCAGATGCGGCATACTCCCAGTGCCTGGGCATTTTATGTCAGCTGGAATAAACATGCCGGCCCCTGCCCAGGACATTCCTGCTTCACAGTAAGAGCTTTAAATTGCCCCCAGGAGCTCGTGTGCAAAGGCTTGGTCCCAGCTGGTGGTACACCTGGGAGGCACCGGGACCTTCAGGGAGGTGGGAGCCAGAAGGGAGAGTTCCCAGGAGGCATGTTGCTATCTTCTGTGTGCTGAGGCCTCTGGCATAAGCCAGCACATCACCTCTGAGCTACGCTCTCACCCTGAGCATACGGTGACACTGGTCCCTGCTCTTCATGACAACTCTGCTCTCCTGCGGACTCTCTGCAAAGGCTAAGCATTCTGAAACAGCAAATCTTTCCCGTGTTTGCTTTTCTCAGGTACTCTGTCACAGCAACAGGAAGTAACACACCAAGCCCATAAAACCAACAGGCTTAGCAGTGAGGCAGGCGCCCACAAGGCTCTCAATAGCAGGCCCGTGTCCCCAGCCTTCTCTCCAGAAACAACTTCACTCTCCACTATTGGCCAGAGGGAGCAGGATCTCTGCACCCCTGGGGACCACTCAGCCTGGCTACGTACGCACCTCCGGCGTGATGGAGCCACAGAGCTGGCTGATGAGGGCAAGCTGGTGCTGCTCCGTGTTGCCCTGCATGATAGGGCTGCGAGTCCACATCTCTGCCATGATGCACCCAGCACCCCACAGGTCAATGGGCGGGCCGTAGTCCCGCTCTCCTGAGAAGAAGAGTGTACCAGGAGGGCTCTTTAAGCCCAAGAGCCTCCTGAGACTCAATGTCCCAGGGCTGATGGCTCAAGAGGCCCCGGCAATGGGGGCTGTGGCCAGGTAGGTACCCGGCCCCTGCCCCCCTCTGCCTGCTGGGGAGTCCTCACCGAGCAACAGCTCCGGAGGCCGGTACCACAATGTCACTACACGGTTGGTATAGCGGTTGGGCTGGCTGTTCTTGGCTAGGCTGAAGGCACGGGCCAGCCCAAAATCTGCCAGCTTCAGGACCCCGTCCCGGGTGATGAGCACATTGGCAGCCTTCATGTCCCTGTGCAGGATCTGCAGGGAGGACACAGGAAAGGCTCAGTCAGGTTTCACAGGGCCCTCTATCCCATCCACACAGTGGTAAGAACAAAGGCCGAGCGCCAACCTCAGTCTCTCCTTCCACCCCTAGCCCTTACCTTGTTCCTGTGGATGTAGTAGAGGCCGTTTAACAGCATCTGCATCACCCTCTTGATCTCAGACAGCGTGAACTTGACTAGGACATTGCTCAGCAGCCCAGCAAGGTCGTGCTCACAGAAGTCAAACACCAGATAGATACTGCCCTTGCAACGGTTATAGGGGGAAGCTGGTACAGAATGGGGAAGGAGAAAGTCAAAAACCTACACCCTCCTCGTCTTTCCACAGCCAACTCCCAACCCTCCAACCCCCAGTCAGCCGTGAGTGTCCACGGGAAGCACCAACTCCAACGACAGAAGACCAGAGGACGGTGTGGTACATCTGGGTCAGGAGGAAGCAATTTGAGCACATCTACCTTAGCGTGCACACAAAACCTCAAGCGGTGAGCCTCATCTGCTCACAAGATCTGAGCAACATACCTTTGGTTCGGCAAATCTCAATCAGGTTGACCACATTCTCATGTTTTAGGAGCTGTAGAATCTTGATTTCCCGCAAGGCTGTGATAGGGAACTAGAGAGAAAGAGGAAGTGGTCAAAACTGAGCGTGCAACAGACCAAGGCCCTGGTGGGAGGAGGTCTACATAAGAGGCTGAAGGCAGGTGAGGGAATGATTCCTGTGCGGTGCTTCCTGTCTGCAACCCAATCCCAGTACTAAGGAATTACAGACAGCAGAACTGCCCCAAGTTCACGGTCAGCAGGGTTACGGGAGATCCTGCCTCAAAGGGTAGGGAGGAAAAACTATAGATCACACACACACACACACACACACACACACAAGATGTAAAGCTCTGCAACCCGACTTTGCAAAGTATAGGATAAGTGCATAATGCGCACATCTTGTGGAGCAGCTAGACTTTACCATCAGACTAGGCTGGCCTTGAACTTGTTCATTCTCCCTAAGCCTCCCAGGTGCTGGGATTATAGTGAAAGCCTTTATGCTGGCAAGGAATGTTTTAAACAATCCAAACAGGGATAAAGTCTTTGTCACTAACACCTGTGGGTCAAATTTCCTGGGACTGGAGAGTCAGCTGAATGGTTAAGAACACTGGCTGTGGCTAGGCATAGCGGCAGAGGCAGTGGGTGAATTTGAGGCCAGCCTGGTGTACACAGTGAGTTCCAGGACAGCTAGAGGCTATGCAGAGATCCTGCATTTTAAAAAAAAAGTATACAGAGAACTCTTACATACAAACATACATACATACATATACATACATACACACACACACAACATTAACACTGGCTGCTCACTGTTCTTCCAGAGGACCCAGGTTTAAATCCCAGCACCTACAGGGTGGCTCACAACCTTTTTATTTTTAACTCTAGTCCCAAAGGATCCAACATGTCTTTTTATATCATCCTCAGGTACCAGGCAAGCATGTGGTACACAGGCTTGCATGGAAACAAAATGCCATACACAGAAGAGATATTTTCCTTGCTATGAATGTGGTTGCTAGGAAGCTGAACTGAAGCTAAGATAGGGAGGGACAGCGAGCTTTTAAAACATCCCCTTGAGCTTAGTCGCCTTTTAAAATACCTGTGCATGCACTGTCCCTACACACAAAACTAAACGGTAAGCTAAAGGGTTTAAAGGCTTGACTTCTAGATAAAAATGCACTTCATGCAAAGTATAGGCTCCTTCACTTCGCCCCCGCCAAACTTTGCCAGTTAAAACCGCAAGATCTAAGTGTTGAAAAGCCAAATTCCTTGTTAAACGGAAAATCGCAAAATACTAGGTATAAACAGAATCTCAGCACAAAACCTCTCGAAGCAGCAGTGTGGAAACCCACCAAAGGATGGTAGGCCTGTCCAATGGACCGTACTCACCCCCTCTTTCTCATTCTCCATCAACACTTTCTTCAGAGCCACCTTCTGGCCCGTCTGACGGTGCTTGGCTTTAAACACTTCCCTGCAGGCAGAGAAGACCCATCAGGCATTTCAGCAATGCCCGCCCCTCCCCCACGCGTAGAGGGGCGGCGGGAGACGAGACACACCGTGGGGCGCGGCCCGGAACGCCGCTACCCGCACCGCGTGTTTTCTGTCTCTCTCCCAGACTCCGCACTCTCCCCTCGGCCCCTGCTCCTCCTCTAGGAATGTCTCAGAGAGATTCCGTTCACAGTCTGGCCTCGCACCAACGCCACCCCACCCCGATCTGGGCCTCAGGCTCCTCCCCGCTACTCAGCTCGCTTAGGCCAGGACCGCCTGTGGCGCGGCCTAGTGACAGCAGGCAACAACAGCAAGGCGGCGGCCAGGGCCCCAGACCTCCCCGGAAAGTGCAGGTCTTGGGCTCCCAACCCCACGCGGCCTGATCTTACCCGAATGTGCCTTGGCCGATCTTGGCAAGTTTCTCGTATTTGGTGACCTCATCGCAAAACGGGCATTCCACTGAGTCGTACTGCTTGGCCATGGCCACCTCCAGTGCGCCACCACCGCCACCAGCCGCAGCTCCCGCCGCCCCCGGTCCCGCCACACTCCAGGCCCCTCCGCGGCCGCGCCACTTCCGCCTCCAAGGCCACTTCCGGCCTCGGGGTGCCGAGCCCGCCTCTTCCGGTCTCCGCCCGCCGCCAGGCCCCCTGGGACTTGTAGTTCCCGGGAGGCCAGGGGGAGCCGGAGCTGCAGAGGAGCCTCCGCCGCCGCCACTGCCCCCGCCTCCGCCGCCGCCGCCAGTGCTGTTGGCGGCCCCGATCGGGGGCGCAGGGAGCCGTGGCGCTGGGGCTGGGGCTCGCGGCGGTGCGTCCCGCTGCATTGGCCCGGGCCGCGCTGCTGCCGAAGCTGCTGCCGCTCTGGCTCCCGATCCGGGGCCAGCCGCAGTGCCCTGCTCCTCCTCCTCCGACGGCGCCGCCTCCGCCGGGCTGCGCGGGGCGGCGGGTGGGGGGGAAGGAAGGCCTGGGGAGGGGTGGGGGAGGAGTGGGGGCGGGGGCTCCCTGGCCGAGCCCGGCCCGGGGCGGCCGGGCAAGGGAGTGAGACGGCAAGAGCTGAAGAGGAGGCGGCCCGAGAACCCGGGAGGGGGCGCGTTATAAAGGGGGAGGTGCCCTCCTGGCCTCCCCTCCCCCTCCGCCCGCCCCCTCCCTCCTCCTCCCACCCTCCGCGGCCGCACCTGCCGCCGCCGCCTCCCGCCCGCCCGCTCCAAGTCCAGCGTCCGCCCTTGGCGCGTCACTACCCACAGCCCCTCCTCTGCCTCTGGAGGTGGGGCCCCGCAATCGACACCTGCCTGCGGCGCCTTGCCTCGTGCCTCAGTTTACCCCCCAATGCCAGCTGCCACGGAATGCCCTTTCTTCCAGGCTGGGCGTGTGTTCCCGGTGAGGCGGAGGCGGGAGGTGCCGAGGGAGCCGCCTGAGGCCCTGGGAAGAGAGAACTGCCCCCGCTGCCACCTCCGTCGTCTCAGCTACCCGCCGTTGACATGGCAACCGACGGCCGCCAGGGGGCGCGGCGACACTGGAGGCGGCGAGCAAGCTATGCTCAGGCCTAAACCCTGGATCCTGTGTTGTGAGGGAGCAGGGATGAGACCCACCATCCTCCCTCACCAGCTGCGTCAGAGCTTGTCTGTCATGGCTCAGTCATCGAAAATAGTCGCCACTGATCCAGCACTCCTGTTGCTTTAGAAATGCTGGGCGTTCGGGCTGAATCCCGAACCGATCCTTTGAACCAGCTTCACTCACCCATTTCACAGAAGAAATCGCTACTCACAAGTCGGAGGTTGTTTTTTCAAGGTCGCACAGTGACAAGGCTGGCTCTAGCTAGGAAGAGGTTTTTCATGCCTGGCTTTTACAGTGCGTTTGAGCCCACTGTCCTTAGGCAAGCCGGATAACCACAGTTCACCCCCACCATCACCTTCCTGCTTCCAGGAGCCTAGATGCCAGCCAGCAAAGCTGTCCTTTCTACCTTCTCCATCTGTGCCCTCCTTTCTATCAGTGCCCCTCCCAGGGATGGACCCTGGGTCCTGCTCCCCCAGTGTCCTTTCCCACCTGTCCCACCCCAACCTGCTCCAGGTCATCTGAAGTCAGGTCTCCCTCTACTGTCTTCAAATTGTGCCTGACACTGAAGCTCTTTTCAGTGTTTACCTCCTGGGCTGTGGTCCTGAAAGTGGCCTGCTGTTTACCAGCTTCTGGAAGCTGTCCTGCCTCCAGAGCTGCGATCCCTCCTCACAGCACCCCGCTTACTGCCCAGGGTTGGCTGAGTTTGCTTCCACCTCTTGTTCTGTTTGATTGAGACAGGGTCATGTTATATGGTCCTGGGCAGACTGGTGCTCACTGAGTAGCCTCTGCTGACCTTTAAACTCTAGGCAATCCTCCTGCTTCAGTCTGCAGGCATCAGTATGTCCAGTACTGCTTCCCGGTTTTGTCCCACAGTCTTTGGGCTTGAAGCTTCTTGGGATAAAGGGTGGTTGTGGTGACCCTGGTGTCCCAGGAGTACTTGCTGTGAGAAGGGTCCTGCCAGGGAGACCTTTCAAGACACTCAGTAGAGCCAGCCAGCAGTTTAAATCAAGCCATATGTCAGGGACTGATCCAGAGCCCATTTTCATGGATGTACTGCTTATCTGAATCGAGAAGTAAGGAGGGTAAAATCAGGGGTGAGAGGGAGAGAGTGATTACAGTAATTACAGCTATAGAAGGAAAATGAGTGGCTAAGCCGTACAGTTAGCCCTGTGTGCGAGTTGTTTCTGCTGTCAGTCATATGCAGGACACTGCTCTTACCTCCACTGCACATGAGGACCCTGACACTCAAGAGGTGAGATTATTGGAGCAGGGTCACAGGGCTAGCCAGTGGCCACACTGGTGCTTGAACCAGTTAAGTTCAGCATAAACCGCAAACAGTTCCTTATGTCAAGGCCCCTCCCCATCTGTGTTCAGAGTGAAACCAGGGCAAAACTTGAGTGCAGTCTGACCTGCCTTGGTGCTCATGGGAGATGTGGTAGGTAACAGTAGCACCAGTGGGAGGGCTCTCTCATGGGCCTGTGTGGATGGTGCTATCAGATTTTTGGGCTATAGCTGGTGCCTGTTTCTCATGAGCTCTCCCCAAGTCACATCCTGTGGGCAGAGGCATTAGCAGAATTTCCTGTGATGTTGTCACCTCTACCTCCCACAAGGGCCCTGACATCTTCCAGTCACTTCCCTTCAGAGCCTTGGGCCCTCCACCCTCCACAGGGAAAGCAAGAATGGTCAGGAGGCTTTGGAAGGCTGCCCAGGTCTGGAGCCTCGGTTCTCTACAACTGGTAAATCCAGGAGGGCAGCAGCGACAAATTAGCCATTTTGAATCCATTCTGACTTTGCTTTGTTGGCTTCAAATATTGCCTGCTATCTGTGAATCGCCAAAACCACCAAGACCAGCATGTGAGCCAGCCTCGGTCAACACCTGCTGACTGGCTGGTGACATCATTTAACAGCTAAGGAAGGCAGGCCTGGTGGCTTAGGACTGAAATCCCAACTGCTAAAGAGTTTTAAACAGGAAGGATGAAAGTTCAAGGCTTGTCTGGGCTAAAGAGCAAGTTCAAGGCTAGTTTGGAACCCAGGGAGACCTTGTGTAAAAAATGAAAAAAATTAATCTGAGCGTGGTGGCACACACCTTTAATCTTAGCACTCAGGAGGCAGAGGCAGGTGAATCTCTGTGAGTTTGCGGCCAGCCTAGTGTACAGAGTGAGTTCCAGGACAGCCAGAGTTATATAACAAAAACCCCTCCCTCTCTCACAGAATGCGGGCGCACGTTCACATTCACACACACACACACACACATACACACAGGCCTTGTAGTATCATGGTTTTCTAGTCTAGCCATGAACTCATACAGATCACCTGCCTCTGCCTCCAGAATGCTGGGATTAAAGTCATGTGCTACCATCTGAACTCCAGTTTTTTACCTTATGTAGTGTTTTGAGTAAGAATGACCTCCATATATTTGAATGCTTAATGACCAGAGAGTGGAACTGTTTGAAAGGATTAGAAGGATTAATAGGTGTGGCCTTATTGGAGTAGATGTGGCCTTGTTGGAGTAAGTGTGTCACTGGGTGTGGGCTTTGAGGTTTCAAAAGCCCATGCCAGGGTCAGTCTCTTTGTTACCAGTCTCTGTCTGCTACCTACAGATCAGGACATAGCTCTCAGCTTCAGCTCTAGCGCCATGCTAGACACCATCTGACACTGTAAGCCCACAGCTAAATGCTTTCATAAGAGTTACTTACCTTGTTCATGGTGTCTCTTCCCAGCAACAGAACACTAACACCTGGGCCCCGTTTTCCTCTCCCAAGCTAGGACAGGGCCAGGTTCTGTGGAGGGAAGTGGAAGCCGGCTCAGAAGATGGGAGCTGGTAGCTGTGGTATAGTCGCTAGCTGAGGAATGCAGAACAGAGAACAGTTTGTGATTCCCAGGGCCCCATCCAACCATGGACGTTCTGCTCTCACTGGTTCGCTACCTCTGCCTAGCCCTGTGTTGACTCATATCATCCCCCTAAGTGTCACTGTAGTCCTTTTAGCAGGCTGCTAGGCCTGGATCCAGGTGACAGAAGAAGAAACAGGCTCAGTAGCTTGGCTAGGGCCACACAGCCCAAGAGCTGTAGAGCTGGGATTCAAAGCTAGGCCTCTGCTATACTGTCTTGTTTGTTTTGTTCCTTTTGAAACAGGGTCTCATTATGTAGCCCTGGCTGTCCTGGAACTCACTCTGTAGACCAGGCTGGCTTCAATTCAGAGATCTGCCTGCCTCTGCCTCCTGAGTGCTGGGATTAAAGGTGTGTACCACCACCTGGCTCCCTGAGAAGGTTTTCATGACATAGATTCAAGAGCTATTAGGGTTTGCTACAATGATGTTCCTGTAATCTTTGGATGCATTGAAAGGCCTAGGAAGTTTTATTATTTAATTTAAATTTTTTATTTCTGTGTATGTGTGTCTGTCACCTGTGTTGCTGTGGAAGCCACAAGAGGCCTTATAATTCCCTGGAGCGGGAGTTATAGTGGTTGTGAACTGCCTGATGCAGGCGCTGGGAACAAAACACAAGTCCCCTGGAAGAGCAGCAGATACCCTTAACCACTGACCCATCTTGACGGCTCCTAACATTTTTTAAACACCTGATCATAGCGAAGAGGCTGAAAACTGATGCCTTGGGAATTTTGACTCGCCTAGGACCTTATGTAGAAGCTGGGGTCATTAGTTCTGGTGGGGCCTTGTTATCTGTATTTTTTTAGTTTTATTGAAGCATAACTGATCTACAATAAAGTCCAAACATAGAGGGATTTGATGAATCCGGATGTACACCTAGGGAACCCTGGCTATGATGAAGGGAGTGAGCTGTCATGCAAACTTCCCTCCACCCCAGGTTCTCAGTGCTCTTGTGTAGTCCTCCTCCCTCCCCACTGTTCCTATCTTTATTCCCAAGCCACCTCTGATCCCTGGAACCCACATAAAGCCAGAAAGGGTGGTTGGTTCCCAGCATTCCAAAGATGAGGAGGGAGGCAGAAACCAGAGAATCCCAGGAAGCCCTGGAATCATCTAGCCTGTCCCATTCAACAGTGAACACAGGACAGTCTCAAACAAGGCAGAAGGTAAGGAATGTGCTCTGACCTCACATGCAAACCATGTACACTGGAGCTCACAGCTCTGCACATTTATACAAACAGTTTTTTTGTTTTTTTTTTCACAAGATGAGCCAGGTATGATAATGCATACTGGTAGTCCCAGCACTCCTAAGACAGGGCCAGGCAGGTCACAGCAAGTTCAAGGCTAACCTGGTCTACATAGTGGGCTGTGAGATCCACCACCAGCCAGATGTACACAGGGAGACCTCTCAAAGTAAAATAAATAATCTGGCCATGGTGGTACACACCTTTGTTCTCGGAAGTCCAGAGGCAGATGCAGGAAGAGCTCTGAGTTCAAAGCCAGCCTGATCTACATAGTGAAATCTATTTATAAATGAACAAGTAAATGAAAGAATGAATGTAGGCTCTTTTGACTCAGCAACTCCATTCTAAAAAAATTTTTTTTCTGTGGGAGGGGGAAGCAAACCAGAGCAGTGAACTGTCTGTCCCAAGATCTTTGGTCTTGGGGTTGTGTCAAGGGGAGGGTGCTACAGGCCTGCTTGGCTGGCTGGCCATGGATCCCAGAACCATCTCCTGAACCCTTTGGCCTAGAGCCCTTTGGTCCCCGAGCACGAGCACTGGTGGAGGGCTCAGCAGGACTGAAGGGTCACAGGAGCCGGATTTCAACCTGTGCCCAGCAGGGTGGGCACAGAGTAGAATAGGGCAGGCGTCACCTGCTGCCTCAGGAGTCCAGGTCCACTCGGAGCCCACATGGCCTAAGAGAGCTTCGGGTGGCTGTAACTAGCCACAACCAGTACAGACTGAGAACCTGGCCCCGGCTGACACAGCTTCCTGGAACACACACAGCCCTTTGCTCTCCCAGCGCCGGTGATTTCTCTGGGGCTGGGGCTGAGCCCTGGTCCGACCTGCTGTGCTGAGTGTGAGTGGGGAGCCTGGAGCCCTCGTGTCTCAACTAGATGCTGACCTGCTGTGCCACTTAAGGCAAACCCCCATTCCTGAGGTGGGCAGAGCTGAAGATCAGTCCGCTCTGCTTCCCACTCAGGCAACCGAGAGCTCATATGTTGGAGCAAACCAGACCTGAGTCCCATTTCTAGCTCCACTGCTTTCTGTGACTTGATATTTACGTATTAATTTTTATTTTTTATCTATGACAACAGGCCTCACCAAGTAGCCTAGGCTGGCCTGGAACTGTTAATCCTATTTCAGTCTTCTGAGTGCTAGGGTTACAGGGGTGTGAGTTAATTATTTCATTTTTGGCTTTTAGAGACAAGAGTTTCTCTGTGTAGCCATGGCTGTCCTGGAACTCGCTCTGTAGACTAGACTGGCCTCAGACTCACAGAGATCCACCTGCCTCTGCCTACCAAGTGCTGGGATTAAACGCGTGTGTCACCACCACCTGGCATGAGTTAATTTTTTTGTTTGTCTTTTTCCAATCTCAGTTTTTCTTTTTTAAGCCTGAAGCTCAGCAATGCCCCTCCCTCGACGTATTTGAGAACGACTCTGCCAGATCGGCCCCTTCCTGCCGCTCTACCTTGTATTCCCTAATCCATCAAGCACATCAGCCGCACCGGCCCCTTGTCAGTGCAGGGAAGCCCCTGAATTTCCTCCTCAGCTCCAGGCCCCTTACTCTGGCCTCTGTCCCACCCCGGTTGGCTCCTCACAGCTCACATGTTACTTTATCACAGTAGTTGCTGTGGTCAGAACATGTCTCCCCAAAGTCCCTGAGCTGGAGCTTTCTCCCCCGAGCCACGTGTTGTTGATAGGGTGCAGAGGTGGGACTCTGTGAAATGACTAAGGTGAGATGGGGTAAGTACTAACCTCTCACAGCAGCATCACTGGCTTTATAAGGAGAGCATGAGGGGCTGGAAATTGAGCTCAGCTGGTAAAGTGTCTACTGAACAAGCATGAGGACCTGAGTTCGATCCCCAGCCCCCGTGAAAGATGGACAAGTTGGATCATGTGCCCATAACCCTAACACTGGGTAGGATTCCTGTGCATACCGGCCTGCCAGTCTAGCTGGATTCAAAGAAAGACCCTCTGGCAGCGGTGGCTCAAGACTTTAATCCCAGCACTCAGGAGGCAGAGGCAGGCAGATCTCTGTTTGAAGCCAGCCTGGTCTACAGAGTGAGTTCCAGTCTTGGAACAGAGAACCCCTGTCTTGAAAAACAAAAACAAAAAACACAAAACAAAACAAAACCAAAAAAAAAAAAAAAAAAAAAAAAAGAAACAAAGAAAGAAGAAAAACCCTCCCTGTAGCAGTATACCTATGGGGTGGCTCAGCACAGAAGACGAGACATTTTTCATACGTGCAAACTCTGCCAGACCTCAGCAGAGGGAACCACCGTCATGACTGCTGCCACACTCACAGTGGAGCCCCCTCCGCAGCATCTGAGCTCCGTGTTTTATTGACTCAGAACTCCTCAGGTGTTCTACTGATAGCACATGCAGATCATGAGCAATCAAACATCCCCCACAGAAATCCCACACCTGCACACAATACAAAATGCCAAGGCCTATGCCTCCCTTTTTCCAACAGTGCACAAAAACAATTATTTTAAACACAACTAAAAGTAAACTTCCACAACACCTCAAAAAAAAACCCAACAACAGCAACAAAAAAAAGAAAACAGCACAAGCCTCCATGTGATGCTAGGAACTGAATCAGAGCCCAGAGCAGCAAGCGCTCTGAGCCACTGACAATCTCTCCAGCCCCACATACTTTTTTTAAAGTAAGGATTTATTATTTTTAAATTTCCTGTGTGTGGGTGTTTTGCCTGTATGTATGCCTGTGTACGATGACACGAGACAGCAAGAAGGTCCTCTCATGTGCCCGGCAACTTGGGATTCTTATCCTGCAGAAATATGAACTAAGTAAACTTTTATTCTTTGTAGACAACCCAGTCAGTGGTATTCAGTTACAGAAACAGAAAACACTTGTTCTTGTTGGTTTTGTTCTGGTTTTTTTTTGTTGTTGTTTGTTTTTGTTTTTTTGTTTTGACACAGAGTTTTTCCGTGTAGCCCTGGCTGTCCTGGAACTCTCGCTGTAGACCAGGCTGGCCTTGAACTCAGAGATCTGCCTGCCTCTCGCCTCCCTAGTGCTGGGTATGTGCCACCACTGCCCAGCAACAGAAGGCACCTTAAGACAGTAGCCCTCAGTGACTCCAGATGCAGTCACTCCTACACCGATGCCTTTCACCACAGAGCTGCCATCTGAGCCAGCTGGCTGCCAGCAAGTCTGCTTTTTCCGTGTTCATGTTGTGCCTCCCAAACTAGTTAACCTCTAGAGCCCCCCTAGCTGGGAATTAGAGACCACCACCTAGCACAGACCTCCTACTCAGTGGTCTTTATTTAGTTAAAAAACAGAAAAACAAAACAAAAACAGAAAAAACAAAAATGAGACAAATAAAAACCCATATTGGCTTTGAGCTCACTACGTAGCTGATGATGGATTTGGACTGATCCTTTTACCTACTCTTCCTAAGTGTTGGGGTTGCAAGTTTGCACCCCATGAGTGGTCTTGCTTTAGGTTTACAGGACCAGGGGCTCCAGGAAATTGGTTCCCTGAGGACAGCACTGAAACATTGTGAGGAGACTTGATGGTGGCGAAAATGAACGGCCATTCCTGAGCCCGCTGAACTATGGCCAGAGTTATATGCTCCATTTGGTCCATATAAGCTTTGCACCCTTCCTTGGCAAGGTGGAATTTGAATGAGGGCTGTCTGTCTTCACCTGCCACAGGACATCAATACTCTCTCTTCTCCTGTCACTCTGACTTGAGTTATTGGGTCCATTAGGTGGCAGCAGAGCCAGGACCTTCCACAATAGTGCATCTGAGGTCATTAAGCAGTGGGTTGGTGCAAGGTTTGGATGCGTCAGTCTGGTTTGGGGGTGTCTCCTATCTGGTTCATGGGCCTAGCATGGAACAAGTTTCCAGCACTATTGTTAACACAGTAGGTATGACCAACACCACGCCTCATCTGTTCTAGGCAGTGACCCCCACCCACAGAATCTAATGGCTCTGAGTCAGGATGCATCTTATGGTGACAGTGATCAGGGAATGACTGTGACATATTCAGGTAATGCCTTCCCACGCACATACAGGAAGAACATAAGAACAGGACGACGAGGGGGGCGACCGGGGGGGGGGGTCTCCCATGGAGGTCAGCTCTGCTGAAGCATATCTCAGCAGTAGAGTACACACAGCCCACGAGGGCTCTGGGTTGAAGACCCAATGCCCTTTCCCAAAGTCATCTTAGGAATTCGACTCTGCACATGCAGATGTACTTAGTAAAAATACATCATTATTTTTATCCTAATTTTCTTCCGGTTGTATGCATAATCATGATCCCAGCACTCATGCTGTGGCTTCCGACTGTTGGTAATTCTAGTTCCAGAGGGATCTAGAGCCCTCTTCTGGCCGTCTTCAGTACTGCATGACTCGGGCACTTCCAAACATGCAGGCAAAACACTGAAACACACAGAACAAAAATAACCAATGCTGGGTGTAGTGGCATATGCCTTTAATCCCTAGTGGCACATGCCTTTAATCCCAGCACTCGGGAGGCAAAGGCAGGTTGATCTCTGCGAGTTGGAAGACAGCCTGGTTTACAGAGTGAGTTCCAGGACAGCCAGAGTTACAACAGAGAAACCCTGTCTCGAAAAAAAAAAAAAAAAAAAACAAAAAAAAAACAAAAAACAAACAAACCAAACAAAACCAAAGCAAACCAAACCAAACAACAACAAAAATAAACAGAAGTCTTTTAAAAATTAAAAAATATTTTTAT
This sequence comes from Cricetomys ansorgei, assembly GCA_026225945.1. Taxonomy (NCBI): domain Eukaryota; kingdom Metazoa; phylum Chordata; class Mammalia; order Rodentia; family Nesomyidae; genus Cricetomys; species Cricetomys ansorgei. The sequence continues at coordinate 1,940,667 of JAMJFZ010002981.1, forward strand.
TTAAAATGTTTTAGATTGGTGTGTGTGTGCATGACGGGGGTCAGAGGACAACTTTGTGGATTTCTTCCACCTTCATGTGAGCTCCTGGGACCAAAGGCAGTTTTCCAGGTTTGCGTGCCAAGTGACTTTACTCCTGAGCCATCTGGGAACTGAACCCAGGGCCTCTGCAATAGCAGCATGTGCCATCTTCCAGTCACTTTGCTCCCTAAAAGTGTCTCACGCAGCCCAGTCTGGCTCCAATGTTGCTACATACTTAAAATTGGCCTCAAACTCCTGATCATCCTGCCCATGTCTCCCATGTGCTGGATTACAGACAGGTGAACAGCATCACGCCTAGCTCAAAATAAAACGTGATAAGGAAAGGCGCTATTACATCTTAACAGGCGGTATTTTTCTTTTTTAGGCAATAGAATGAATGATACATTTTCAAGTACCCATCTAGGGCACAGGGCTCTAGTCTGAGCATACAGGAGGCACTGGGTATACACATGCTTCATTTGCCTGTGGGCTAAAGCCGTTCTGACCGGGGCTGGCAGACGCTGTCGGATGTGTCGTTCTCTGTCCTGTAGGCGGCAGTAGACAACCTCACTAAGCCTCGGGCTCCGGCAGTTCCGGCTGGAGAGGCTGGAGGGAGGTCCACAGAGGCCAGTCTGGCAGGAAGCCCACTCTTCCTCCACTTTGGGGAGAGACCTGGCCGGTTCTACCAGAGCTTCTAGCCTAGTGGCTGTTCTGGGTGCAGAGAGAGTTCAGGAAGAACTTCTCAGGAAGAAGTCAGGGTCCCCACCCATCCTGGACCAGCTATGGGATTTGGGGTCCTCCCTTTCTGGGCCTCAGTTTCCTCTCCAGTGCTCAGAGTGAATGGGGACTCCAAAGGCCCTCAACCTGCTATGCCCAAGAAGCAACAGAGCTCCAAGACGCCCATGCTCCTGTCTGATCTTGCCATTCACCCTTCAAGTAGTGATGCTCCTCTTGCCCTCTCAATGGGGAAACTGAGGCCCTGAAAGATTAAAGAGCTTCCAAAGTGAAACAGCTGTGACTTATCAGAGCAAGAAAAAAGCCAGATGTCTTTGCCTCCTCTTACCTGTGTAACCAGGCCCAGATATCTGAAAAAAAAAGGAGGGGGCCTCAAAATGCTTGCTGAGCCCACGGAGATGGCTCATGGGAAAAGGCACCTGCTACTAAGTCTGAGGTCTGGAGTTTGGTCCCCCTGGGACCCACATGGTAGAAGGCAAACCAACCCTTCAGACTTAGTGCAAGTGCCTTTCCCGTGAGTCATCTCCGTGGGCTCAGCAAGCAAGCCATGATCTTAACTTCATACTGAATGCTGTGGCATGCTCGCACCCTCTCTCTCTCTCTCTCTCAATAAATAAATAAATGTTAGAAAAATTGAATTCATTGATTTATTAGAGAAGATAAAGAAAAACGAACCAATAAAATGAAAAACAAACAGATTAAGAACCGTAGTTAAGGAAGAGAATAGGTAAATCACACACCAGCAGAAAAATATTTGCAAAATGTATCTCTGAAAAAGATTCTTAGCCTTGATGTACAACTACTGTTACAGTTCAGTAAAACAGCTCAGTTAAAAAGGTTGGCAAAGTGGGTCTTGATAGGGGCTCAGCAGTTAAGAGCACTTGTTGCTCTTGGAAAGGACCTGGGTTCAATTCCCAGCATGCACATGGTAGCTCACAACCATCTATAACCTAAAGTCCAGGGATTCTGACACCCTGTTCTGAACCCTCGGGCACCAGGCATGCATGTGGTGTACAGGCACATGCAGGCAAGACACTCATGCACATAAAATAAAATAATTTAAAACAAAAATGTTTTCAAGGCCCAAAGTCAGGCACATGCCTGCAGAAGAGCAGCCAGTGCTCTTAACCACTGAGCCATCTCTCCAGCATTTTTTTTTCTTTATCTGAGAGAGGATTTCACTCAGTAACCCAAGTTGGCCTTGAACCTATGACTATTCTCTTTTCTAGTTTCATAAACAAGAGAGGTTCTAGAGGTGGGCAACCCTGGCCAGCTGGTCTGTTCCTCTCTATTCCTGAATAGTGTTCCACTAGGGCACCTGCTGTGTGAATGGCAGCCAGGGCACTCCATAGAGACAGAAAAAATCACAGGTGAAAGTCAGCGTGGTCTACATGGAGCTTCTTAGCCAGCAGGAACTACAGCAAGCCCTACCTTAACTGTCCCTATACCTATACCTATATCCAAATAAGCCAGCAAACATTGCCCTCCTGTGTTAGTTCTTTTCCTGTCTCTGTGATAAAGTACCCTGGCAAAAGCAACTTAAAGAAGGCTGATAATTATAAACCCTGAGATGGTGTGAATCATAGGCTAGGCATGACAGTGGTAATCCCAGCATTTGGGAGGCAGAAGCATGCAGATCTCTGAGTTCGAGGCCAGCCTGGTCTACAAAGTGAGTTCCAGGACAGCAAGGGCTACACAGAGAAATCCTGTTTTAGACAACAAAACAAAGCAAGAGTGTCGGTCGACCGGAACATTTATCTATTTTACTGAGGTAAGGGTCCTGGACTGACTACTTTAAAAGACAATTTACACTTAATTATAATCAAAAAATCCACATGGAGGCGTTGACCCAAAAGGAATAAAAGCAAATGTCCGCCAAGGCCTTTTCAAGAATGTTTGCTGTGGCTTTGTAAAGGTTGCCCTGGCTGTGGCAACCACAGTGGGTGCCCTAGTGGAACACTATTCAGCAGTAGAGGAACAGACCAGCTGGGTTCAAGGCCAGCTTGGGTTACTAAATGAGATCCTAACTCTAACCCTAATTTTTTTGTTTTTTTAAAGGGCCGGAGAAGTGATAGCTCAGCCGTTAAGAAAACTGGCTGCTCTTCCAGAGGACGCAGGTTCGATTCTCAGCACCCGAATGGCAACTAGAGACTGTCTGTAACTCCAGTTCCAGGGGATCTGACACCCTTTTCTGGCCTTTGCAGACACAAGGCACACATGAGGTGCGCAGAAAACACCCATACACGATAGATAGATAGATAGATAGATAGATAGATAGATAGATAGATAGATAGAAATGAAGTGGAGGCAGGTGGATCTCTGAGTTCAAAGCCAGCTTAGTCAACAGAGTGAGTTCCAGGCCAGCCAGGGCTACACAGTGAGACATGTCTCAAAAACAAAAACAAATCCACAAACATAAAAGAGGGCTGAGGGTGTAGCTCAGGGACAGAACACTTTTCTAACAGGCATGAGACCCTGGGTTTGATCTTTAGATTGCAAACAAATCAAAAGAAAACAAACACAGCTAAGCATGACAACGCCGTGCCCGTAACCCCGCCACTTGGGTGTCCCAGGCAGGAAAATCACAAATTTGAGGCCAGCCTGGGCTATATAGCAAGACAGTGTCTCAAAACAAACAACAACAACAACAAACAACAAAAAACCCAAACAAACAAACAAAAAGAAACAGTGCCGTGCAGGCACTGCAGTGTCAGCCTCTCAGGAGGCAGAGGCAGGAGGATGGATTCAGTTCAGGGCCAACTCAGGCAATGTAGCAAGACCTCACCTTAAAAAAAAATAAATGTACAGTACAAATTTGAGAAAGAACGGGGCGTAGTGGTGCACACCTTAGTCCCCGCACGTGGGACGCAGGGCGGGTGAATCTCTGTGAGTTTGAGGTGAACCTCGTCCACAGAGCAAGGTCTAGGACAGCCATCTGGGGCCACATAGTGAGAGCTCATCTTAAACAAACAAACAAAAAGCATCCAGCGATTTAGCTCCAAGTTCCACAGGGAGATGTGCAGGGAACGGCAAGCACGGAGTCCTCCTGCAGGTGGGTCACACCACGGTAGGCAGCAGGGCGGGTAAAGAAGCAGGGTTGGAGGCAGCCTGTGGTAGAGACCCATGCAGCAAGAGATAGTGCTGTGGGCTCAGTTCTTAGAAATATGAAATAAGCAAGTGCTAGGGGGAAACAGTTCTGTGAAGAGAGAGGATTGCTGCTGGGCAGGTGGGAGCTGAGAGGCAGACAGGAACTCCCCATGGGTAACAAGTTCATTGTTCTCTTCCTACACAGACCACGGCTCATGGATTCTGAGAGAGGCCCACTTCCTCAGCATTAGCATCTTCTGTGGCAGCATGGCAGGGCGTCCCCTTCAACAGCTGGAGGGTGCACCTGACAGATGCCATCGTGTGAGTGTGTGTGTGTGCGTGTGCATGTGTGTGTATGTGTATGTGTGTGTGTGTGCATGTGTGTGCGTGTGTGTATGTGTGTGGGTGTGCATGTGTATGTGTGCATGCATGTGTGTATGTATGTACATGTGTGTGTGTGTGTGTGTGTGTGTGTGTGTGTGTGCGCGCGTGCGCGCGCATGTGCATGTGTGTCTGTGAGTGTGGAGGCAGGAGGACAGCCTTGGATGCAGTTCCTCAGGGGCTCTCGCTGAGACCTGGCCTTGCTTACTAATCAGGCTCGGTGGCCCGAGAGCCTCAGGGATCCTCCTCTCTCTGCTTCCCCAGAGCAGCTGGAATCACAAACCCCACCATGCCTGGCTTTTGTCATGTGGGTTCTGGGATCAAACTTAGGTCCTTCTGCTTGTGTGACAAGCTCCTTACAGAGTGAGCCACCTCCCCAGCCTGCCCAGCCTGCCCAGCCCGCCATTGTCTCTCGTTGATAGGTAAGGAAAGGTGCCCCTCATAGCTGGTGATGTCTTAGTTCACTGAAGTGTGGCATTCTGCTGATAAGATAGAAATTCAAAAGGAAATGTGAAGCAAGGCATGGTGGATCATATCCATGATCCAAGACTCAGGAATTCAAGGATAGCCTTGGTTACACACCTAGTTCTAGGCCAGCCTGGGCTACATGAGACCTTGTCAGTAAACAACTACAAACCCACGAGCTCACCGGAGCAGCTGCTGTCAATGGGGCTCTTCCTCTGTTGCCAGTTAATTTTCTTTTCTTTCTTGTTTTTTGAGAGAGGGCTTCTTTGTGCAAATAGCCCTGGATGTCCTAAAACTTACTTTGTAGATCAGGCTGGCCTCAAATTCACAGAGATCCACCTGCCTCTGGGATTAAAGGCATCATTTAGGTTTCTAAGCCAGCCTTTATTATTAGTTGAACTTTTGGTTTGAGGAAATGGGCTCAGAGATGTTAAGTAACTTCCTGAATGTCACCTAGACAGCGAGCAACAGACAGTAGTCAAACCCCAGGGGCTGTCTGACTTCTGAGCAGAAGGCTCAGACTGGTTTGAAAGAAGGCCACGTCTTATCCTTTGGGTGTAAGGTCCAGCGGGCTCTAATGTGCTGCCCAGTAACCTTCTGCAGCTGTTACCCTAAGAGCTTGGGCTGTGGTTCCTATGTGCAGGTGACACCCACAGGGCCAGGCAGTTCCCTGGGAGGTGATTCTTGGGTAGAGACAGGGCGGGGCCCTAGCCTCTCCACCCATGCAAAGCAGCTGACATCTGGCAGGGACTCAGCCAACCTGTGTCACAAGGTGCTTCTGGGCCAGGAGTCCGGGCTACTGGCAGGGAGGGACACATTGGGAAGATGAGGCCTGTCTAGAAACTATGCTCAGAGCAGATTCTCTCTTCTAATAGTGTGTGCATTTTCGGACTGCTGGGGGGAAGGCTGAGATAGGTATTAGATGCTACAGTGTGAACAGAATGAAGCCGGCCACGCTGCTGCATAGAGGAGAGCTATGTGCTCCTCCAGTGTGGCGAAGGCTCTTGTCACCATCAGCGAAGCACTGTCTCACCAGCCCCAACAACCTTTAAGGTAGAGTCTATTCAAAGGGCCGGAGAAGTCAGCCACACATCTCCAGGCACACAGCGAGGGTCCCGATTATACTAACCAGTTAGCCCCTGCCTCTCCGGTGACGTCCACGTGTTAGATGGTATTTATCAATCTGGGGCACCAACTCCTCAAAGGAAACCCACATCCTGTTTCCAGCGCTGCCTCAGAGATATGGGTATGCGATAACGGGGCACCAGGAACTGGTCTCTCACGTAAAGCCCCACCCTCTCTTTCCTTCCTCTCTCCTCTGTCACTGTCACAAAACCCCAGCAAGTCCCTGACTGCCCATGGCCCTAGCACTCAATGACCTGTGACATCTGAGGCACCCCACACCTCCTGCCTCGATTTCCTCTGCTATGGAGCTAGAAAAACAAGGAAGCCTATCTCAGGATTCCCGTGGGCCCTGTGACAGCTGTGACACATGTACCTTTCCTAACATTTAGCCCTGGCAGTGGACTCTGGAAGGAGGGTAGTAAGTCAGGGGATATGGCTGTGACCCCTGGTTCTGTCACCAATCAGCTGTGTCGCATAGGGTAAGAGTCTGACCCTCTCCAAGCCTCTACTGCCTCATCCGTGAGATGCAGGTGGGTGGTGTGAGATCCCACGTCATGTACCTAAGAAGGTCAGTTGTGAGGTACCCCTGCTGTTGGCATCCTCCATCCTAGGCTCTGTGGGTCTCCCACTGGTGAGAAAGCTGGTTTAGATAATTCATACTTTTTATCCCTATCTATCTATCTATATATCTATCTATCTATCTATCTATCTATCTATCTATCTATCTATCTATCCTATCCATCCATCCCAATAGGTGTGGTGGTGGAAGCTTTAACCTCGGCATTCAGAAGGCAGAGGGAGGTGGATATCTGTGATTCCCAGGCCAGCCAGGTACTTAGTGAGACCCTGTTTCAAACAACAACAAACCAACCAAACTACCCTCCTCCCCGGAATTCCGGAGGAGCTCCTCTTTCCACCAACACCAAACCGGCTTCCTGCCAAATGGGCGCAATGGTCCTGTGGGCTTTACCGGAGGAGTCAGAAAGCAGAAGGTTGGTGCTTCCACTCTGCCAGGGGGTGTTTATCCAAAAGAACACCTGCTTTCTGTGGGCGTGCAAGGAGGGAAGCAGGGATGGTCACATGGCTGGCTTAGGGATGCTGTGTCAGCCATCACCCGAGGAGCCAGCCTCCTGGTATCTCAGATGACCCAAGGCTTCTGGCACTGTGACTTAGTGAACCTGTGCAGTGTAGCAGAGCTGGGTAGCAGCCTGTGGCAGAGAGGGCGGTCATTCCTCAGATTCAGTCACAAGAGGTGCAGCTTTCTTCTTGCACTCCCTGGGAACTCATTCTGGGAGGAACAGAGACAGCAAGAGAATAAGAACTGAGGTCCAGAACAAAGAACACAGAGCCTGCTAGTGGGTCCCCAGCCCTTCACAGCCCCTACTTCATGAGACACCCCAAGCCAGACCACTCAAAGCTCTCCTCACGTTTCTGCTCCCTACCTCCGAAACTGAAAGAATAAATACTTGTAGCTCTAAGTTGCCAAGTCTTCTTTTTCATTTTATGTGTGTGTGGTGGCATACATGTGCTAATATGCACACTGTGTTCACATAGGCACATGTGTAGGGGTACATATGCAAGGATGTGTGCATGCGTGTGAAGGCGTGGGGTTGATGCCAGCTCTTCCACGTCATCCACTGAGACAGGGTCTCTCCATCAGACTCGGAGCTGGCTGATGGGTTGGCCCCACCAACCAGCTCACTCTGGAGAGCCCCTGCCTCTGCCGTATGAGGTGGAATCACAGGGGTGCTGCTATGCTCACCTAGTGTTTACATGGGTTTTGGAGATTTGAACTCCGGTCCTCAGGCTTGCATGACAAGCACTTTAAACAATAAACTGTGTCCTCAGCCCTTCGGCTGCTAAGCTTTGAGGAGATACATTGTGTAGCAGTAAAATAGTGTGAGCCTGTCAGGAGGTCAAGGCAGGAGGATGCCCTCAGCCCTGGAGTTTGGGGTCAACTTGGACAATGTAGTAACACCTCATCTTTTTTTTTTTTTTTTAAGTGTACAGTCCACATCTGAGAAAGAGCCGTGTGCAGTGGTGCACACCTGTAGTCCTCATGCTCGGAACATGGAGGCAGGTAGATGTAAGATTTAATGTAAGGCTCCTTAAGTACATTTCATGTGCTTGTATTATGAAATAACATGTTAAAGTTAAGAAGAATGCCACAGACTCCACTGTCCATAGCTGCCAAAGCTCCCCAGATGTGCAGATAACTGAAACAGAGTCTTGCTGTGTTCGGCAGCACACACTGGTAATCTCAGAACTAAGGAGGAGGCAGAAAGCTCAACACAAGTTCCAGGCCAGCCTGACCCTCGGTACATAGAAAAACTGTCAAACTGTGTCTTGCCAGGTGGTGGTGGTGGCGCACGCCTTTAATCCCAGCACTCGGGAGGCAGAGGCAGGCGATCTCTGTGAGTTCGAGGCCAGCCTGGTCTACAGAGTGAGTTCCAGGACAGCCAGAGTTCCAACAGAGAAACCTTGTCTTGAAAAAACAAAAACAAACAAAAAAGAAAAAAAGAAAGAAAAAAGAAAAGAGAAAATAAAAACTGTTTCAAAAAACCAAAACAATAAAAAAGGCAGCCTGGCATGGTAGCACACCAGATAGGCAGACGTCTATAGTCACAGCACTTGGGGGCAGGTGGAGACAGAAAGATCTGAAGTACAGGATCATCCTTGGTGACAGATAGAGTTTGAGGCCAACCTGAGCTACAACCAGAGCCTGTCTCAAAAAGACAAAACAAAAAAGTTGCAAGCAATAAAGTCACAGACTGAGAGAAAATATTTGAGAAGCATCTGATGAAGTATTGATAAACAAGGTATGTTAAATGTAAGTAACTCTTTAAATTCAACAAGAAAACCCAGTAAAATGGTCAATAGGCTTGGATAGACACTGCTAAGGAGAAGTCATATGAACTATTAATTCATGTATGGAAAAGAGCATACCTTTAATGATTAGAGAAATGCATATCAAAATCTTGTGTGAAGAGTGTATGTCTGTGTGTGTGTGTGTGTGTGTGTGTGAGAGAGAGAGAGAGAGAGAGTATGTGTGTGTAAGAGTGGTATAGATACATAAGTGTGTGTTGGTGTATGCCCACACTCTCAGAGGCCAAAGGAGCACACTGGGCTTTCTGCTCCATCCCTGTCCACCTCCTTCCCTTGAGGCAGGGTCTCTCTCTGAACCTGGAGCCAGGCTGCAGCCAGCAAGCCCCATCCACCCTCCCTTCTCCAACCCCCACAGAGCTAAGGTTGCAAGCTCGTGCAGCCATACCTGGCTTTTTTGGTTTGTTTTGTTTCGTTTTTGTTTTTCGAGACAAAGTTTCTCTGTTGTAACTCTGGCTGTCCTGGAACTCACTCTGTAGACCAGGCTGGCCTCAAACTCACAGAGATAGCCTGCCTCTGCCTCCTGAGTGCTGGGATTAAAGGTGTGCACCGCCACCCATTTTTTGGTTTTTTTTCCCCGTACGCGGGTTTCTATGTGGGTGCTGGACTCTGAACTCAGGGTCCTTTGCTTGCACAGCCAGCATTCTTATTCTCTGAGCCATCCGATGGAAATCCTGATGAGTAATTCCACACAACCACCCAATGTGTTAAAAGTAAACAGTATGACAGCCTCCAAATGGGTGAGGATGTGGAGGAGACAGAGCCCTCATACCCCATGAGTCAGCAACTCTTCGGGCATCTTATCTAAGAACCAAGTGTATGTCCACTTGGGCAAGAATATTCATAGCTCCTTTATAATACTCCCAAACTGGAAATGGCCCAGATAGCCATCAACAGGAAATGGATAAACAAGCTGTCCCGTAGTCAGAATACTGCTCAGCAGTAAACAGGAGCCAACCACTGACGCAGACAACACTGGAGATGCAGAGATACACTTGCAGACATTCTGCCGTGTGGAAGGACAGTGCAGAGGAAAACAGGGCAGAGGAACGAAAGGCTGGGTCTGGGAAACTGGGCCGTCTTCTAGGTGGCAGAACGTTTTAGACATGGGCAGAGGTTTGTGATTGCCCCAAACCCAATAAAATGCATACTTAAGATGTGGGCAAGGTGGCTCACAACTATAATCTCAGTACTAAGGACTCTGACAGGAGGCTTGCCACGAGTGTGAGGGCAGCCTAGGTTACAGAGTGAAGTCCTGTCTCAGAAAACCACACCACGCACACACCACACACACATTAAACCATATTCATCACACCATATACACACCACACACACCACACCATACACACGCCACACTACACACACACACACACCACACACACACACACACACACCGCACACACACACTACACACACACACACACCACACACACATCACACACACACCGCACACACACACATCACACACACACTGCACACACACACATCACACACACACCATGTTGAAGATGTTTTTTGGGTTGAGAGACCACTCAACAGTTAAGAGTGCTTGTTCTTGCAGAGGTCCTGGGTTTGATTCTCAGCACCCACATGGTGGCAACAACTATCTGTAACTCTAGTTCCAGGGAAATCTGTCTCCTGAGCACCAGGCATGCACTGATGCAAATACATAAATGCAGCCAAACACCCATACATATAAAATAGAAATAAAAAGCTAAAAGTTTTTAAAAGATCAAGTATAATGTATCAAAGTGAATAATCCTAATTCTTAAGAATGTGCCAAGCAGTGGTGGTGCATGCTTTTAACCCCAGCACTGGGGAGGCAGAGGCAGGTGATCTCTATGAGTTCGAGGCCAGCCTGGTCTCCAGAGTGAATTCCGAGACAGCCAGAGCTACACAGAGAAACCCTGTCTCACTGGTTTCCGAGCAGTGACTCTTGCATTCCAGCACTTAGGATTTATAGGAGCATCGTTGGCTTACAGAATAAGAGCTCCCAAATGACTGTGGACTTACGTGCTTTGGGTTTTTGTTTTGTTTTGTTTTTGAGACAGGGTCTCACAGTGTAGCCCAGGCTAGCCTGGCGCTCAGTGTAGCTCACAAGACAATCTGCTTGCCTCAGCCTTCCAAGAGCTAGATTACAGGTGTGCATCACCCACCCAGCTGTGATGCTTTTAATAAAAAATATGCTGAGTGTACAGTAAAAAGCCAGGAAGAGTGCTCCCAGCCCTTATCTCTCGTCCTAGAAGTCAGGAAGGATTGTAGGGACCATCATTCATTTTTGTAATATTTGCATTTTTTCCTGATGCTTGTTTTGTTTTTTGAGACAACGCTTACTATGTGGTCTAGGCTGGTTTCGAACCTTTTTTAAAAATTTCATCCATCTGTCTATCATCTATCTATGTATTGAGATAGGGTCTCCCTATGTAGCCTTTGCTGGCTTGGAACTCACTATGTAGATCAGGCTGCCCTGGAACTCACAGATCCTCTCAATTCTGCCTCCTGAGTGCTGGGGTTACAAATGGGCACCCCCATGTCTGACTGACACTTGGATTTTTCTATAATACATTTTTTTTAATAAGCTGATGGGAAGTGTGATAATTTACTTTTAAACATTGTTTATTTATTTCTTCCAGGGGTGTTCCCACCGTAGCTGAGGTGTGGAGGTCAGAGACAATTTGGTGAGTCAGTTTCTTTTCTTCCACCGTGTAGGTCCTGAGGTCCAGCTCACGCAGTCAGACTTGGCAGCAAGCATCTTTACCCAATGAGCCATTTCAACAGTCCTAGAATGCGAAAACTTTAAAAAGATTTGTCCCAGAGATCTAGTAAAAGTACCTACCAAATTGGCTTAAGCACCCAAGACCCTGTGGTTGTCAGCACCTATGAGCTCAACACCTTTCCTGTGGGGGCTGGGGGCGGCGGGAACAGGTCAGGGAAGAGCTTGTCCCACGAAGCCATCCCATCTGATGTGCACGTGACGTGGGTAGATATGGCGAGTGAGCGGGTAGAGCAGGAGTTTGAGATTTGCCATGGTTCCGCTCTGGAAGCAATGCCTGGGTCACCTCAGCTGCTGTCTGCTTTGCCAGAACCTGATCACCCTCCTGCGTGGTTCCGGCTCCGCGATCCAGGACCACCTGCCCCTC